>PVNU02002946.1:0-387897 GCA_003013855.2 Liriodendron chinense | reverse complement strand
CTGGTGGTGTGGTCCACTTAAGCTTTGGATCTGCCTCTATTTTGATCTCATTCCCTGAAATTAGCTGGTGAAATGGGTGGACCGCGTGGATATCAGACATACATGATAGAGGACCCAACAGAGCTTAGTGCCGTAGGAACCCGTGTCCCAGGCCTTTAAATTTGACCCATGGCCCAGGGTCATTGGTCCCCCATGGCTGGGCTATGGAATACGGACCAACGTGATTGGTGGGCCTTGTTAAGTCCATGGTTACAGCTGTGCACGGTTCGGTCGGTTCGGTTTTGAGGGGAGATATCCAACCCAACTGGCCTAGTCGATTTTGAATATTTAACAACCGAACCAAACCGACGAAGCCTCACCAATTGAACTGAACTCGATAAATTTGATCGATTTGGTTTTTTCAGTTTTGTCGATTTCATGACAATATTAAAAAAAAATTAAGAAGATCCAAATTTCTAGTGGACCACACCAATATAAAAACTGGTGAATGATCATTAAAACTTTTTATACTTATAAACTACAAAAGTTTTGGATCAAGTTGAAAGTTAAATTTGGCCTTTCCCTTCATCGAGGTTTGTTTAACCTTATCAACAAGTTAGATGGCAAATACACATTCTAGATCTTCTTCAAGTGGGCATACACATTCTAGATCTTCTTCAAGTGGGCCATAAGTAGCGGTAACATTTGCATAATAAATATAATTCGAATACACACACGGTTCGGTTCGGTTTAAAACAGTTTATAATTTTCTCAAACCGACAACTGAATCAATATTCTCAGTTATTAATATTAAAATCAAACCGACCCATATTAGAATGGAAAACCGAATATAACCAACCGATTTAATCAATTTTATCAGTTGGTTAGTTTTTTTAGTAGCCCTATCCATGGTTTGACTGCAGCCAATATCGGTTAGGGACTGCGATGTGATTCCGTACCTACTTCAATGCCAGTCGAGAGCCAATTAGGTGCTACCCAGGAACAGCTTAGTAGGTGTTACTCCTACTATGTGGCCCACATGGATGATATTTTGTATAGCCACGCCGTTCATCCCTTACTCAAGCCCATCCTCAGATGGGCTTCCAAAAATTATCTAGATCCAAAACTCAAGTGGACCATACTATTAGAAATAGTGGTGATTGAGTGCCTCACCATTAAAAATTACAAAGAGCCCATCGCAAGGTTTTGGTAATGTTTATTTGCAATCCAAGCTGTTGATAATATCAAGAAGATCTGGATGAAGGAAAGGGAAAATAAAAAGATTAGCTTGATCCAAGACTTTTGTGAAACAGTGGTATGGTCCACCTGAATTTGGATCTTCTTAGTGTTTGCGATCAGGTCCTAAAATGATATGAAAAAAACAGATGGACGGCATGTGTGTGTGTGTGTGTGTGTGTGTGTGTGTGTGTGTAAAATACACCAATCTGGGCCCCACACGGTTAGGGTAACACCCACTAAGTAACAGCTAATCTGCTCTTGTGCCGGTCGATGCTGGAGAAGCTCAGTTGGCCCATCATGATTTATGTGTTTTATCCATGCCATCACTCCATTTTTCCAGCTCATTTTAAAGCATGAGGTAAAAAAAAAGGCCGATCCAGATCTCTCAAGGTGTACTCCACTGGAAATAGTGGTGATTGAATGACTAGTAAAAACTTGCTTGCCCCGGGTGCGGATTAGGTGTGACCTGGTAAGCTTAGTGGGTGTTACCCTTAATGTAGGGCCCACCTTGATGATATGTTGTATATCTACTCTGTTCATTCGTTTTTCTCAGCTGATTTTAGGACACATTCCCACACATTAAGTGCATCCAAATCTCAGGTGGACCACACCATAAGAAACAGTGATGATTGAACGCTCACCATTAAAAAACTTTGCAATGACCACTGTAAGCAGATCCGTAATGTTTATTTGTCATCCAAAATGTTGATAAGGTCAATCAAAACTGGATGAAAGGAAAATACAAAGATTAGCTTGATCCAAAACTTTTATGGCCTACAAAAAGCTTTTAAATGCTCATTCACCACTTTTTCCAGTGTTATGGTCCACCTGAGATTTGGATTTGCTTAATTTTTCGGATAACGTCCTTAAATGGGCTGAAAAAATGAATGGGTGGTGTGGGTATGAAACACATTCATCAATGTGGGTCCCACACAATTAAGGATAACACCCACTGAGTTGTTACCTGGTAGCAGCTAATCCGCTCCCTTATTTTCCACCCAACCTTGACGGACCTCGAAGGGAAAACACAAATATCATCTTCATCCAAACTTTTGTGACCCTTGAGAAGTTTTTACCAATGGGTGCTGTTTCCTATGGTGTGGTCCACATGAGATTTGGATCTGCCTCATTTTTTAGCTCAGGTTCGGATTAGGTACTAGCCCTACCAAGACCTAGCTAGAGGGATGGTTCTGATAGGGGCTACATGGGGCCACCTTGATGTATGTGCTTTACCCATGACTGATCATTTTAAGGCATGAGGCTAAAGAGGCAAAGGAAGATTCAAGTGGACCAACACCACAGGAAACATTGCCGATTGAGCACCTACTGTTGAAAACCTCTTGGGGCAAAGTTTTAAATAACTATATTTAAGTTTCCCCAAGTCCATGTGACCTATATTAACAAGTTGGATGGCAAATAAACATCACCACAGTCCTAGGAAGGTTTTCAACAGTGGGTGTCATTGTCACCGCTTGTGGTCCACTCAAGCCTTTGATTTGCTTCCATTTTGGACTCATGCCCTAAAATGATCCATCAAAATATTGGGTAGACAATGGGGATAAATACATACATCACAGTGGGCCTCACAAAGCCTTTGTCAGGACCATTCTGTCTCTAGCTAGGTCTTGTTGGGGTTAGCAACCAATCCTTGCCCATAAAACACATACATCATGGTGGGACTCACACTATAGGGTGGAGGGGTCACTACCAAATCCGAGTACCTTCGTAACTATGTGGGGGTAGGATTCTCGGGATTGCATCCTACTCTGCGGGACAGACTCGGTCTTGGTAGGGTCTCTGTGGGTCCCACCTTAATGTATGTGTTTTATCCAAGTATCCTCCAATATTTTGGCAATTATTTTAAGGCATTAACCGGAAAAGGAGGCAGATAAATGTCTCTAAGTAGGTCACACTTAAGGTGTAAATGAACCGAACCAAACCGAATACACCGCGTTTGATTTGAGTTTGATAACCAAACTCAAGTTTGAGTTTGGGTTTGGTTTGTTTACTAATCAAACGATATTCAAACGAGCTTTCATCGAACCGAACTCAAAGTACCGTTCACAGATAGTTTGGTTCATTAACTACCCCTATATGCAACATTTTAAATGCCTGTGTAAATGAGATGTTGCACCTTCAGAATTCATTGTAGGTTGGACACGTGGTATGGTCCACTTGAGCTTTGGATAGGCTTATTGTGGGGCCCACCTTGCAACATATATTCGATATCCAACATATATTCCATATCCAAAAAAGTCAAGATAGTGAGGCTCTTACTGTGGTGGGGCCCACCTTGATACATATATTCCATGTCCACTTCGTTCATACATTTCATCAAATCATTTCATGGCAGGAGCTAAAAAATGAAGCAGATCCAAATCTCAGGTACACCATATCATAGGAAACAATGCTTTTTAAGCTATGAACGAACCCTATCGAGCCTAATCGAACCGAACTCATGCCTGTTTGAATTTGATTTGATTACTAATTGAACTTAAAAATAAGATTTGAGTTTGGTTTGTTTACTTAATCAAATGAAGTCAAATGAGCTTTAATCGAACTGAACGCAAACGAATAGTTGGCTCATTAACCACCCCTAGTCACACTGTAGGAAGAAATGGTGATAAAGATGCCACTGCTGAAACACTCCTAGTGGCCAGCGTGATGTCTATTTGCCATCCAACCTGCTCATGAGGTCACATAGGCCTGGATGAAGGGAAAGCACAAATATCAGCTTGATCGAAAACTTCTATGACCCCTAAGAAGTTCAACGGTAGGCATTTAATCCCTACTGTTTCCTGTTGTGTGGCACACTTGAGCCTTAGATCTGCCTCCTTTCATGTGGATGGACAGTTTGGATAAAACATATACATCAGACTGGTCCACAGAGCCCTTTCCCCGGAGAGCAAATTAGGTGAGATGTGGACCCATCCAAGACAGTGCGGCCCTTATGTAAGGCCGACCTTGATGTATGTATTGTATCCACACCGTCCATCCATTTTTCCAGATCATTTTAGGGAATTATCTAAAAAGGATGAAACAGATCCAATTATCAGGCAGACCATATCATAAAAAATAGTGGAGATTGACCATTAATGGGCCACAAAAGTTTTAGATCAAGCTGATATTTGTTTCAACTCTTCATCCAAGCTTATGTGACCTTATCAACGGATTGGATGGAAATTAAACATTACAGAAATATTAAGATGTACTGTAAGAAGTTTTTAATAGTAGGGCATTCAATCACCACTGTTTCCCAGAGTATGGTCCACCTGAGATTTGGATCTTCTTTATTTCTGGGATCATTCCCTAAAATGACATGGAAAAACGGATGGACAGCGTGGATACATAATACATACATCAAAGTGGGCCCCGTGATAAGGACCGCACCGTCTCTGGTGAGGCCGGTGTGTCACCAAATCCGCTCCCCCTTGCCAGGACCAAGTCCATCCTGGCAGGGTAGGACGCAATACGCGTCGGACTCTCCCTCCACAAATTATCAAGACAGAAAAGAGGCCCAATCAATCCGGTCCATTCAATTAATATGTTATGGTTTAAGATGGGCGATAAACCAAAAATAGCACCAACGAAATGATCTTTTTAGGGACCATAGCTCTAAGTAGGTAATAGTCTTCCAAAACAGGTTGATTAATGCCATTTTGGACTTATGCCTCTTTATATGAGAGCGGATTAGCTGTTACCTGGGGAACAGCTTAGTGGGTGTTACCCTGACCATGTGGGGCCCACATGGATGTATTTTTTTTTTTTTATATCCACGCAGTCCATCTGTATTATTATTATTATTTTTTAATCTAATTTTAGGATGTGACCCCAAAACCTAAGAAGATCCAAATCTCAGGTGGACCATGCCACTAGAAAAAGTGATGAATGAGGATTAAAAACTTTTTGTGGGCCAAAAAAGTTTTGGATCAATCTAATCTTTATAAGTTCCCTTCATCTAGATCTTCTTGACATTAGCAACAGCTTGGATTGCAAATAAAAATTACCAAAACCTTACAATGGACTCTTTGGAATTTTTAATGGGGGCATTCAATCAACACTTCTTTCAGAGGTATGGTCCACTTGATATATGGAAGAGTATAATTTTTTGAATCCCACCCCCTAATGGGCTAGAAAAATATATGGATCGCGTGGATGTACAAAATATCAACCATGTGGGCTACACCATAGGGGTAAGGTAACACCTAATTTGCTCCCCGTTATGCAGGTAACACAAATAGTTTTAGTTTTAAGGCATGAGACAAAAAAATGAAGCACATGTCATTCTTAGGTTCTCTCTTTGTTCAAGGGTTTTTGTTTTTGTGTTTTTTTTTTAACCTTTAGAGCAGGTTGTACGGTAAGAAAATGTTAGGAAAACAGCGGGCTTTAGGAAGTTTTTAATGATAGGGCATTCATTCACCACTGTTTTCCATATTATAGTCACCTCAGGTTTGGATCTACTCTATTTTTGGGCTCATGCCATAAAATAATTTGACAAAAAAAAAAAAAAAAAAAAACAGATGAAACGGAGTAGATATAGAATACATATATCAAGGTGGGCCCATGGTTAGGGCACACAATCTTGGGTGAAGTCAAGGCCACACCTAACCTGCATAGGAGTAATAGTTGAAAAAGCCTCATTTATGACGTCATTTGTGGCATTGATCCCTTAAACGGACCTATTTTCAAAAGGACTTTTCAACTTTCAAAAAAGTATAAAGGAAGTGTGATAGGTTGTGGTGGATCGGCAATTCGGTCCGGCGAAAATTCCAATAATGACTAACGATCTACATAAATAAAAAGGTATGTGAAAGTTAAATGTCACAAATAGAGGCTTTTTTAACTATTATCCCCTCCCCAAATGGGCCATGTGAATCAATGGTCCATCGAGATTCAACAATCACATAAGAAAAGGCTCTTACATAAATACATCATAAATACAAGAAGCACTCAGTGCATGACAACTCGGCACACTTTTGTAAGATCTAACCCCTTTGTAAGGCGGGCCCCACAGTTTATGCATCCCACCCCAAAAGTCAGGCCAGTTCGCACCCATTTCAAAAAGTTCACAGCCAAGAACACTTGCAAGAGGAAAACCAACAGTTCAGATCCACCTGATCAGCCAGGATATATATAGAATATATGCAGCAGCTCTTTTAAACAACAGCCGTAGAGTACTGGATTCCCTGCAGGAGAGATTTGGATGAAGAGACTCTAGCCAACGTCGAGGAGGTTGCCGTCGATGCCGCCGAAGTAATATCAGAATCGTTGGCAGCATCGCTCGAAAACGTCAATGGGAGTTGGCCAGATTGCAACGGCGAAGGAGAGAAATACGTCGGAACAGGCATCGTCGGTGGAAGATTGGGCAAGGCCGCTTCGAAATTCAACACCTGAATTGCTTGCCTTATGGAGGGCCTGAAGCTATGATCTGGGTGGGCACACCACAAACCAACGGTCATCAAACACTCCATCTCCTTATCATCAAAATCTCCCATCAATGCAGGATCTACAGCTTGGATAAGCTGTCCTCTCCCATACAACTCCCAAACCCACTCCACCAACCTCACCTGAGATGCTTCTGCTTTGGGTTCGACTGGCCTTCTACCACAGGCGATTTCCAGTGCAACAACTCCAAAGCTGAAAACATCCGATTCTTTGCTAGCTTTGCCGGTGATGATGCATTCAGGAGCTAAGTAGCCCATGGTCCCAGCCAAAACCGTCGTTTGCAAGCCAAGATCATGGTCCACAAACCTAGCTAGCCCGAAATCTCCAAGCTTAGCATTGAAGCTCGAATCGAGCATCACATTGCTCGATTTGATATCACGGTGGACCACACACTGCTCCCATTCTTCGTGTAGATAGAGCAGTGCTGAGCCCAGCCCGAGAGCAATCTTGTATCGAACAGCCCATGCGAGAGAGCTCTTCTTGCTGAATAGATGATAATCGAGGCTTCCGTTTGGCATGAACTCATAGACAAGGAGGAATTCGCGGCGTTCATGGCTCCAACCGAGGAGTTGCACCAAGTTCTTGTGTCTCAACCGGCTGATGATCTTCACCTCCGACACATACTCCTTCTTCCCTTGTTTAGAACCTCTGGAGATTTTCTTCGCTGCGATTTCCAAGTTCAAATCGCTCAAGAAACCTCTGTAAACGCCTCCAAATCCTCCTTCTCCGAGCTTCCCTTCTTCTGCGAAGTTGTTTGTCGCCAAAACTAGCTCCTTATAAGAAAATCTCTTGGGTCCCGTCCCTTTTTCGAAATCGTCATCCAACGGATCATCGTCATCATCGAAATCCAAATCTTCTTCTCCTTCTTCTTTCTTTATATTTGCTTTTCTCCACCACAAACCCAAAACTAACCCTAACCCTACGATCACTACCACAGCTCCTATGATCAACCCCACTACCCACATCTTAGAACTTCCACCATCCTCTCCATCCACCACAACCAGATCCAAACTCGACGTGAAATTCCAATGTCTAATCAGTTGGGTCACGACACTCGACCCACTAGAGGCTGAGAATCCTACTATCACCTTCTCAGGCAGGAATGCTTTTAAATTAATGTTATAAGTAAGATTCAACGATCCTGTATCGTTGGGAACTTGCGGGTCTTTTAAATGAACGTGAAGATTGTTAGTGGTACCATTGTATGAAATTCTAGCACCCAAGATATCGCCACTAACCATGGTATTACTCCATGTTTGATTTACCTCCGAGACTATCGAATTCACGTCGATACCGACATGGTTGTTGCTTGGATCCCATGCATCTTGAAATGTATCAAACTCTACAGCGACAATCTGGTTCGTGGGACTGCCATTGGTGCTTTGGTTGAAGAGGCCTAGCCACCGTCCACCTGAATCAGTGGGGATTCTTGAATTCGGCGATGCTAAGAAGAAAGCGATTCCACCGGAGTTTGAGTTATTGAAACCGTTCTGGAATAGGATTGAGAATTCGAAATATGTGGTGAAGTCTGTTGTTGCATTCGTTGCTGGGTCCCATAATTGTATGGCTTCGGTGTACTGAGCACGGCCTGTGTCGTTGAAGACACTACCACCGATCTCGTTATTATTGAGCCGGAGAGTGCCGGCGGTGTTGCTTACCGATGCCCCGCCGAAGGTCGAGATGTTTCGATCATTGGGTGAGAAAGAAGGGAAGGAGAAGGTTGCAGGGTTGGTGAAAGGGAAGAGATGGAGGAAGGTAAAGATGAAGAATGTGATGGACGCAGTTTGTTGGGCCATCTGCGTGTGTGGAGAAGCTAGCCCAGTTGGTGTGAGGGAGATGAAGGGTTGTGTTGTGTGGCAATTTATGTAGAAGATGGCAACGCGGATTAGGTGGTGTTGTCAACACCATCCCCAGTAGTGGTGTGGTGATGTGTTGGGCGCTGTGGTCCACTGTGACGTATGTGTTTTATATCCACACTGTCCATCCGTCCTTTACAGCTCTTGTAGGAAGATGAACCCAAAAATGAATCAAATCCAAAGCCGAAATGGACCACACCACAGGAAAAGTTGGAATAATGGCACCCACCGTTGAAAACTTCTGAAGGTCCACCCTAATGTTTATTTGCCATCCATCCTAACTGATAAGGTCACACAGACTTGGATGAAGGGAAAGCACAAATATCAGCCTGATACAAAACTTCTACGACCCCCCCGGGAAGCTTTTAACAGTAGGTATTCATTCGCAACTGTTTTCTGTGGTGTGGTCCACTTGAGATTTGTATCTTCTTCGTCTCTCGGTACATGCCCCTAAAATGATCTAGCAAAATGTATGGACGGCGTGGATATAAAACAGATACATCACGATGGGCCCTATAGCTCTGAACACATTACCACATCACCTCCGGGGCTAGCGTAGGAAACACGATTCGCGTAGGCGTACGGTTGCGGCCTGCCATTTCTTGTATTTGACTTTTGACTTTTTGATTTTGACTTCTCCGCATGACTCGGCCAATTGCGCGGGATCGCCAGCCTTTCCATGGAAGCGGATTGCGTCTTGCCCCCGACTAGACGGACTCAGTCCAGGTAGGGACTCTGTCGGGCCCACCATGATGAATGGGTTTTATCCAAGCCGTGTATCTATTTTTCTAGATCATTAAATGCAGTCAGTGCTGACGTCTGCTGATCTGGACTAATCACGCGTATCGGCAAACAGAAAAATACTGTTGAAGCTCAGTGGGTTCAAAATATACCGTCCCGATCATCTGATCGGCTTTAACAGAGTTTTCCTGGTTGCCCGACCACCTGATTGGTCCAGATCAGCACTGATGTTGGAAAATCCTGCTTAAGCTGAGCGGTCAATCCGAATTCATAAATACATAGCAATCTATCTTTGCTGTGCTCTTGCACTAACATATGATTATAGGCGTTGAACAGATGGGCCATCATAGATGAGGGATGACATGTGCATTTTCAAGAATGGAAGATCTTGTATACTAAAAAATATTCGTTAACTATTCACACTACAACAAATTGGTTATTTACCGAAGAAATTAATTCTTTTATTGGTAATAATCATTTTCACCGACGAAATATTTATTTCGTCGGTAAAAATTATTCTTCCTTCGCGCATCCACCAAAAATGTTCCTGCCACTATTTATAACGATGGAATTACACTTATACCGATGAAATTAACATATCGTCGGTAAAAAATCTTTTACCAACGAATATTTTCATCGGTAAAGACATTTTATACCGACCAAATTGATACGTCGTCGGTAATAATGATAGAGCACGGGTGTGCCCCATTTGAAATTGTAGAAGGTTTTGTCGATGAATATTTTTATCGGTAAAGACATTTTATACCAACAAAATTGATACGTCATCGGTAACAATGATAGAGCACGGGTGAGCCCCACTTGAATTTTAAGAAGGGTTTTACCGACGAAAATTTTCGTCGGTAATAATCATATGTTTTAACTTCGAATCGACTCCAGCAAGCCCCCATCTCTCTCACTCTCTCTCTCTCTCTCTCTCTCTCTCTCTAGCTCTCTCTCTCTCTCTCACTGGCCGTCACCGCCACACGCCAGCCGTCACCACCGCATGCTGCACGCCCTTCTCTTCGCCGTCACCACCACACAGCCTTCTCTCCGGTAACCCTCTCTCTCTCTCTCTCTCTCTCTCTCTCTCTCGTTCACACCATCACCCTCCACTGTTTGTGGGGCCCACTATTGCTGTCAATTGCTTGTGGGACCTACCGTTGGCGGTCCACTGCTTGTGGATCCTACCATCCCGTCGATTCCACTGTTTTGTGGGGCCCGCCGTCAATGTACAGTAGTATTTTGTGGGGGCCACTGTTTTAGTAAATCCTAATTAGGAATTTATTTTGGAAATCCTTAATTAGAGATTTCTTAATTAAAATACCTAATTTGGCCACCGTCGATGTACAGTAGTGTTTTGTGGGGCCCACTGTTTTAGTAAATCCTAATTAGGGATTTATTTTGGAAATCCCTAATTAGGAATTTCTTAATTAAAATACCTAATTTGGGATTTTCAATTCCAAAAGAAAATTAAAAAATTATGGATATCCAAATCTAAAGTGGACCACACCACTAGAAACAATGTCCATTGGTTGTGGGGCCCACCGTCGATGTCCACTGTTTTGTGGGGTCCACTTTTTTAGTAAATCCCTACTTAGGGATTTCTTAATTTAAATCCTTAATTTGGGATTTTCAATTCCAAAAGAAAAAAATTATGGATATCCAAATCTCAAGTGGACCACACCACTAGAAACAGTGTGATTGAGTGCCCCACCATTAAAATTTCCAAAGGGCCCATCGTAAGGTTTTGTTAGTGTTTATTTGAAATCCAAGCTCTTTAAATGTCAATAAGATCTTGATGAAGGTAAAATATAAATATCCATTTGATCCAAATGTATTGTGGCCCACAAAACGTATTTAATAGTTATTAATCACTGTTTCTAGTGGCATGGTCCACCTGCGATTTGAATCTTCTTAGGGTTTGCAATCATATCCTACAATGATATGAAAAAACAGATAAACGACTTCGATATATAAACAATACATCAAGATGGGCCACAACAATTTTGGATCAAGTTGATATTTGTATGGTCCCTTCATCCAGGTCTTTATGATCTTATCAACAGGTTGGATTTTAAATAAACATTTTAGTGACCCCCAAGAATTTTTTAACGGTTGGTATTCAATCACCACTCTTTTGTGTGGTGTGGTTAGGGCTGTACATCGAGCTGAGTCGAGTCGAGGTGGGCCAAGCTTGGCTTAACTCGTCTGTGCTCTCCTTGAGTTCGAGCTCGAGCTCGAGCTCACCCTCGAGCTTACCATTGGAACTTGCCTTGTTTGCTAAAACTTTCGAGGCGAGCTAGTGGATCGAGTCGAGGCGAGCTTACCTCAAGTTGAGTCAAGCTTGCCCCCACCTCAATTTATTATATTTTTACTACAAAATACAAATTAAAAGTCAACAAGATTAAGTTCAAGAAGTCACACATATATTAGGGGAGAATAGTATTTCTACAGGTGGGACCCCACCATTAAAATGACCTAACTCTGATCGGTTTTTCTTTGGCCAAGTCACACATGCATTGAATGTAGACCATTAGTAATATTTTATGAACCATAATTAATACAGTACATGCATAGCTCACCAGGTGAATGGATTGCCCTAATTATTGTGTGGACCATCTTCATGATGAGGCACAGCTGATTCATGGATCAGATGCACCACCTCCCTCGTAAAATTGCAATCAATAGCTGCATATGGTGTTTAGTCTAACCATAGCCCCTGTTTTGTAGATATGTATGGTGTGTGGTCTCACCGTAGCACCTGTGTTTGTGTAGCATGTAAAACACACAACTACTATGTGCTCACCATGTTTTATACTTGAAATTATTCAGTCCATCAGATATGCTCAACAAGGAATGTTCTTACCTGAACAAAATAGTAAGATTAAGAAACCCCCCAACATGTTAGGGTTTTATATGTCCTAAACTTGGACCCCAATGTGTGTATGGGGGAGGGGGGAGAGAGAACCAAGAAATAAGAAGATTAGGGTTTTTTTTTTTAAACAAATATCTATATGAAATGAGTCGAGCTCGAGCTCGAGCCGAGTCGAGCTTGAATCAAGCTGAGTATCGAGTCGAGTGACCCAATGGTTGAACTTGACTCAATTTCTTTCTCGAGCTCCTAAATGAAGCTTGGCTTGACTTGTTCTACTGAGTCGAGTTGAGCCGAGGTGAGCTTTTTCGAATCGAGTCGATCGAGTTTCTCGAGCTGACTCGGCTCATGATCACCAGCCCTAGGTGTGGTCCACCTAAGGTTTGGACCATTTTTATATGGTGATATACAAGCATAGGTGAGAGAGACGCAATGCCGTTGATTTGATTCGTTCTTATCTTTAAGTAAGACATGATGGTGTTGTCCATTTGTTATAGACAGTAATATGTATGCGGAATTGTTAAAGCAGACCCCAATGTGAGTCGGAGCTATCCGTGGTTGATTTGTGTGGATGTATGTAGCTTATTATTAATAATTATTTTGTCCACGAATGGTTAGTATAATATAATTAGTTAGCCCATTTGGAGATTTCTATATTACCGAGCATAGATATAGTGTGTTTTGGAGGTATAGAAATCTGCCAAATTATCCTGTTGGACAGTTCAAGGTTGGATATATTGGAATGTTTTCGTTATTTTTCATTTACATGCTCTGCCATTAGTTTCGTGCGCTATCTCCCATATTCTCTCTGGATATGTTTCTTATGTTTATTTCTATTGTCAATAATCCACACAATGTGTGGATACTTGAAGTGGAAATTAAATGTAAGCTAAATATATCTGGAGAGATAGGGGGGATGCTGCCGAAATTTAAACTTGGATGCGCGACTGATTGTATTATATTATCATTTAGTGGCAAATTAGATGATGAACATGATACTTGTGATTAAGAGTGGTTGATATCCTGAGCGAAGTGCTTGGCACCCGTTCTGGATATGTGTGTGGGCTTGGCCATGGTGCCAAGCTCATGGCACCCGCTAGAGCTGGCTCCAACCGATCCGTCGCTGGAGAGAGTGCCCTACGCCGAGCTGATATCGCAAAGAGAGGTTCAGCAGCTACGGGTAGTCGTCGATGAGATCAAAGAGCAGCTAAAGAGGCAAAAGGAAGAGGAGCAGAGGCGTAGGGAGCAGGAGGAGCAGAGGCAGAGAGAGGAGGAGGAGGAGAGGAGGATCGAGGGGATGTGGGTGGAGCATGAGCAACGGATGTAGGGGATGTTTCATGCTCTCACTGCACGCTTTGACACCGATGCCCCACCACCTCTGCCTTCATCTTCGTAATTTTTTTTCATTTTATTTCATATTAATAGTTACATATTTGTACTATTTATTTCATTTTGTGTTTATGGATGTATGTTTGTGTGTTGGGTGGATGTGGGTTGATGTTTGGATGGATGTGGGTTTGTGTTTGGATGGATGTGAATGTGAATAGGATGAAAATATATTGTAACAGATGTATATCAGGAATTTTTTCCTGAATTTTAAAAACAAATATTGAAACTAGGAAGAAACAGACTATTACCGATGAAATATTTCATAGGTAATAGTCTTATACCGACGAAAGATTTCGTTGGTACAAATATATGAACAATCTGTATCAATTATACCAACGAAATAATTTGTCAGTATTATCTTTTTTCGATGAACAATTTCTATGGTAACACAACTTTTACCGATGAATTATTTCGTTGATAATGTAGTAAATGTAAAGTATTACTGACGAAAATTTTCGTTGGTAAAAGATGTGTTTACCGACGAAACACATGGTTTTTTCCTACCAAAACTTTCATGTTTTGCCGACGACTTTATTTGTCGGTATTTATTTCATCAATGCCGACGAAGTGAAATTCCGTCAGAAAAAACCTTCAGCCAAGTTCTTTTTTGACGAAATTAGCGATGAGAAAGTTCGTCTGTAAAAGTCATTACCGACGAAAAAGTATCCATTACCGACGAATGATGTTGTCGACAAAGATGTAATTTTTTGTAGTGTCATTTGCGGTTCAGGTTGAAAGGGTTGCGATTAGGGCTGTCAATAGGCCAGGTTGGCTCATCTGGCTTTGAGGCATGGCCCACTTGAGGGCGGGCTTTGGGAATATTACGTCAGTGAGTTTGCCCGGGAATGAAATTAATTGGGGTGAGCAGTGAGCTCGGGTTGTGTCTTAGTCTCCGTGGGCCCGATTCGCCAGGCTTTGAACTTTGAGACATGCCCTGACCGGGGGCTCTGAGGGGCCATTGTGATCTACGGGTTTATCGACACCCTCCATCCATTATGCCATATCATTTCAGAGTACAAGCTCAAAAATGAGACAGATCAAAGGTTCAAGTGGACCACACCACAGGAAACAGTGGTGATAATGACACCCACAGTTGAAACCTTCCTAGTGCCCACTGGGATGGTTAATTGCCATCCAACCTGTTCGTAAGGCCACAGGCTTGGATGGAGAAAAAACAAGACTATCAGCTTTGATCCCCCATCAGCAATAGATCCCACTTGTGTTCACTTTCTTAGTGACTGCCTATCAACCGTCACACTCCATCATATCATGATATCAACCATCATACCCCACCAGAGCATCAAAATTTTTCTCTTTGAAATTTGGGGATATGATCCTGTAGCATTTGCTTTCACAAGCCTCACTTTCTTTCGCTTAGGCGAACCAAAATACACTCGACAACCAAGATTCGTACGTGGGATCCATCAGAATCCCCCTGTTTCCTACGGTGTGGTCCAATTGCGCTTTGGATCAGACTCATTTTTGGACGGTGTGGATCATACACATACAAGAAGATCATTCTAATAAAAAACCCAAATGGGCGTCACCAATGAGAACAAAAGATGACTCTCATTAAAAAACTAAAATGAGCCTCACTAATTAGAGCAATGTAAAATTGTGCTTAAAACCTTTGAATTCATGCAGTGTGGGCCGCCTATTTTTGGCCCACCTTGAGGAGTGCACCTGATGTACAGAGTGGATGTCACATGGACAAGCCCCAAAAATCTTGTGTGTTTACATATAGAACAGGTGATGTAGAGGATTCCGGTCTGCTTACAGTGGTCATGACTTCTTTCATCAATGCCATGCACCAAAATGGACGGGCCCACAAAACTCTAATCACACTATCTTAGAACTTTTGGAATGATGGGCTAGAGTGAAATGATTCAAGATTTGAAAACAAGATGAGTAACCTAAACAATGTGATCTTTTGAGTAGGATAATGGGTGAGGGAAACCAGGATCTCAATATATGAATGGGTGGCTAAAACTCAACGTGGATAGATGGTCTAAGGGAACCTTGTTCCGGGGCAGTGGTTGTCATTGTAAGACCGGTCAGGGAATATTATTTTTGCTTATGATCATTATCAGGGATCAGTTTCAAATACGGTAGCGGAAACAAGGGCCTCCCTTGATTGTGTCTGGCTATGTCTAGAGCAAGGGCTGAACAATTTAGAGATTGAAAGTGACTCTAAGGTATGGTGTGCAGTCTCAATTCCATTTCAAACCTGCCATGGTCGATATGGCATTAATGGTTGGAGGTTAAGAATAAGTTGCAGGGGATTTGCTACAAAGTAACTCATCTTTTGGGAATGTAATTCAGTAGCAGATGGTCTAGCTCGATAGGTAGTTCAACTTAGACGAATTTTGCTAGAGATACTGATCTCCCAAAGGAGGTGAGAGTGAGAAGATACTTCAAAGCTAATAAACTTGGAATTAAAAGCATTTTTTTTTTAGCAAAGAGAGGAACAGTTCCCCTTGAATTTATTGGAAGAAAGGGAAGTACAAAGACTGTATTCGGGTGGGCTCCACAAAATAACGGGCCACGCCTATCATTTGTTAGATCTGAGTTGCTCTAGATCCACATCATCCCATTGTAGTAAGATGTAGTCTGCTAAGTTTTGGTTGGTGGGCAGCGGTACTTTGAAAGACTGAAAACGGTAGCCCCTCTTTCCCATTTTGCATTTTGTATGGATATTCAGGGATCATGGTGGGAACACCTTTCCTTAATATATATATAGTGTAAGCTCCTTTGCCTGTTGGGCTGAGATTATACAATTAAATGGCTAAATTGTTATGAATATAGAATGAAGCCACAAGTACGACTATACGAGGGACCCAACCGGAGAGGTCAAACAATACTTGAATCAACCATTAGAGGGAGGATGGGGCCTCTTCAGCTTTTGAAAAGATGGAAAAGATGGCGGCCTAATTCATAACTTGATCAAGTTGAACATGCACTCCACTCTCTCTCTCTCTCTCTCTCTCTCTCTCTCATGTGGACTGTGATGAGAGAGAGAGAGTGAGGCATGGGAAAGGGGCATGGATTGGGTACAACCCCACCAGGACCTCGTTAGAGACGGACGGTCTATCAGGGGCTCCGTGGGGCCAATGTGATATATGTGTTTTATAAAGCTGTCAATTCATTTTGAAAGATATTTTAGGCATGAGCCCAAGAATGAGGCAGGCTCAAGCTAACCCATCAGAGGAAGCAGTGGTGGCAATAACCCCTAGCATTAAAAGCTTCCTAGGGCCCATCCTGACGTTTATTTGCCACTCATCCTGTTCATAAGGTCACATACCTGATGAAGGAAGTATAAATATCAGCTTGATAAAAAACTTCAGTGATGTAGGGAGAGAACCTGATGTAGAACGGGTCGCTGATTATTTCATGGCCTAGATGGAGCAAAAGAAGATCGGTTGGGGTCGAAAGTGATCCGGACCGTCAGGACCGTAAATCGGTCGTATCTCACAATCCGGAATGAGTTACGGGACGTATAATATATCAATTTGGGGTAGCTCGAGCTACTTTAGCCAACCAACCTTGTTATGCTGGGTTGCCCAGGCCAGAATCGCGAGATTCGACCGTATCGACCGTCATTAGGCTAGTTTATTTTCAGTTTTACTATTTATAGTAAGTTTTAATTCGATCATAACTTTGCATCTGTAGGGTTTTAGAGTTAGTGCCCAACATGAAAAGGGCTTAGAATATTTAGTAGAACAACGTGGTTGAGGCCGTTTGATAACTTTCTATTTTTGGTCGAAAACCAAGAGTTCTAGTAGGATTGAACGACTTCTATAAATAGTAAGTTTACTATTTATAGTAAGTTGCGTTTTCTAGGAGTTTAAGTTGGAGTTAGAGTCTGATACTTTACCTAGGGTTTAGTTTCCTATTTATATGCATTGTAATTCCGTTATGATTCATTCAATCTTCAATAAAGCAATTATTTGGAATTAAATTTCTCTTTTTATCTTTTATTTCTTATCGTGGATTCGAGAAACTATCGGTTAGGGAGACGGTGATCGACCTACCACGTCCTCCTTGCGTCAGAACCCCATGATTAAGGGCATGGATCGAGCACATTCTTAATAGAGATGGACCGGAAGAAGATTAAGAAAATCGATAATTGACACATCATATTTTGGCCGACCGAACACCTTGGTAGACCGGCTAAACTTGACCACGGATCTAGAGGAGTTAAAAAAAAAATTGGTAGAATTCGGATTCCCGACGGTTCCCGATGGTTTCTCGATGCTTCTGGGCCGTCAGCTTCGTCGGGCGCCTGACCACACTTCATTGGGCACTCAAAATTTCACTAAGAGGACCAAAAACTCTTTGGATCGTTTTGGTTCATCGGCGGGCGTCCAAAATTCATCTAGATTTCATGTTTTCTCACTGGACTGTTTTTAAGGTCATTAGGTGCCCGACCATACGCAAATTTGTGCGATTTTTTTTATTTTTTTCGATTTACTTAGGATTCTTCTCAATTATGATTCTAGGGTTTTTAAGGTAAGTTTTATCTATAAATAGTTATTTTTATTCATTGTTAAAGACGTCTCTTCCTTGATTAATGAAAAATTTAGACTTTTAGTTTTTATTTCTTTATTGATTTGAAGATAGGTCTCGTGGATTTGAGGAAGACTGGTTGAAGAGTCCTAGTAACTCTGTGGATTCGGAGTAGGTATCTTGTGAGAGAGATGGTAATCGATCTCACCTCGTCTATGTTGCACCAAGTTGGTATCAGAGCGAGGAATCCCCTCAGGCCGATTTCTCTTTGTAAAGGTAAGGACAAAAATCTTATGAATGGTGATCCAGAGATCCATCCTCTCAAAGAGGCAACTTTCGGGGCGACGCTTGAGACACTCTAGCAAAAGAATCGTCGGGCTATGCAAGGGCTGCAGGCTAGATTTTACTGCCAACCAGAGGCTGTAATACTACCCCATGTTCAGGGCGATATTCAGACTCTATTAATGGTTGAGCAACGCAATTGTGTTGTTCACAGTGCAATCTTAACAAAAGATCACAGAAACATGATTGTTTATGGCAAAAATCTGGTAGATCGGACGGGTCAAGTCTACATAGAGGTTGATCTTCCTCTTTTCAATGGCCTCGATGACATCAACGACTGGCTATGTGAAGTTGAATGCTTCTCGAACTTACGCAAATGCCTAATGAGAAGAAAGCTCAGTACGTTGCATACAAGTTGAAGAGTAGTGTGTCGGTTTGGTGGGAATATGTTCAGTGCATCGGAGATGAAAACACCGATATGTTCATGGTTGTGGATGAAACGGGAGATGTTAAGATGATTTCAGTCCCTATACGACGATTATGAAGATTATGTATTATCTCAGCAACCCCTAATATTGCGACATAAAACCCAATCAACGTAAGATTTTGTAGAGAGATCCTACTATCTTTCGACGCGGGATGTTCTTTCTGAGACAAGATTGCGACAGATCCCCAAATCCATCAGTGGCGCATGAGTGGCCCATGTGGGAACGGAAAACCTACCCAAAGCTCTTGAAGTGGAGGGGCAGCTTTCCGTACCTGCATAAGATATCGCCACAAAGTCTGAAGGTGATGTGGTGATTTTGGACTGTTGTAATGTAACTACGGAAGCGATCTCTGTGATACAACACACATGTATCTCAAAGGTTGTACAGAATTCTGAGAATGTGGAGGAACTCAACACCTCTATCATGATGGACATGAAGGTAGAATCTGCAAAAATCCCCAAAGTTGTTGGACCAATTTTGCTGGAGTTTAAAGAGTGGATTCAAGACGTAAGCAGTCTGAGTGATGTTGAAGAAATCTAAATTCCAAGGACTAATAAAGTTACAATTGAACCGTCAAATCCCATGACGCTGCAGGACACTATTGACATGGTGTTTGAAGAATTGAAACATGACAAGGTGGATGCAAGTGAGATTGTAGAAATTGCAGTTGAAGAAGAAGAAAACCCACAAAAGAACATTAATGATCTATCCATTACACACACGACAGATAACGATGGGAAGATGGTAGAATTCACAGATTTGTTGCTGCCAGTAATTGATGAAGATATCATTGACATAGGTATTGCAACTAAGGTTTTTTTATAGTACTCACCATGAGATAGAAAGCCATAAAGCAGAGGATGCCTCAAGTCCTGCTCTTGAAAACTCTTCACCACCAACAATTGAAGTTGATGATGTCGTGACAGATGTTCAGAGGTTTTCTGATAAATCTGTGGATGAAGTTTTGGGCACCCTTGCAGTACCAGTCATTAGTCAAGATTCAACAATGGGCTGAACCATCGGAGATTTTGTGTCATTTGTATGCCTGTAAACCCAGAGTATGATTTGATAATTTCTGTTGTAGAACGTTGGAAGGCATTGTAGGACAGTGAACAAGAAAGTAAACAAGGGGAGAGCAATTCAGTTGATGAACCCTATCTCTTGTACCAGGAGTAAAATCCAATAAAGAATAAAAGGCGTTGAATCTCAAAGTTCAAGTCTGTTCGAATCCCAAGCCCAAAGTAAAACTCGATGACGAGTTTATTTGAAGTGGAGGGGACTGATGTAGGGAGAAAACCCCATGATTGAGGGCACGGATCGAGCATGTTTCTAATGGAGATGGACTAGTAGAAGATCAAGAAAATTGATGGTCGACATCATATTTCGATCGGCCAAAGACCGGCCAAACTAGACCAAGAATCTGGAGGAGCTAGAAAAACTTCGGTAGAATTCGGATTCTCGACAATTTTCCAATGGTTTCTTGACACTTCTGGGTCGTTGGCTTCGTCAGGTGCCCAACCACACTTCATCGAGCGCTCAAAATTCTGCCAAGAGGACCAGAAACTCTCTTGACAGTTTTGGTTCATCGACGACGCCCAACCACCCTTCATCAGGCACCCGAAATTCATCTAGATTTCGTGTGTTCTCGCTGGACTGTTTTTAAGGTCATCGGGCGTTCGACCATGCACGAACAATTATGCAAATTTGCACGGATTTTTCAATTTCTTTAAGATTTTTCTAAATTACGATTCTAGGATTTTTAGGGTTAGTTTTATCTATAAATAGTTGCTTTAATTTGTTGTTAAAGACATCTCTTCTTTAATTAATGAAAATTTTAAACATTTAGTCTAAATTTATTTCTTCGTGGATTCAAAGATAGGTCTCAGAGATTCGAGATATCCCCTCATGGATTCAAGGAAGACTGGTTGAGAAGTCCCATTAGCTCTGTGAATTCAAAGTAGGTATCTTGTGAAAGAGATGGTGATCAATGTCACCCCGTCGCCCCAAGAGGTTTTGGGCAGTGGGTATTCCATCCCCACCGCTTCCTGTGGTGTGGTGTGGTGTGGTGTGATCTACTCTAGCGTTCAATCTGCCTCATTTTAGAAATCATTACCTAAAATGATTTTTCAAAATGGGTGGACGACGTGATAAAACTCATATCACAGTGGGCCCCACAGAGCACCCGACAGTACTGTCCATCTCTAGCTAAGGGTGTGTTTGGTAAAACTTATCACTGAAGTATGCTATTTTCAGTGGTTTTGATATTTCAAACCGTTTGGTAATGAAAAGATATTAAGTGCTTAATTGAAAAAATCACTTAAAATTTAAGGCTTTTTTTAAGTGATGACTCATTGGCTTAAAACTTATAGCTGAATGCGGTAAGTGATTTCCTTTTAAAATTTTAGATCAATTTTGACAAAAATATCCTTACCAACTTTTATAAATGGCAAGATTACCCTTCATTTAAAACGACGCGAATTTCCTAGTGACGTGTGGCCAATGGACAATGCTATGTGGGACCCATTATGATGTATGCATGTATCCATGCCATCCATATATTTTTGATAAGTAATTTTTGGCATGATCTAAAAAATAAGGCAGATTTAAGTCTCAGATGAACCACACCACAACAAAACAGTAGTCATAGAACGCCAACCATTAAGAACTCACCAGGGCTCACTATAATATCTATTTGCCATCAACCTATTGATTATGTCAGGAACACTTGGATCAAGGGAAATGACAACTATTAACTTCATCTTCTAGTGTTGTGTCCCCTAAAAAATTTTAATGGTGGGCGTCAATCACCATGGTTTCCTGCGGTGCGGTTCACGTGAGATTTGGATATGCCTGAATTATGGATTCATATCCTAAAATATTCAAAAAAAAAAAAGAATGAACAGTGTGGATAAAACACATACATCATGGTAGGGCCATAGAGCACCGCCCAATCCCCCACATCGAGCAATTCACATCCGCTTCCACCAGACGCAACCAGAGGTCGCGGCTTCTTCGTGGATTCGTGGATCCACCCACCTAACCGCGGGACCCACTGTGATGTATGTTACTTAAATCTATGCCGTCCAAACATTTTTAAAGCTCAACTTAGAACATAATCCCAAAAATTAAGGTGACTTAAATCTTGGTCCCACCACACCACTAGAAACAATCGTGATTGAATCCCACCATTAAAAACTTTATGGTTTCCACCAGATTGTTTATTTACCATCCAACCTGTTGATAATGTCACAAACACCCAGATGAAAAGACCACACAAATATCATCTTAATCCAAAGATTTTGTGGCCCACATAATACGGTCAATCACCACTGTTTCATGTATAACTATGGTCCATCTTGCATTTGGAATTGCTTCATTTTTTGGATTACGCCCTAAAATGAGCTTTCAATACAGATGGACAGCGTGAATTTAATCAAATACATCACAGTAGTCCCACTGTGGATTTAGGGTCTCCCAGCGAATTTGGTGGCGCAAATGGTGAGCGCGATTTGCTGCGACCCGAAACCAGCGATGTAGGTGAGACCCTGACCTTAAGGCCCACCTCGTACATACATTGCACATCTATGCCATCTATCTATTTTGTCAGCTTATTTTAAGATATCTTCCTAAAAATGAAGCAGGTACAAATTTTAGGTGGACCACACCATAGGAAAGAGTGGTCATTGAAAGCTTGCCATTAAAACCTTCCTATCGTATACTATAAATGCTTATTGACCATCCAACCCGTTGATAAGGTCTCACAGTCCTAGATAAAACAGAAAAAAAAAACCTTGATCCAAAACTTTTGTGACCCATGAAAGGATTTAAATGGTCAATAAACATTGTTTTTTAATGGTGTTTTCCACCTGAAATTTTCATTTTCTTCATTTTTGGAAAAATAGTCTAAAATAAGCTAGAAAAATAAATGAACCACGTGGATATATAATGCACAAATCAAGGTGAGCCCCTACAGTCGAGGTCTCACTCACAAAGCTAGTTATGGTCGCACTCTATAATTGGGTATTGCCCTCACCAAGACCTCGCTATAGATGGACGATTATGTTAGGGTCTTTGTAAGTCCCACCATGATACATGATACATGTGGTTTATCTAAGCCGTTCATCCATTTTGATGGATAATTTTAGGGAATGAGTCCAAAAAGGAGGAATATAAAAGGCACGAGTGTACAACAACACTATAAGCAATGATGTTTACACACTATTCCTATAAGATAGAAATTAAGATAATAGGAGCAAATATGACAAATTACCAATTTTCAGATATTTGTAGTTTATTTTTACTAAATAGGTTTTTCTGAATAAAAGTACTAATTTTCAGATATAAGTACTTTTTTCAAACAAATTACCAAACAATTTTTCACTTAAAATCAGCACTTTAAGATTTCAGCACCTAAATTAATTTTCAGACTTCATTTTTCAGCTTCCCATACGGCACCTAAGTCCAGGTCGGGATAGTACCGAATCCCCGCCCTAGCGAAAGGAAGGGGCAGCATGGTCGCCGATGCCAACCAACAAAAAATCCTCCAATCCAAGGGTTAGGGTTGTCTCCCAGGAGCATGATTCTTAAAACGTGGCCCATCAAGGTAGGGCCTAATTGGTAACTGCTAAGAGAAAGAAAGCGAAAAACATTAAAAGCTTCCAATACAGCGTGCAAATACCTATACCATACATTTATTTACACTTTTTTTTAAAAAATTCTTTTTCAAAGCAAGGAAAATGATATTTGAAGAAGAGGGTAGAAAAAAGGGTAGATGGAACATGTGTGTACTGAGGTTGACACACAAGACCTAAACATCGCTGCAGAGCCTCAAACTTCAGTACTGAGAAGAAGGTGAGGTTGGCTCTTGGCCTGAAGTATGTTCAACAGGAATTTAGTAGAACCAGCTCCAGAAGATGCCGTCGTCTGTGATGTGTTGCAACTAGTGCATGGGCAACAGCTATGGTCCTTCATGCATTGCTGTCCAAGGTTGGTAGTGTCTGTGAACTCGCACATGTTGAGGGGAGGTGCAAAATACATTGGCTCGGGCATTTTCGCTGGGAGACTCGGCAACGCAGCTTCAAAACTCAGCACCTGGATCACCTGCCTTATTGAAGGCCTTGATTTCTGATCAGGGTAGGCACACCAGAGCCCGACAATCATCAGACGCTCCATCTGTTTCTCGTCGAAATGGGCACTGAGCCTCTCATCAGCTGCATCAAGAAGACGGCCACACCCATAAAGCTTCCACACCCACTCCACCAACCTCACCTTCGATTCCTCCATCTTGGGCTCGACGGCCTTTCTTCCACAGGCAATTTCTAGGGCAACGACTCCGAAGCTGTAAACATCAGACTCTTTGCTAGCCTTGCCGATCGTGACGCACTCAGGTGCAAGATAGCCCATGGTCCCAGCGAGGACTGTTGTTTGTGAGCCCAGACCATGATCAACGAACCTAGCTAGCCCGAAATCGCCGAGCTTGGCATTGAAGCTCAAATCCAACATCACATTGCTTGATTTGATATCTCTATGCACAACACATTGCTCCCACTCTTCATGAAGATAAAGCAATGCCGATGCCAGCCCGTGAGCTATCTTGAATCGAATGGTCCATGTGAGAGAGGTTTTCTTGCCGAAGATATGCGAATCGAGGCTCCCGTTAGGCATGTACTCATAAACCAGAAGAAATTCGCCATACTCATGGCACCAGCCGATTAACCTTACAAGATTCCGATGTCGCAATCGGCTTATGACGGTGACCTCTGATATGTACTCCTTCCGGCCTTGGCTTGACCCTTTCGCGATCTTCTTTACAGCCACGATCTCACGGGCCCCATTATCATCTAGGACCCCTTTGAAGACCCCACCAAATCCTCCCTGTCCTAGCTTTCCATCTTCACTAAAATTCTTAGTTGCTGAAGCAAGTTGTTTATAAGTAAACCTCCTCGGTCCAGTTCCTTTCACCAACTTATCTTCCATGGATGAATCAAAGTCCTTCATATCTTCATCTCCTTTCTTCTTCCTTCTCCAAAACATCATTCCGAAACCCAATCCTGCAATCAAGACCACCATTGTCACCAAGAAGGCAGTCACCCAATGTCTCTTCTTGAGGCCCACTTTGTTGTTTTTGTTGCCAGGACTGATGGTCGATGCAAAGTCCCATGATAGGATCTTGTGGAGTTCAGTTGATGATCCGGTCGCCGCGGAGAATCCGACCACCACCTCATTTGGCAACACCTCCATCAAATCCAAGCTGTATGATAAGTTCAGGTTGCCATTATATGAGTCGCCAGAATATGATAGACGCACGTAGAGGTTCTTTGTGGTCGAGTTGTACCCAATCCACGCGGACCCAGTTGCACCATTTTTGATCCAGTTGTCCAGTGTCATGTTAGGGACTGAGACGATCGTGTTCACGTCGATACCGATGTGGTTCGAGTTCGGGTCCCACTCATTCTTCCATGTGTCGAACTCCACAGCAACGAGCCTTGTTGATGTGGCATTGTTCGTGGTGGAGTTGAACAGGCCGAGCCATTTCCCGGTCGAGTTCTGGGGCATCTCTGAGCCGACCGGGGCCATGAAGAAGGCCAGGCCGTCCCCATAACCGGATTCGTTGAGGCCTTCGATGATGAACTGGAAGTGGGTTATGAAGTCGGTGGCCATGCGGGTGGCTGGGTCCCATATTTGGATTGGCCTGGCATAGACGGCCCACCCGGAGCTTTCTACTAACTTGCTGTCGGCTTGGTTACGGGTTAGCTGAATGACGTTTTCGCCTGAGGGGAAGGCGTCGCCGGAGAAGATGATGTCAG
Source organism: Liriodendron chinense (assembly GCA_003013855.2). Classification (NCBI taxonomy): domain Eukaryota; kingdom Viridiplantae; phylum Streptophyta; class Magnoliopsida; order Magnoliales; family Magnoliaceae; genus Liriodendron; species Liriodendron chinense. Next base: position 362,294 of record PVNU02002946.1, on the reverse strand, counting down.
GGGTGTTTGGGGTAAATGAGGTGAAATTGAAGATGGTGGAAGAGGTTGAAATGGGAAGGAAGGAAGACAGGAGAGAGAAGAGGAAGATACATGATGAAAGGATCTTGGCCATTGCTTGGTGCAAAGGAGATATGGGGTTTGTTTGTTTTAGCCTTTAAGTGGTAGATTTTAGCAAGGAGGCAATGTGGACGGATGGATTAATGAGAGGGGGTTTGTTTTCAGAGTGCGGATCGTCTGTGTTGGAAGCACAAGAAATTCCAGTGCGGTCGCTTCTCATTCGGCCACGTCATTTCCGTTATCTCCCTCTCTTCAGGTACATTGCGTGCTACATAGCACATCTTTTAACGTATGGAACTTCACCGCCCTTCACCATAACCTTTGTCTTACATCCACACCGTCTATCAATTTTTCCAAATAGATTTAGAGTATGGTTCCAAAAATAAGGTACATCCAAATCTCAAGTGAACCACACCAAAAGAAAGTAAGTCAAGATTACACAAACTTTGGTTGAAACCTTCCTCGGGCCAAGCGTGAGGCTTCATCTAACATCTAACCAGTTCATAAGTCGACCCATACCTGGATGAAGGTACAACACAAATATCTGCTTGATCAGAGCCGTCTGGGCCCTAAGAAGTTTTCAACGGTAGCATCAATTCCACTGTTTCCTATGGTGTGTTCCAGTTGAGCTTTGAATCTAACTTGTTTTTAGGTTTATATTCTGGAAAGATTTGAAAAATTATATGGACGGTGTGGATTTAAGAAATAAGTCATCATGGCCGCGTAAATTTCCCACCTAAAGAATCCGCTCTACCGGAACAGTTGAAAGGTGGAACTTCTGTGGGGTCCATCATGATGTATGTATTAGATCCACACAGTCCAATCATTTTGTTTCATACCTTTTAGTCACGAGGCTGAAAATAAATCAGATCCAAGGCTCAAGTGGGCCACACGAAGGGAAAGAGTGGGAAATGAACACCTACCATTGAAAACTTCTTGTTGCAATAGACAGCTCTGATCAAGCTGATGTTTGTGGTTTCCCTGAATCAAGGTCTAAGTGACCTTATGAAGGGGTTAGATGGCAAATAAACCTCAAAGTGGACCGTAGGAAGGTTTCAACGTTTCGTTCAATCCCATGCTTTCTGTTGTGTGGTCCACTTGAGCTTTGGATGTACTTCATTTTTTATCTTATGCTTTAGAATAATCTGAAAAAATTGATGGACGGTTCTGATGTAACAGATAAATTAGGATGAGGCCCATGGAAATTCCACGCTGTAAAAGTGGGTTGTATAGCACGCAATCCATACATGAGAGAGAAAATCGGCTGGTTTTTTAGCTGACGTCATTGGTCATAACGTGTACCAATGAGAATAGACGGCACTGAACTCACTCTTGTTTTCACGTGTTGACGGATAGATTACCTTCTCCACAACCCAAATTTTAACTTATAGAACTTTTCCAGGTCCATTATGATTTTTTTATTAGATCCACACCGTCCATCAATTTTTCCAGATAGTTTTATAGCATGAGCCCAAAATTGAGTTACATCCAAAGCTCAAGTGGACTACACTATAAAAATCAGTGTGGATTAAACAAATTGCCGTTGAAACCTTCCTAGGGCCAACAGTGAGGTTTATTTACCATCCAACCTGTTCATGCGGTCACCCATACCTGGATGAAGGTAAAACACAATTATTAGCTTGATCGAGTCATTTGTGGCCCCCAAGAAGTTTCCAACAATAATGTCAATTCCTACTATTCCTTAGGGTGTGGTCCACTTGAGCTTTGGATCTGCCCTCTTTTTTACGCTCATATTCTAGAATGATCTGAAAAAATGAATGGCTAGTATGGATTTAAGAAATACAGCATTGTGGAGCCATGTAAATTTCATACATAAAAAAATTCCACTGATTGGGGAGAAGAAAACCGGTAGTGCGGACATGCGGAACTCCATCTTGAGAGAGCTACATTACAGGAAATAATTAAAATTGCCAATAGTTGAAAACTTCTTAAGGTTACAGAAAGCTCTCATCATGCAAATATATGTGTTTTCCCTTCATCAAGGTTTATTTGTGTAACTTTACATAGAGCTTGGATAGCAAATAAATCTCATAGTGGACCCTAACGAAGGTTCCGACATTAGTCATGAAATTCCCACTGCTTTTGGTGGTGTGGTCCACTTGAGCTTTGGATGTGCATGGATTTTGGGCTTTTGATATAGAATAATCTGAAATTTTTGATAGATAGTATGGATCTAACACATAAATTATTGTAGGACTTGAGAAGTTTCACACGTTCAAAGTTGGATTTGTAGTACCCAATCCATTCCTGAGAGCCAATGGCCGTGCTTTAGGAGCTGGTTCAACACATGTTCCCACCCCCTTTCTTTCCAGGTCGGTAAAAGAGGCCGGTTTTCCTACAAGCCCCTGTAGATAAAGCTTATTGTACAACTTATTCATCCAAAGAGTAAAAAGTTATATATATTCATATTCTTATTCACCTGCTTGTACAGTATTACTTCTGGCACGCCCAACGTGGCGAGTGTATCCCATCCAACCTGATAATTAAGTGAGCCCCACAAAGATGTTGTTATGCCCTGAAAATTAGGTTTATCTAATCACTTAATGGCCCACACCATAGAAAATAATTTACAACCACACAAAACCTTCAAATTTCCATGGTGGCCTACATGACGGTTAGATGGGCCTATTTTTGGGTCGTCCAAATTTAACGGTGAGCCTAACCTGCTGGACAGATAAGCCATCTGCATCAATGTAAGACGCAGAGGTGGGGTCCACCGTGTCCTCTTCTTTTACTGGAAAGACGATCATAACCAATCAAAAGATGGACTTGAAGACGAACCATTGAACATGCTATGATTTTTCTGTCCATATTTTGAATAGATGAGATTGTCTATAGTAGTTGATACCCTGATTCTGATGTATTTATAGAGAGACCAGCAACTTGAGCGGCGATCATTCATACGCATGGCATGACCCAACTATATATGGGTCCTTACTCGGGATTGGATTAGGTATTACACTGTGGGGCCTCCTTGATGATGTATTGTATATCCACGCTGTCCATCTGTTTCTCACCCATTTTAGTTCGTGGCCCAAAAATTAAGCAGATCCAAATCTCAGGTGGACCACACAACAGGAAACAGTAGTGTTTGAGTGACTCACCCATTAAAAATTCCAAAGGACCCATCTAGGGATCTCAGGATGTTTATTTTCCATCCAACCTGTTTATAATGTCATGAATACCTGGATGAAGGGAAAATGCAAAGGTGAGCCTGATCAAAAACTTTTGTGAGCCACAAAAAGTTTATAATCATCGTTTGTCAATGCTTTTAATTGTGGGTACCACCTTAGATTTGAATCTTCTTAAGCATAAAATGAGATGAAAAAATAGATAAACAGTGTGAATTTACAAAAAGTACATCAAGGTGGGCCCCACACCATTACGTGTGTTACCTGGGTTACAACTAATTAGCTCCCCCATTTACTAAGCTCACAGGAGTTTCAATGCTAAGGACAAGGTTAAGTGCTCAAAAAAATATTCCATTGGTCTATGAATACACTTGAGTAGTCCGCCGACTACAAGATCTGACATCACAGAATATTTTTTATAGCTTTTTTTCCCAAAGATTCCCAGCAACATGGTGCTTGCTGAGGATTAAATTATAAAAATAACCTTATTTAATTCTTTTCTTTAAAAACAATGAAACTCAAGACTTATTGGGCCCACCTGGTATGTATATAACATCCAACCTGCAAAACATATGTACCACAACATGGTGATACTACTAACAAAAATCATGTCAATCATATCATCATATGGGTTACACTTGAAATTAGAATATTTTGAATGGTGTAAATTATGTTTTATAAATTAGTTCACCCTACAATTAAATCCATCATATTCTTGTTTCTTCTAATAATCATGTTGGTTTACATTTATTGAACGGGTTGGATGTGAGAAACATAAGATATGGGCCCCATAACTTTCAATTTTCACCTATTAGGTTAAAAAAATAAAAATAAAAAGCAGAGGACAGTAATGTAATTTCTCCACTCGAAAGACCTACCGGGATCATAACGGTGACGGTATGCATAATCGAATTTTGTCGTAAAAATCCCTCATTTTAGATACAATAGGTTGTCGCTTTTGAGAGCCGGCCGGCAGTTGCACGGGATATTACATAATACTCGGGCGAACCATTGCCCAGTATTCCTCTTGGCTGCCTAATGAACGGTTTAAGATCATCACATCTAGGAGATTTTTTATCCATGGTACATTGATAGAGCTTCCCATGATACTAACGGTTTGGATTAGTGAAAAATGGGCCCTGCTCACATAAACTGAAAACCCAACGGTATTGAGTCGATGATACAATGGAGAACAACCAGTAGACCTATCTCTTCAGAGGATACGTGGCAGGGTGATGTGAAAATCATGTATGTCCATATGCAAGGCCCTAGCATGGATGGTTTATCTATAAAAAATCACTCCTATTGGACAATCATATCCATCTGATCTCTGGCCATTAATCTGACGGTTGAAAGCAAAAGCAGTTAATGCTCAGACATGCAGTGGGATAAACTCTAGAAAAAGTAACGGACAGGATCTTCTCTTGAGTTTTATTTGTAAAATGTAAGCCATCTGTCCTGGTTCCAGTACATGGGTGGGCCTGATTGATAATCACCCTGCCACGTGTCCTGTAAAGACATGGTTCTACCATATAACGGCACGGTACGGTACAAATAGCAACGATGGAGCATTGTAAAACCCACAGGTCTGTCTTGTTTGAGACATGAGTTAGTTGTTGGGCGATTCGTACGAGAAGATGCTACAAAGAGATGATTAAGGAGAGTGGATTATCTGTTATCCTAACCGTCTGCGGCCCATCTTGATGTATTTGTTATATATCCACACCGTCCATCTGTTTTCCCATATCATTTTAGACGTGATCCCAAACCCTAAGAAGATTCAAATCTCAAATGGACCATACCACTAGAAACAGTGCTGAATGACAATTACAAACTTTTTGTGGGCCACAAAAGTTTTGAATCAAGCAAATATTTATATTTTCCCTTCATCCAGATCTTCTTTACATTACCAACAGGTCGGATTGCAAATAAAAATTACTAAAACCTTACGATGGGTTCTTTAGAATGTTTAATGGTGGAGCATTCAATCACCACTGTTTCCATGGTATGGTCCACGTGAGATTTGGATCTGGATAATTTTTGGAACACCATCCTCAAATGAACTGGATAAACATATGAACGACTTAGATATACAATATATTATTCATGTGGACCACTCGGTAAGGGGGTAACACCCACTAAGCTGTTCCCTAGGCAACACCTAATTCGCTCCATCATTAAGTGGGTGCGGATTGGGTACTTCCCGCTCACCGTGATGTATGGATTTTATCCAAACCATCCATGCATTTTTCCAAGGCTCAAGTGGGCCACACCATAGAAAGCAGTGGTGCTAGATAGTGATGCCTACCGTTGAAGCCTTCCTAGGGCCCACCTTGATGTTTATTTTCCATACAACCTGTTTATAGGGTCATTGAGACCTGGATGAAGGGTAAACACAAGTATAAGCTTGATCCAAAACTTCTGTTGCACCCAAGAAGTTTTCAATGGTACGCGTTTAATCCCCATTTCGTGGTCCACTCTATCCTTGGATCTACCTCATTTTTGGGTCCATATTCTAAAATGATATGGTTAAATGCATGGACGGTGTGGATGAAGTCCATACATCACGGCCCTCAAAGCCCTATGAATACCCAATCCGCGCCCTGATTAAGCAGCACACATGTGGTACCTCTGCACAAATGTAAAAGATCCAGGCCTTTCATTAATTCACTCTCACTGCGAACATGCAATTTTCCAACAAAGCGGTTGGTACACTCATCATGCTGGCCACATGCATAACAATAAGAAGAAAAATGACTACCGTCTGTCTATATTCGATATAAGCTTGGGTTGTAAGGGCAGAGAATGATAATGAACGTGGACAGGAATTTTGAACAAAGGTTCATGGGTTCGTTGTCACAACATTTCCTTGGTATTATTGTTAAAAAATCTTACTATACATGGAGACGCGAGTACATTGACACATGGTACCATTTTCTATGTAATTTAGCTTAAAAAAAGCATTAGTCATTTGTTTTGCAGGGTAGCGATTTAGCTGTTAACCGGGTAAAAGCTTATTGGGTGTTACCCACAGTGGGGCCCACCTTGATGATGTATTGTATATCCACGCTGTCCATCTGTTTCTACAGCTCATTTTAGGGCTTGGTCCCAAAACTTAAGTAGATCCAAATCTTAGGTGGACTGCACCACAAGAAATAGTGTTGATTGAGTGCCTTACCATTAAAAATTCTAAAGGGCTTGTGACGTAGGGAGGACGTGGTACGTCAATCACGGTCTCCCTAAGCGATTGTTTCTCAAATCCATGAGAAGAAATAAAAAGATTAAAAAAGAAAATTAATTTCGAATAATTGTTTTTTTGATAATTGAATGCCTAGAAACAGAATTACAATGCATATAAATATGAAACTAAACCCTAGGTAAAATATCAGACACCAACTCAAACTGAAACTCCTAGAAAACGCAACTTACTATAAATAGTAAACTTACTATTTATAGAAGTCATGCAATCCTACTAAAACGCTTGGTTTTCGACCAAAAATAGAAAGTTATCAAACGAGCCTGACCATGTTGTTCTACTAAATATTCTAAGCCCTTTCCATATTGGGCACTAATTCTAAAACCCTACAGATCCAAAGTTATAATCGAATTAAAGCTTACCATAAATAGTAAAACTGAAAATAAACTAGCCTAATGACCGTCGATACGGTCGAATCTCGCGATTCCGGCATGGGCAACCCGGCGTAGCGGGTTGGTTGGCTAAAGTAACTCGAGCTACCCCAAAACAATATATTATATGTCCCGAAACTCATTCCGAATTGCAAGATACGGCCGGTTTAAGGTCCTGACGATCTGGATCACTTTCGACCCCGACCGGTCTTCTTTTGGTCCATCTGGGCTATAAAATAATTAGTGACCCGTTCTACATCAGCTTGTAGTAATATTTTCGTAATTTTTATTTGCCTGTGGATATTGTCAAGATCAAGATGAAGGGAAAATACAAATATTAGCTTGATCCAAAACTTTGTGGCCCATAAAAAGATTTTAGAGGTCATTTATTACTATTTCTAGTGGTATAGTCCACCTAGAGCTGAACACAAGCTGAGCTTAATCCGAGCTCTGCCCTGTTCGAGCTTGGCTTGATCAATGAACACCTGATGATCTTGAGCTTAACTTGGCTTGAGCATTGAGCTCAAAACGGTAGCTTGAGCTTAGCTTGATGTCTAAGCTGAGCGAGCTACTTTATTCGAGCCGAATCGAGTTAAGCTGAGTTCTTTTTTTTTTTTCTTTTTCTTTTTTTTTTTTCTAGAAGTGTATATGTAAAAAAGTATAACTATAAACTAAAACAACTAAAAGTTGAGTCAACCACATTTTAGAGTTTTCCCTATTTTAAACAAATAAGAAAAAAAAATAAGAAAAAAATTTCAGAAACCCTACTTGAGATTGAGAAGAATAAAGATTGGGAGGCCAGGTGCTTGTGTGTCGTGCGGGGCTGAGTCGGTCTAAGTTGTGCAGTTGAGTCATCCATTCACTCGAGTGTAGGCCTTGTGGTAGTCGGGGAGGAAGCCGAAAGGGTGAGAGAGAGGGGGACCAATTTGAGTTGAGAGATAGGAGAGAAAAGAAAGGGAGGCTGGGTTGGGAAATGATAGTGGAAGGGAGTAGGGTCGTTAGGTTTTTCATTTTAAAGACTTTAAAATTATATATATATATATATATATATATATATATATATATATATATATATATATATATATATATATATATATATATATATATATATTGCAAGCATAAGCGAGCCAAGCTTTTATCGAGCTTTGAGCTAAGCCAAGCTAAGCTCACTCATGTTTGAACTTGGCTTATTTTCGAACGAGCTTACTAATTCAAGCTCGGGCTTTATTGAATTGTCATACAAGTCAAGCCAAGCCGAGCTAAAACGAGCCAAGCCGAGCGAGCTTTTCGAGCTAGCTTGGCTTATGTGCAGCTATAAGTCCACCTAAGATTTGGATTTTCTTAAGGTTTAGGATCGTGTCCTAAAATGAGATGGGAAAATAGATAAACAGAGTGGATATACAAAAAATACATCAAGGTGGACCCCACGCAGTTAGGGTAACACCCACTAAGCTATTACTAGGGTAACAACTAATCCGCTCCCATTTTGCAAGAGCTTAGAACAACTTGTGGATATATTCACAAATTACACCAAATGTGTATTAATTATTTAAGGATTTTCTTTAATTTTAAGTTTGCTATGAGCTCTTTGATCCAAACCACTTTATTAATTCCATTATGTGTTTAGCTTCGCAACTTTACTTTTTACTATATCGAGCTACAACCTCATTTTTTACGATGAACACATATCTTATAGTGTATTTTCTATCATCTATATTCTAATAAAGTCAACCTTTGTATAATATTTAATTAACAAGTTGACGCAGGGATGAACGTGGTAAGGTCGATCACCGTCTTCCTCACTGGATAATTATTTTGAATCCACGAAGCTCTATGGACTCCTTAATATAGCTCCCTCGAATCCATGAAGCAAATCTCGAATCCACAAAATATTTCTTGAATCCATAAGAAGAAATTTGATGTAGGGAAGACGTGAGGGGTCGATCACCGTCTTCCTCATCAGTGGTTCTAGAATTCACGAGAAGAAATAAAAGGATAAACAATGAAATAATTCCGAATAATTATTGAATAATTGATTGAATGCTTAAAACGAAATTCCAATGCATATAAATAGGAAACTAAACCCTAGGTAAAGTATCAGGCTCCTACTCAAACTCAAACTCCTAGAAAACCCGACTTATTATAAATAGTAAACTTACTATTTATATAAGTCTCTCAATCTTACTATAACTCATGGTTTTCAACCAAAAATAGAAAGTTTTCAAATGGGCCCAACCACATTGTTCTATTAATTATTCTAAGCCATTTTCATGTTCGGCACAAACTCTAAAACCCTACAGATCAAAAGTTATGATCGAATTAAAACTTACTATAAATAATAAAATTGAAAATAAACTAGCCTAATGACTGTCGATCTGGTTGAATCTCGCGATTCCGGCAAGGGCAACTCGGCATAGCAAGGTTAGGTGGCTAAAGTAGCTCAAGCTACCCCAAAACATATATTATATGTCCAAAAACTCATTTCAGATTACAAGATATGACCATTTTACGGTCCTGATGGTCCTGATCACTTCTGACTCCGATTGGTCTTCTTTTGATCCATCTGGGCCATGAAATAATCGGCGACCGCTTTACATCAAAATCAAAATAAATTGAATTTGTATTGAATAAAATAAGAGATTGAATCATATTAACGAGTTTAAAACGACTATAAATAAAGAAACTAAACCCTAAAAATATATTTTTAAAAAAAAGTCTTAAATAAAATAGGAAAAAAATTAGAAAAAATGCACAAGTTAACGCAAGTTAGTGTCGATCATTGATTGATCTACTCGACCAGTCAATCAATCGAAATTCCTAAAAGAATCTAAAGATGTCTAGAGACAAGTTGTGATTTTTGGTGAGATTTGTGATTGATTGACTATGCCTGTCGGGAATCCGAAAGTTGTTGAATTTATGCCACTTTTTCTTAATTTTTTTTCGGTCCATTTATAATAGGAATGTGCTTGATACATGCCCTTCATTAGGGGGTCCTCTCCCAACATCGGACTCCCCCACTTGAAAAAAACTTGTTCATGAGTTTCTCTTAAATTTGGGGCCATGACACATGTGCGAGGTCAGCAATGGACTTGGCATGCAATTCTCGTCCTTAGCTTTTCTCTGGCCTATTGCAGCAGACTTCACCAATTGCTTCTCAATGCCAACACGAATAATCGCAACATGCTCCACCATACCATCCGTATTGCCAAAGATAATCTTAACCTGATGGAGGCTAATCTCTTGCATAAGACATAGGTTGTCGGGAATTTTAGTGAGCATAATCACATTGAATTTCTGCATTGCTATTCGCGACATCCACTAGGACGTTCACGTATTTCGGTAAATTCGACTTCTAGACTTTTGGGATGCTCATAGGTCCTTACAAAATTGGCTCCACAATTTCTGGAACGTCTACAACCTCTTCCTCCTCATCCATCACAACTGTGGTAACGATCTCCTCTACCCTCTCAGAACTTTAAACAACTTCTGAGATGATGGTGGCTTGTATGTCATGTCCCTTTTTTCAAACCAGGGCTCTTGGTTGCCCCATCAGACTCATCGATGAGATTACGGACGGGAACAGAAGACTGACCCTCCACTTGAAAAGTTTCGGGTTAGTTTTCTGTTTCCACTAGAGCTGGTTGTGCGACACCAATGAATTTGGCATCCAGATCATTGTTGTCGCATCGGAACCATGACCACCTGCAGATCGACGCTTTTAACTCTCATTCCTGATTGTGTTGAATGTATTCCTACCAAACCACAATGCCGCCCTTCAAGTGGTATGGCACGATTGGAACATTCCTCTCTTCTGGAATCTGCATGTAGTCGAAGAAGCGTTCGACTTCAAAGAATCATTCTTCGATGTGACTTCGGCCATTGAAGCTAGGGAGATTGATCGTCCTCTTGTAGGATCGACCCTTCCGATCCACCCAATCATAAAATCCAGTGAAATTCAGAAGCGAGATTCTTCTATGAACATGGAGTTCTACAACTTCCTCTACACAATCCAAAGGAGCCTGCAACCGTTTTATAGCTTGCCAATTCTCTCGCCTAAATGCTCTAAAAGTCGTCGTTGTTAGAGGTTGAGCTTCTAAACCACCATCTATGAGGTTGCCATCCAAACAGTCATTTATTTCCATCAGTCCAAGGGGTATCCTCGCTCTAATACAACTTGACGCTAGGATGAACATGGTAAGGTCGATCACCGTCTTCCTCACCAAATAACTACTCCGAATCTACGGAGCTCCATGGACTTCTCAACAGAGCTTCATTGAATCCACAAGGGTAAAGCTCGAATCCATGAGAAGAAATAAAAATAAATTGAATTTGTATTGAATAAAATAAGAGATTGAATCATATTAACTAGTTTAAAACGACTATAAATAGAGAAACTAAACTTTACAAACGTAATCAAACGAGTCTTAAGCAAAATAGGAAAGAAATCAGAAAAATCATACAAGTTCATGGAAGTCGGCGTCGGTCATCGATTGATCTACTCGACCGGTCGGTCGATCGAAATTCCTAAAAGTATCCAGATATGTCCAGAGACAAGTTATGATTTTTTTTACAAGATTTGCAATTGATCAACCTGGCCTGTCAATTGATTGACAAGCATGATAGACCAGATCCATCAAGAATCTGAAAATTATTGGTTTTATACCGCTTTTCCTTGATATTTTTCCTGTTCATTTGTGATAGAAATGTGCTTGATCCAAAGAGGTTCCTCTTCTTACATCACAAGTATTCATCTTGATAACATAATTTGGATTTTTTTTAGTTCTATAAATATACAGCATAACACATTTAACCACTAACTCATGAGCAAATTTTCAATTCTCAGGTGGACCACACCACAAGAATCAGTGATGGTTTAACGCTCACCAATAAAGACTTCCCAAGGCCCACTGTAAGCATATCCATAATGTTTATTTGCCATCCAAGCCATTGATTAGGTCAACCAAAACTGGATGAGCCAAAAATACAAAGATTAACTTGATCCAAAACTTTTGTGGCCTAGTGGAAGATTTTGATAGTCATTCACCACTTTTTCTAGTGGTGTGGTCCACCAGAGATTTCGATCTTTTTATGTTTTGGGATAACGTCCTTAAATGAGCTAAAACAACGGATGGACAGAGTGGATATAAAACACAGTCAATGGTAAGCCATAACACCCACTAAGTTGTGATGGATGGTCCCACATGATAGGGAGTCCACATCAAAGGTGGGGACCAGGCAATTGATGGTGCAAATCAAAGGTGGGAACCACATTATGGATGACCCACATCAAGGTGAGCCCACATAATGAACTGTCCACATGAAAGATGGGCCCCACATTATGGATGACCTACATCAAAAGTGGGCTACATATTATGGATGACCCACATTGAAGGTGGGGCCACATGATGGATGGTCCCTATCAAAGTGGGCTCCACATGAGGGGCAGTGGATATTGCAGGGTGGCTCCACATGATGGACAATATCATTGAAGGTGGGCTCTATATGATGGATGACCCACATCAAGGTGGGCCCTACATAAAGGATGATTCACATCAAAGGTCAGGTCCTAATGGTGAATGGCCTACATCCAAGGTGGGCCCTGCATGATGGATGACCCACATCGAAGGTGGGGCATACACAATATATGGTCAACATCAAAGGTGGGCTCCACATAATGGGTGGTGGGCATTGAAGGTGGGCCCACATGATGGACAATTTATTTTTATGGTGGGCCCCACATGATGGATGACCCACATCAGGGTGGGCCTCATACAATGGACAATACACATCAAAGATGCCGATGATGAATGGCCCACATCAAAGGTGGGCTCTGCTTGATGGATGACCCACATAGAAGGCGGGGCCTGCATGATGGACAACCCACATCAAAGGCGGGCTCCACATGATGGGCGGCGGATATTAAAGGTTGGCCCTACATGATGGACAATAACATTGATAGTGGGCACCACATGTGGATAGTTCACATCGAAGAAGGCTGGCACCTAATGATGAATGACCTACATCTAAGGCGGGTCCCACACTTGATGGACGACGCACTTCGAAGTTGGGCCCTGCATGATGGATAGGCCACGTTGAAGATGGGCCTCACAAGGTGAATGGTCCACATTGAAGGTAGGCTCCACACCATGGACAGTTCACGTTGAAGATGACGCGAGTGGACCCAATATAATGAACAATTGTCCACATCAATGGTTGGGCCTAGTTATGCGATGTTGGAAATAAACTATACTTTTCTACTTTTTGGCTGATAAGTATATTGCTTACCTGACTTACTTATCTACTGAATAAGTGGAACCAAAATAAGCTACTTGAGGCACAAGTCATCAATTCCCAAGTGGGGGCCGGTGGCTAACACTGTGGTGTGACTAACAGTGGGGTGCACGTACTAACCCATATCAAAAAAAAAAAAAAAAATAAAAAAAATAAAAAATAAAATAAAATAATTTGATGCATAAGAAGCTTTTGCATAGTTCTTCACGATCCAAATGCCCCCTTAATATCTACTTCTTTGTGCATGCGTATAAACCCACTTGTTCAATGGATGGACTAAGAACCTTCTAAGCAGGGGTTTTGTCATTTTTGTGCTGGGTCGGGTACGGGGCCAACTAATTTTTTTAGACCAGGCCTGTTATTGTAGGCCCATGAATTGCTTGGGCTGGGCGTTGGGCCTTAAAGTGTCTGGCATCTCCTTAACTTGTCCCGCTGACACACCTAGAGCCAACAGGGCATGGACGGTCAAGATTCTTTTTCAACATTACCCTTAGCCAATGTGTCATTTATGCGGACCTATCAAATTCTTTAAACAATAACATTAAAGAGCCCGTTTGGACGTATTGTCTAAGATACCTACAGTTGTCGTCTTCGAACCCTGGTTCGACGCTACATCCAAACAGGCCCTCGGTTATTTTATAGGCACTAGTGTTGGTTGGGTCGGGTTGGGTTTGATCCATTCCCAAAAGCTCATATGTTAACTCAACCCGACCTAATCAGCCTGAGCCCGACCAATTTTCATACTACCCAAACCCAGCATATCCCAACCCAACCCAAGTGTCTGAATTTGGATTACGAAATTTGATCCTGACCGTTGAAACAAACATTCTACGGATGACCCAAAACTCTTTTTTAAGAGGGGCCAAATCTTGTTGGATTGACCATGCACATTTAGGTTGGTTCGGGTCCAAGTTTCAGCCCTAATAATAACGTATACATAAATGCAACACTCATCCTTCATCACATTGGTGCATGCTAAACTTCACTAGCCACCACCTACACTAACTAGTGAACATTCTAATTGATCTGAACCATCCGTTTGAAGGTCATCTCTGGGATACGCTATTGCTGTAAATCCAGATTGGATTGGTCACCTCCTGATGGCCTACAATGACCATAATTGGGCAGTCAATACAATTTTCGCCCATTTTTCTTTATTGCCCCAGAAATTTTAGGCTACCTTTTGAATTGTTTGGACTCTTCAGACCATCCAATCACTATAGTTTTTAGCAAACAGCGGCTCATATCCAAGAGGTGGCCAATCTAATGGATGACTAGGATCAATCCAAGAGGTGAAGGTTAACAAAACCCGTTTGGGCTGTGAAGCAAGCTTTGTTAATACAGTAAAATAATAATAAATAAATACAAAAGCTGCAGACCCAAGTTCTTAGTCATTTTGAAACTAAAAATTCTAATAAAGATTAGATAGATAAAATCACATGTCCATTCATTTAAGCTCGATTAGCGAAACTGGCAGTTAAGATACTTGACGCCAACCTCATCTGCAATCGCCCTTGATGTGCCTAGAACATTAACGTTGCTGGATTTGGTTGGCCAGAAGTGTTGGAACATACCCTACATACAAATTACAACCAAAGCATTGTATTAAAATGCATGCATTATTATTAATTATCTGCCTAAAATAAACTAATTTACAAGCATAGAACATGTAAGTTTTGTGCTTACCCATTATTTCAAGAAAGCTGTAGATGGAGAAGAACCTGATGACGCATTCGACTTCAATGAATAAGTAGTGCAACTACTACATGAACATCGACTTGGGTCTCTCTCGGAATTTGTAGCAATGCCAGACGATGCATAAGAAAATTTACACATATGCATGGGGGGTGCGAAATACATGGGCACTGGCATTTGTGATGGAAGGCTTGGAAGTGGGGCTTCGAAATTAAGGACATTGATCACTTGTCTGATGGACGGCCGGAACTTGAAATCGGGGTGGGCACACCATAGCCCCACCACCATCAAGCATTCCATCTGTTTCTCTTCGAATTCCATACTTAGTCTCTGGTCGGCAGCTTCGAGAAGCCTTCCTCTTCCATAGAGATCCCACACCCACTCCACCATTCTTACCTTACTTGGTTCTGCTCTCGGTTCAACAGGCCTTCTCCCACATGCGATTTCTAAGGCAACGATTCCGAAGCTATAGACATCCGACTCTTTGCTAGCCTTGCCTGTCGTAACGCATTCAGGTGCCAGGTACCCCATGGTCCCGGCTAGCATGGTCGTCTGCGAACCTAGCTCATGGTCCACAAGTCTAGCCAGCCCAAAATCTCCAAGCTTCGCATTGAAACCCGAATCCAACATCACATTGCTGGATTTGATATCCCTATGCACGACGCATTGCTCCCACTCTTCATGAAGGTAGAGCAATGCAGTCGCCAGCCCATGAGCAATTTTGTATCGGACCGCCCATGTTAACAATGTCTTCCCCCGAAAGAGGTGGGAATCGAGGCTCCCATTAGGCATGAGCTCATAGACAAGAAGGAATTCGCTGCGTTCATGGCACCAACCGATGAGTTGCACCAGATTCCTGTGTCGCAACCGGCTTATAATCTTCACCTCAGATGCATATTCCTTCTTACCTTGCTTAGATTCCTTTGAAACCCGCTTAACGGCAACATTCATGTTTGATTCACTCAAAAATCCTTTGTAAACCCCTCCAAATCCTCCTTCCCCAAGCTTCCCGTCTTCTATGAAGTTGTTTGTAGCTAAAGCTAGTTCCCTATAAGAGAACCTCTTTGGCCCAGTTCCCTTCTCAAATTCATCATTCATGGATACATCAAAGACCAAATCCTCCTCAATTCTCCCTCTTCTCCTCTTGATAAACATCACAAACCAAACCAAACCCAAACTACAAATCAAAACACTAACACCAACAGAAAAACCTATCACCAATACTATCTTCTTCTTTCGACCCGCACCAATCTCCAAACTTGAATTGAATTCCCATGAAAGTATGTTATGTATCTCGACGAAGTTGCCTGTTGCGGCTGAGAACCCAACATCAACCCACTCGGGTAGTATCTCCTTCAAATCAACAACATACCAAAGGCTAGAATTCCCACCGAAAATCGGATTATGAGCATAAGTTAAATAGACACTTAAATTTTTTGTAGTAGCGTTGTAACTAACCCATGCATTCGCTGTGGAACCGTTCTTGATACTACTCTTCCATGTCACATTCGTCACCGACACGATGGAATTGACGTTGATGCCCAAATGATCATCACTCGGGTCCCAGATATTTTTAAGACTGTCGAACTCAACGGCGACAATGTTATTTTGTGATGAATTGGAAGTGGAATTTCCACTAAATAGGCCAAGGTATCCCCCAGCCGAATCGGTAGGGACATCAGAACCGTAGGGGGCAAGGAAGAAAGCAAGGCCATCACCATAGTTCGATTCATTGAGGGCATTCATGATGAAGGAGAAGCGGGTCGTGAAGTCGGTGAGGGATCCTGTGGCCGAGTCCCAAAGGTGCAGTGGATGGGCATATATGGCTCGACCAACGCTTCCGTTGAGTGGCACATCACGTTGGTTTTTGGTGAGTTGGATGACTCGGTTAGAGGGAAACGCATCGCCTTGGTATTTTATGTTCTGATCGTTTGGTCCAAACTCGGAGAAAGTGAAGTTGATTGGTGTAGCAAGGGGAGAAGAAAAAAGAACATGATGGCTGATTGAAAGAGAGAGAAAAGAGATTTTGGAGATTTGAGATGAGTTCTTGGTTCACAGATAGCCATGTTTGAATGTTGTGTGTCTGTGAGAGAGAGAGAGAGAGAGAGAGAGAGAGAGATGACTTGTTTGGATGTTTGAAGGCAAGAGAGGGCTTGATGTGGTTGAGGAATGGATGATATTAAATAATGTATTGTTATTATTATTATTTTTTATGTTAGGTGAGAAATTGGTTTTCCAATGGTGTCAAAGGCTTAATGAAGACGTGTTTTAGGTGAGTGTTTAAAGGTGTAACTATGTCATTGGGCCATTACAGCGTGGTCCTTTTTCTTTTTTCTTTTTCTTTTTTAATTCTTAGAAATGGTACAAGGGCCAGTCGACACCCATCTACCCTCCAAGCCAGTGTACCAAAATTGAAGATGTATTTCAAAAGTGATTTTCAAAATCTCCATTTGAAATTGTATAGAGATCCCCGCCCCATCTTTTTTACTGTCCCATTGGATGTAGTTCATCTTTCAATCATCCAAACCGTTTATATGAGTGTCCTCATCTTGAATAGGGTATAAACATAAGATAGAATCTTTCATTGGAATCTTTTAATCATTTGATCTTGGCCTCAGTCTCCTTAACCATTGAATAGTGAAGGGTTGGAATATAAAAATCCGACGGATTTCTGGATACCCAAGTCGATAGAGACTGCTTCATGCAGACGGTTTGGATCCCTGAAAAAGACCCAGATCCAACGGTTAAGGTTGCAACCTTAGAATGTATTATAGGAAAACCTGTGTTTGCACCCACGGTACGTAATTACCATAAGAACTCCTGCAACACCTGTTTTAAGGCCGTGCGTGAAACACCCAGGCTCTACGGGGTCCACCATGTTGTATAAATAAATCCACTCCGTCCATCAGGTGAGAAACATTATTTGGACCGTACATACCGAAGTAATCCCGATTAAAAGCTCATTTTGACCATAACAATGGGAACAATGTAAAGTTTCTGCTAGAAAGGCTTAGTTCACATTGCGTGGCTCACTTGATATTTTATCAGGTTCAATTTTGTAACTTCACTTCATTCTAACGAGTCACACCTGATTAACGGATTTGATGACAGACCCACATGATTGTAGCCCCGTACGCAAACCTATGGTTGGCATCCCATCCCCATTATTTCATGTGGTGTGGCATATCTGAATTGTGGATCTAGCTGATTTTTTCCCTTCATCCATAAGAACTAGGATAAAACCTGATAGACGGAGTGGATTCTACATAAACAACAAGTTGGGCCCCACAGATTTGGTTGTCTAACAAACCGTGTAAACCTGGTATGGTATTGCAGAGCGTCCCCGTATAATATTGCGGAGGAATAGAAATATTCTAAAGACATACTTTGGTTCGTATTGTCCGACCACCAGTTATATATTTATGTACCAATTGGGTCCGTTCATATATTAGGCCCTAGAATGGATGGCATATGATTAAAAATTACATCTATTAGACTTTCCTATCAATGGATTGATGGCCCCTAAAAACAACGGTAGAAAATGAAGGAGTTAAAGGTCAAAGAGAAGTAATATATAGAACTCTCCCATAAATTTTATTTTTAAAATATAATCACTCCTTATTAGGGCCCACTAGATGGATGGTGCCGATTGATAACTAAACATGCCTTACAACCTGCCACGTGTAGGGCGCATAGCGGCGGTTTCTACTACCTAATAACTTGCACTTGCACTCTTTCTTCCCTTCGTTGTGTGGGCACGGAGGACCGTGCATCCCTTACCGTGGCCCTCAACTTGATAATGTATTCTATATCCACGCTGTCCATCCGTTTTTTTAGATCATTTTAGGGCATGATCCAAAAACTTAAGTAGATCCAATTCTCAGGTGGACCACCTTAGAAACAGTGGTGAATGACAATTAATGGGCCACAAAATTTTTGGATCAAGCTGATCATTGCTTTCCTCCCTCCATCCAGATTTATATGACCTTATCCACAGGTTGGATGGCAAATAAATATTACGGTGGGCTCTAGTAAGTTTTTAATGGTAGGGCGTTCATCACCAATGCTTCCTATACTATGGTCCACCTGAGATTTGGGTCTTCTTACTTTTTGGCCTCATACCCTGAAAATAATCTGGATCATGGATGGACGGCGTGGATATAGAATAAATACATCTAGGTGGACCCCACGGTAAGGGCCGGGCCGCACCTAATCCGCTCCCTTGTTGCCTAGTCCGAGGGTATATTCAAATGAATGCTCTAATTTTAAAAATTAATGGTCAAATCATGCTTCTGGAACGGCTCCTATATCGTAGCCGTCTACTACATTGCACGGAAGATGAACGGTGCTGATCATCCGGGAAAAATCTGCATTGGGCTTTACAGGGATGCCAAAGTCTGAGATAGTGACCCGACTCCTAGGGGCCTACTGTGATGTATGTGTTTTATCAACGCCGTACATCTGTTTTGTGAGCTCATTTTTTTTCATGGCGTGAGCCCCAAAATGAGCCAGATCAAAATGCTTGAGTGGACCACACCATAAGAAATAGTGGGGATTGAACACCCACCGTTGAAAACTTCTAAGGGGCCACCGAAGTTTCAGATCAAAATGATATTTGTGTTTCCCTTCATTCAGGTCCAATTGGGCTTTCCATCTGTCTCATTTTTTGAGGTAATTCCTTAAAATTATCTTGCAAAATGGATATTGGGCGCCATGGATAAAACGCATACATCACGGTGGGCCCCACATAGCCGAGTCTCCAGGCATATCTGTTTGTCGTGTCAGTTTTGTTTGTTATGTTTGGAGGCATGGAAAGCCTGGAATCAGTCTTCCGGAAGGCCGGTTCCTCTGCGACGTTTGTAAAATAAGACTATTCTGCAGCTAAATATTCTAATTCTATAAAATAAACCTTACCTACTTACGTAACATATGCTTATTCTATTAATTGATTCACTTGCCTGCAAAAACTATTCACCTTGATTATTCGCCTATTCACCAACTTATCAGCCCTATCAAAACATTATCTGAATTACAATATAGAAAAAAAATTACAGCCACTCAAAAATCTACAATAGGTCAGCTATGATGATTGGATCAGCTTTGATTATTTTCAGCATCCAATCAGATGCCCAACACACGATGTGTGACCCTAGTAGAATAAGCTTATTCTAAGGGAATTTTGAGAGGAACCGGCCTCTAAAAAGATGATGAAAATATAGTTTGATTCTGTCCATGGATATCATGTTAGCCATCCAAATGTCACCATGTGATGCAATCGATGCTTGGTCCAAGATGCAAGTGCTGGATTGTTTTCGATTGACGCCGTGTTTAGGAAGGAATGACACTTGATCTTTACCATCCGTTCCACAAATGGTACATATCCTTAATAATGATGATCTTGACCACCCAATGAAAGGCCACCTGGCGTATGACTTATAGCTAGATTTATTCTCACCGTTGAATTGGTGGTGGAAGTGTAGATTAAGAATAATATGGTTATCAAAACAGGGGCAGGCACCAAAATGGTTTAAAAGGTGGACGGTCATTCCATTTTTTCTCGTGTCATAGCCCACTAGATATTTAGATGGCTTGTCTTCTGTTCCTTTTTCTTTTTCTTTTCTTTTTTTTCTTGTGAAACTCTCACATGCACCCACACACACCACAATGGCTACTCAGAACCCATGACCTCTGTGTTGAAACTCTTGTGAGGCTACCCTGAGTGGAGACCATGAGTTTTTGTAACAGAGCAAGTGAATTTCACACCGTTGTGGGGCTCAATATTACTTCACCAAATAGGGGGCCATTTTGCTTTTAAAATCAAAAGTTTATGCCCTTGAGGACTAATTGATGGGTAAGATTGGCCAAACGGGACTAGGATTTCGTCTTCTGCGCTAGAAATCTAAGTGGAGCCTACTGTTATGTTTGTGAGAAATCCATGCCGGCCATCCATTTTGTGAGCTCGTTTTAAGATGTGAGACCAAAAATCAGCCAGATCCAAGACTAAAGTAGGCCGAAAATGTGAGGATTGAATTTCCACAGTTGAAATATTTGTTGGGCCATAGAAGTTTCGAATCAGACTAATATTTGTGTTTACAGTTCATCCCAGAAGGAATGACATTATGAACGGTATGGATGGCATATAAACATCACTGTGGACCCTAGGGATGTTTCAACTATAGGAATTTTCCTACCCACCTTTTCCTTTAGTGCGGCCCACTTGACTCTTGGATCCAGCTCATTTTTGTTGGCACGTACTAAAATGAGCTTATAAAATGGATGGAAGGGGAGGATTTCTCACAAACATCTCAATGGGCCCCACGTAGGTTCCCAGTGCAAGAACTTTGGGAAATAGAGCTGAGCATGAGCCAAGCCAGTTCGGTTAGCTCGCTCAACTCAGCTCGATTCAGCTTGATTCGATGGGTAGATTTGAATCAAGTTGAGCCATTTTTCCAAGCTCGAAATGACTTTCAAGCTGAGCTCGAGCTAACCCAAGCTTGATTCGGCTCAGCTCAAAGTGCAGCTCGATTGAAGCTCGATTCGGCTTAGCTGACTCACTTGTAGAAAACTAAAAAAAATATATTTTTTAGTCCCACATAAGAAGTTAACCGAGAAATGAGAGGTGAAACTCTCTATAATTGTAAGTGGGAGTGTCAATGGACTTTGAGCTGCCTTTGGGCTCAATTTTAAACAGCTTTAAGTCTGACTTTTGGGTTGGGCCTACCAGGCTCGAATTGGGCTCGAACTCGCTTGAGAGCTTGGTCGAGCCAAACACGAGCTAGGGTGGTCATTGAGCGAGCCAAGCTCGAATCGGGCCAAGCTCACCTCTAGAAAGCCTTTAGCAGGAAATCCACGTCCGGCCAAACGCTTCTCTTGTTGTATACAGTACATTGAGATCTCACATGGAACAAAAAACACAAGATCCGTACTTCCACATGCTCATGTACAACATGCATTGACACGTGTGCTAATCTGTCTCGCATACAAGACATCCTACCCATTTATAAGGTGGGACCCATTGTGTAGATGACTCGATGACAAGTTACATAGTTTAAATACTCGAAAACTTGACTAGAAATCCTGCTGAGCCGAGTCAACTTAAGACTCAGACTCAGGCGAGTGAACTCGAAAACTCGTGAGGAAAAAACTTGAAAAATATATTATGTCTTAAATACATGGAAATATTTTCTTCATTGAAAAAATGTGAAAATAATAAAAAAAAATTGATTTAGGGGCTAGCTAGAAAATAAATAAAAAATCATGTTAATCCACTCATTAGATGGGCCACACCTATATGTCTAGCGAGATCATTAGTTATCCATTGGTTTCAATGATGTGGACCATCAGAGGTTAGAATGGCCAAGATTTCATTGACAAGTGTCCATTAATCAGAGTTTAGAATGGTTTAATAAGTTCAATTCTGGAATGATTATCTATCTTCAACAGAACCTGCAAATCCGATGTTTTATTTTGATTTAATGCATATGCATATATACATTTCGCAAGTGTTTCCTATCAGCCATAGATAGAGTAGATGTCACGCAAACATCACAGTGGTACAATAGAGCTTTTGTTGCACAAGTTCTTATAAGGGGTTGTTTAGCCGATTCAAGAATCCAATCCTAAATTTTCAAGGATTAATATTGCATTCTTTCAGTTGAGTTTGGCAACCTAGATTTTCATTCTTGTGGAATTCATAAATTATGTTTAATAACATGAATTTTGACAAAGGGAGCTTTAAAAGAGGGGAGAAAGCAACAATGATAGCAGGAGATGATTAGAAATATAGGATTTTTTGTTACGTAAGCAGTTGACGACTCAAAGCATGAGATGTCTTTTCCTTCTCGTAGTGTACGTGCATAGTAGATGTCTCTCCATTGTGCTCGTGCATCCGTATGTTCATCCCTATGGATGTTGAAGCCTAATTGCATTTTTTGCACATTCTCTCTCCTAATGTGCAGTTTATGAGAAGGGCAACATTAGAGAGAGGTATATTGTTCCATTAATTCAACTTTTGAAATATTTCTTGGTGTGAAATTTTTTGTACAGGTAGGAGAGAGGTGAGCTTTGTATTTTTATTTCTCTTGTTTCTAGTAAAGAAGAAAGCTCTATTACTATTGTCCTGTGGAGTATACATATTCCCAAACCACGTAAATCATTCTGCCTCTTGTTTCTAGTTTTGATTTGGCCCTTTTGGCTTCTGTTTGGCTCTTTTCTTTTGTGTTTTGGCTTCAGTTACAATGATCATGTGCACATATTTTTTCACAATATTTTGCACTCCACCTTTTCTCTTGGATTTTAAGAGGAATCCTTTTCAAAGATTTTAATCTAAATTAGGTTTGAAATGTAGAATTTTGAAAGTGCCAAACATGATTTGGAATGAAAATCTCTCTTTTTTTCTTTTAAACTATTCCTAATGCCTAATAATCTATGCTACCAAATAACCTATAACTTTGCTATATGAAATTCTTGTTGGAGCCTATTAAGAATAGAGGTTTGTTTGAGTACATCACATTGTGTTACATTAGGATATGTTAGGACTTTATCCTTTGAATCTACATCATCTTCCAATGATCCAAACTATTTATATGACTAGACTCACTTTTCGTGTTAGAAATTATAATTATAAATGGATTCTTTCCATATATAGGTGATCTTAAATAGGTGTCCATCTATAGCTATCAAGACATTCAATACGTTCTCAAAGATGTTAGAGCTAGACCTATATTTGTTTTTAGGCTTACCATTATGCATTATGCAAATGGGCCTATCTTAGTTGCATGAGACCTCCCAACATCTTACTCTTTGTTCTACTTGCCTTCTTTTGCTAGGGTGAATAGATCCATAGCACCTAAAGGTGGTCGGGTCCTTGCTTGTGTTGAAATAAGCCCTACTCTAGTTGGCCTCATATGTTTCTCTACTTCTTCCATAGTCATTTAAGGTGCATTCTCGATGACTGATGCTAAGAGGATTAGAGACAAATATCTGTGTCTTATTTGTTTTAGTCTTGTCATGTTCCGCAGTTTTGTTATTGGAGGCTTTTCCCTTGAAGTCAAGAACAAGGATACTGTTGTTAGAATCTGTGGAGCCTAATTATCAGATATGTTCATCCAGCCAACACTATCATGAGAAAGAGAGAAAGACATTATTGTGTTGAGAACTGCTTCTTCATTTTTTTTTTTCCTTTTAGCATAGTGGATTGGCGTGAATTTGTGTATGTACCGAATGGGAACCATGTAAATATCTATGTTGTAGTTTGCATATTTTCTTTATTTTCTTTTAGGGCCTGTTTGATTTTTCATGATACAGGTAAATACGTGGTAAATGGGTAATTATTACTTTTTCACCTTGTTTGAAAATGGGTGAGTAATTCCACCTCGAAAATCAATCCAAAAGTGTTTACTTAAATCCGTGGGGCCCATCGTAATATATATGATATATCAGCGCTATTCATATGTTTTATTAGCACATTTTGGGGCATGAGCCGAAAAATGAGACAAATCTAACACTCAAATGGCCCGCATGAAAGGAAACAGTGGCCTTAATTCGTCCACCGTTGAAAGTTGTTTCTTTCATTGGGCTCGTATTGAGGTTTAGTCATCATCTAACTGGTTCATAGGATCACACAGACATGGATAAAGGGAAAACATAAATATCAGCTTGATCCAAATCTTTTAGGGCCCCCAAGCAGTTTTTAATGGTAGGCGCTCAATTCCCACTGTTTCATGTGGTGTGGTCCACTTGAGCTTTGGATCTGCTTCAATTTTTGGCTCACGCCCTAAATTCAATTGGCATAAAAAATGGGTGGTGTGGATAAGCCACATAAATCACAATGGGCCTTATATTTATTGCACAAATTTTTTTATTATAGTGTTAAGAAAAGTAAGTGTTACTATCTGCATTGGGAAAGATGCAGTAATTACCTAGGTAAATAATCATTATCCATTTACAAGGTAATTACAGTTGAGCCAAAAAATCAAACAGGCCCTTAATTGATATTTCTGAGTGTGGTTGAGAAGGGATTCTTTCTCCCACGCTCTCTCGTTGCACTGGCGTGCCCGGATATGTCCTCCTGTCCCATGCACCTTTCTGCATACTCAGGGGCTCATTACTTGAATTGTCTTGGCAGGCGAGGCTATATCATCTATAAATGACGCTGATCTCATAGCTAAGCTGTCTGACATTCCCTTTAGCCGGATCTCGCCCGGGGTTTAGGTGAATGGCTAGCATTGTTGGTTTGTTCCCCACGTACGCAAGTACAATTCCCCCGGGTGATTTATCCAATACACATGATTTGCAAGTGATTGCATGCATTTGCAAAGATTAATCTTACTTTAAAAAGCGGCAGAACACCTTCTCATCATTAAAAAAAAAAAAAAAAAAAAAAAAAAAAAAAAAAAAAAAAAAAAAAAAAAAAAAAAAAAAAAAGTCATTTCTTTTGTGAAGCTCATTTTTCGCTTGCGTATGACTGCCATCTACTAGTTATGGGCTCTTTTGTCTTTGGCTCAGAAGGGATTTTCCGTGTTTTTTTTTTTTTTTTCATTATCTCTTCCCGCGATGCTGATTTTCTTTTTCCTTGGCGTAGGTGTGGGTCTACTTCCTAACCTCTGGTTTGTCTCTTGGCCTTCTATAATTGTTGGACTATTGGCCTTGGGATTAATAAATTTTCTTATTTTCTAAATGATGCAACCAGAGGCATTGTTCTCTGTCCACTTTCTTTAACATATTTTTTTTAGCAGTTTTCCCTCTATCGCCACTCAAGATCAAGCTGTGCCACCACTCAATGGGGCCCACATGCTGAGAAGTCCCAGTTATTTGAACCTCCCACTTTTTTCTTTTACCACCATGTATAAGCCATGGTCCCATTAGCACGCTTCAGTGTTCATCCTATCCCTCGATTTCTAGGGTTGAATGCAAGCCATTGAATAGTTTATTTTCATTGTTCTAGATTCGTGTACAGACAGTAATGGTCATCGGCAACTGTTCAGGATTACTTTCCTTCAGTATCCGTATAGCATAGAGTTCCCAACATGGACGGTTCAGATCAATAAACCATATCAGCATGTGGGCCCGATGGGTGGCCATATGCGCTCGATCCTGAGTCGCGACGGAGGCAAAACGGACTCGTTGCTGGTGTCCTTGCGTCGTTGTCCCTTGAATAAGGTACTCAAAATGCAGCTGCTCATCACACGTGGAAAGCAGGCACGCTTTTGTTAGACGTGATTCACTTGTGAGGCGATCCGAACAATGTAGATGCCATGTCTTAAAAACCAGGCCTATGTCATCATCTGGTGGACAACACATGGACATAACAAATGAACGGTTAACATAAATCTGACCAACGGTTCGGATACTATACAGAATCCAATCCATCAAGTTCATGTGACTCAATATGGATTGACCATCTGCAAAAAAATAAAAAATAAAAAAATCACTCTGAAATATCATATCATCCGGTTTCTTCCGTTGAATTTGGACTCTGATCACATTATTTGAACCATCCATTTGATGGGCACCAACTAAGTGGCTAGGAGCCTAGGAGATTTTTGGGGGAGCGGATTAGTTGAGACCCCGGATCCACCGAGGTGGGTGGGACCCCTAACTGTGGGGCTGCTGTAATGTATGTGACTACATCCACGCCGTCCATCCGTATTGGAAGTTCATTTTAGGGCATGATCCAAAAAATAGAGCAGTTCCAAATACCAGATGGGCCATAGTACAAGAAACAATGGTGATTGACCATTAAAAACTTCCTGTTGGCCACAAAAGCTTTGGATCAAGATGATATTTATGTGGTCTCTTCATCTAGGTGTTTGTGACCTTATCAACAGTTTGGATGGCAAGTAGTCCATGAAGTTTTTAATGACAGAGATTCAATCATCACTGTTTCTGTAGTGTGGTCCACCTAAGATTTGACTAAACTTCGTTTTTGGGATGATATGCTAAAATGAGATTTCAAAATGTTTGGACGGTGTGGATTTAAGACACATACATCACTGTGAGCCCCACAATCAGGGGTCCCAAACACCTCGGTGGATCCGGCGTCTCACCTCCGCTCCCGATTTTTGGGGATGCCCCTTCCCTCAGGGAGCGGTTTAGTGGTTGTTACCCTTACCGTGTGGGGCCTGCCTTGATAAGCTCTTTGAATATCAATGCCGTCCATCCGTTTTTACAGCTAATTTTAGGATGTGATCCCAAAACTTAAGCAGCTACAAATCTCAGATGGACTACACCATTCAAAACACTGGTGAAAGATCATTAAAAGCTTTTTGTGGGCCACAAAAGTTTTGGATCAAGCTTATAATTATGCATCCCATCATCAGATCTGGTTGACCTTATCAACGGTTTGGATGGAAAAGAAACATTACGGTGGGCATTACTGAGGGTCCTAGGCAGTTTTTAATGGTGGGCTAGCTTTCAATCACCACTGTTTCCTGCGGTCTGGTCCACCTGATATTTGGATCTGATTAATTTTTGGAACCACATCCTAAAATGGACTGGAAAAACGGATGGACGGTTTGATATATAAACCATCATTAAGGTGGGCTCCACGGTAAGGGTAACACACACCTAATCCGCACCCCTTCTCTCAATAGTTCCCACAATTTGGACGGTCCGGATCGCTCGTACAGAGATTACTCACCACCATCTAAACGAACAGTCACCATAGTCTATCCCTTACACGAGTGGATGGCAAGTTACACGTGATCCATGCCTGCGGCCGCTGATACCTAAAGGCCATTTTTTAGAATAGTTTTTCACCAGATCAACAGGGTAACAAGGATTACATTAAGATACATGAGGTCTGTGGGCCCCACAGGCACCTTCATCAGCACTACACATGCCAACCTGGTAGGTACGTGGTAGGACACGGTTAGCCTCCGACCTCGATGGCGGGAAGTTCTTGCGGTTCGAAGTGCTGCCCACTGGAATGCTTGTGAGAAATCCATCCTGTTCATCCATTTTTTCAACTCACATACTTTTGGTCATGAGGAAAAAAATGAGGCAGATCCACAACTTAAGTGGGACACACAGCAGGAAACAGTGGGGAAGGAACGCTAACCGTTGAAACATTATGTCCACAGAAGTTTTGGATGAGGCCAATACTTTCCGTGCTATCTGTTGATCCCAGTGGGAATAACCTATAAATGGTTTAGATAGCATATAAATATCATGGTTTAGACTCAGTAAGGTTTCAACTGTAGGCATTTCCTCCTACTATTTTCTATCGTGTGGCCCACTAGAGTTTTAGATCTACCTCAATTCCTGATATAAACTCAAAAACTGGATGCACAGGTGGATTTCAACTGTAGGGATTTCCTCCACACTGTTTTCTGTCATATGGCCCACTTAAGTTTCAGATCAGCCTCGTTTTCCCACTCATGTTCTGATATACTCTAAAAACTGGATGCACATGCAGGTGGATTTCTCACAAACATTGCAGTGGCCTCACCTAGCTTCACAGGCAATCTGGGTATATGTGGGATATCCAACCAAATCTTAAGTGGGTCCCACCACCAAGAAGACCTCCATGAAGGAATCGGATTACCTACTGAGGAAACTCTGTGGGGCCCACTATTATTTATGAATTGAATACCGGACTATGAAAACTTGACGGGGCCACGTAAGATTTGGATCATGATGATATTTCTGTTTTACCTTCATCTATGCATGTCTGTGTGAGCTTATGAACGGGTTGGATGACAAATGAACAATATAGTGGGCTCCTGGAAGGTTTCAACAGTAGATATCATCATTCAACCCGATGTTTCCTATAATGTGGTCCACTTGAGCTTGGGATATGATTCAATTTTATGATCATTTCCTAAAATAATCTGTACAAACGGATGTATGGAATGGATAAGATACATACATCCATGGTGGGCCCATAGAGTTTACTCAGCACACAATCTGATTTGGGAATTCCTTGGATGCATACGGAATAAACTCTGTGGGCCCACTGATCTATGTGTCTTATCCATGCCATCCATATGCGTTTGTATAGATCATTTTATGGATTGAGCCCAAAATTGAATCATATCCAAAGCTCAAGTGAACCACACCATAGGAAAAAGTGGAGTTAATGACGTCCATCATTGAAACCTTCCAGGTCCCACAGTAATGTTTATTTGTCATCCAGCCTGTTCACGAGGCAGACGGACAAAAAGAGAAAACACAAATATCAGCTTCATCCAAAACTGCAATGCCCCATAATAGCTTCAAAGGTAGGTGATCAATGTACACTGTTCTTGTGTGGAATTCTACTTTAGCTTTCCCATATGCTGCAATTTTGGGCTCATGTTAACGGGCGCGGATTTCCTGCGAAAGCCTTGCGCAGGAATTTACCGCGCTGGGAACCAAGGTGGGCCCACAGTGATGTTTTCTAATAAATCCACACCGTCCATCCGTTTTGGGAGATCATTTTAAAATATGAAAACACAATGAACCGGATCCAAGACTCAAGTGGGCCGAAAACGTAAGATTTGAACGTCCACAGTTGAAATATTTGTGGAGCCACACGAGTTTCGAATCAAGATAATATTTGTTTTTACAGTTCATCCCAGTAGTAGTAACGTTATGAACGGTATGGATGTCATATAAACATCACTGTGGACCCCAGGGAGGTTTCAACGGTAGTAATTTACCTACCCACCTTTTCCTTTAGTGAGGCCCACTTGAGTCTTGGATCCGGTTCGTTTTTGTTTTCATGTCCTAAAATGAGCTCCCAAAACGGATGGACGGTGTGGATTTATCAAAAAACATCACTGTAGGCCCCACTGTGGTTCCCAGTGCAGGAAATTCCTGCGCAAGGCTTTCGCCGGAAATCCGCGCCCTCTTATAACGTAAAATGGATGGACTGCTTGGACGGGACACATGCATCACGACGGGCCCACAGAGTTTACCCAGTACGCAATCCGCTTCCCTCGAGGAAAGGCAGGACACTCAAGTACTCACTTGGCGGGTCACGTGAGCACCGAATTTGGACCAGTTTCTCTGAAACGGATTGCGTGGTGAACCCAAAGCCACAAAACTATGTTGTGCAAGGACTCTGTTTTGACAGATCATTTCAAGACATCAGCTCAAAATCAAGTGGACCACATTACAGTAAACATTAGGAATAATGGCATCAACATTTAAAACCTTCGGACTGGCATTTTTAATGATATGGACAACGTCAAATGATCGAGGATGTCTCCAGATTTTGTCATACATGGGACATCTCACCCATGAATGGGCAGCTACAACGTTCAACATCATCAAGATAAGGTTGCATCTAAATTTGAATTTTCCCTCATAAAATGGCTTTAGATATTTTTTTCTTGTTTTTGGCGAAAGGTTGGGAACACGCAATATGAGATTATTGAATAAAAATATAATCTGTACAAATATAAAGAAGGCTTAAAAAGAACAACAACAGCCTCCAACCTGAAAACAAAAACCAAACCACTCCTTACAAAAGGACATCAAAAATACCCACCAAGCGGTCTTCAAAAAAATACATACGAGGCACGCCAGCCAAACCCATCTCCAATTACACTCTATACATTCTGCATGATCCCATCTCCACCTAGGAAATTTCCTACAGGGACCGACATAGCAACAGGCTTCGGATTCTAGGGAACCTTCTATCGAAAACTTCCCGCACCAACTCTATCCAAAACCAATCTCGCCTTTTACAAATATTGTGGCAACAGGAAAAAAAAAAAAGTAGATCATAATGAAATGTATATTGTAGAAATGCATGTGGGATTGATCATTGATCCATTTGGATTGTCCAGTTGTTATTCTTAGCCTTAGATTTCTTGTGGCCCAAAATTCATTTAGGCCTTGATGAATTCCTTATGGCCCAATATACATTTTGACGGGACAAATCTAACCATTCCACCAAGATCTTGAAAATGGACAGTGAACGAACATTAAATGGACAACATTCAAACAATGATTGGATTATATGATCAAAATCAGATTAATTAGATGAGTAGATAGTCCTCTCTAGGCTATTACCAGGGGTAATGGGCCAAAAAGAGATGGGTAGCCAGTCCTCTCTTGCCCATCACTGTAATTTGCAAAGAGAAGAGTAGTGTAAACAGTAATGCAGGGATTGAACAATGAATCGATGATGGAGATCCAATAATTGGAATGAAATTGATACCGGGTTGAGATAAGATTGATGTAAGTTGATTGCCAGAGTCTTTCACACTTTACACCTTTAGAGAAGCCTTGAGATGAGAAAACGGCTTTAGATGAAACTCCTTGCCTTTGGATCTCCACACCATGTTAGCATCCCTAGTCTAATAAGAGATTGCCTGAAACACAACTGAAGCGTACCACCTCTACATGAATTTAGACTTATCATAACTTTAGTAGGATCCAGTGGTATACCCGATCACAAAATTCAACCCTTAGTTAGATTTAGACTAATCAATTAGTCCCACTTTATAGAATTCTTACAAAGAGATATATAGTTGGGTCATGTTAGCATTCCTTAGTTCGATTACAATTGTCTTATTTTTCCATGGTTTACCCGACTTGCCATACTTGCATTAATAAACCATGACTTATTTTCATTTACCTTAATTTTCCTAATTCACCTTTATTTGCACGTGCATATGCATGTAACCTGAGTACCATGGTAGCATTAGGCAAATTCCCGTGAGTTAAGAGTACAACACACTTGCATTTTACTCATATTAAAAGATTGGACGACATCATATATATCATAAGGCATATCATGTTTACCACTAATGCATTTTATTTTTATTTTTATTTTTGGAAAGAAAAGAAATTTATTAACAAAAGAGAACCCCACCTAACGAATCAGCCCAAAACAAAAAAGAAGCCAGGGCCAGCTCCAACTGAAAGCAAAACCCTGCTATTCCTCCTAATGCTTCCTAGACTTCCTATACAACGTGATACCACTAATGCATTTTAATTAAGAGAAATCTTCAATATAATTATAGAATGCTAAGTATACCATGTTGCACCATCTATTCCACCAACGTCTCACATGTAGCGTTCATTCGAGCCATGCAAAATGTGGAAACTGTCATGAAGATCACCTAGCACAGAAATCAGGCCGACCCACTGATCCATTAATGGGCCACAACCATACCTTAGGTAATTAAGATTGTCCACTTCCCATCAATTTCAATGGTGTGGCTCAGATGATGAGTGGACCAGCCTGATTTTTGCACCAGTTGATCTTCGGGACGGTTCCCACAGCCCGCACTGCCCAACCGTCCTATACATATAACACATTGGCAGGAGAAAACATGCAGCATGGTAAGCTTAGCATCCTATGGCTGTAGGTATAATCACTCCTCATTAACAAACACTAATCCAATTCTAGCCCCATTGTTTTACCTACGTAGTGCTATCGCCCCGTCGATAGAACAGTACATGATATAGAAGATTGGGAAGAAGAAGTGGCCGGAGGAAGCGGCGGTGATGGTGCATGGTACATGGCAACCGGGAGCTTGTTAGGAAGATTTGGCAATTCAGCTTCAAAATCAAGAACTTTCATGACTTGCTTAATGGAAGGCCTTAAACCAGGGTCCGGATGAGCACACCACAGCCCAACAATCATCAAACACTCCATCTGTTTGGTGTCGTAGTGCATGCTTAATCTCTCATCGGCGGCGTCAACAAGCCTCTGATTGCCGTAAAGCTCCCATACCCACTCCACCAACCTCACCATAGATTCCCCATCCTTGAGCTCCAATGCCTTCTTCCCACAAGCAATTTCCAATGCCACAACCCCGAAGCTGAAAACGTCTGATTCTTTGCTAGCCTTGCCCGTGCTAATGCATTCCGGCGCTAAGTATCCCAACGTCCCAGCTGGGACTGTTGTCTGTGGCCCCAGCTCGTGGTCCATGAGCCTAGCTAGCCCAAAGTCCCCAAGCTTGGCGTTGAAGCTTAAATCCAACATCACATTGCTTGATTTGATATCACGGTGCACCACACACTGCTCCCATTCTTCGTGTAAATAGAGCAAGGCTGAGCCCAGCCCGAGAGCGATCTTATATCTCATCGCCCATGTGAGAGAGCTCTTCTCGGCGAAGAGATGGTAATCGAGGCTTCCGTTTGGCATGAACTCATAGACAAGCAGGAATTCTCCCCGGTCATGGCACCAGCCGATCAGTTGCACCAGATTCCGGTGTCGCAACCGGCTTATGATCTTGACTTCAGTTATATACTCCCTTTTCCCTTGTTTGGAACCTCTAGAGATTTTCTTGACGGCCACCATCTGGCCTTGATTGCTCAAGAACCCGCGATAGACAGCCCCAAATCCTCCCTGCCCAAGCTTCCCTTCATTTGAGAAGTTCTTGGTCGCAGAAACCAGTTCTTCGTAAGTAAACCGCTTTGGCCCAACTCCTCTATCTAAATCACCATTTATAGAAGTGAAATTCACCATCTCCTCATCTCCTTCCTTTGCTCTAATCCTTTTTCTTCTCAGAAACATCCATCCAGTGGCCACCCCGCTGATCAAAGCACCCAAAGAAAGGACCAACATACCCACCCATAAAGCCTTCCGGTCTTGCTTTCTACCCCTTGCCGACAGCGTCGAACTAAATTCCCATGAATGAATAATATGCCGCTCTTGATACACACCCGTCGCTCCTGAGAACCCGATCGTTACCCACTCCGGCAACACCTTCCTCAAATCAATATCATAAGAAAGATTAGAATTCCCATGAAAAATAGGATTCTTTTCGTAACTCAAGAAGACATTCAACTTCTTAGTACTAGCATTATAACTAATCCAAGCATTAGCGACGACCCCGCTATGACTGGTAACATTCCAATTCATGTATGTGATTGATTCGATCGAATTAATGTTGATCCCAACATGTTCGGTCGGCGGGTCCCACTCGCCATTAGGAGTAGAATCAAATTCAACGGTGACGATCTGGTTCTGGGATTTGGAGTAGAATGTGGTGGTGTTAAACAGGCCTAGGAATCCACCAGCAGAGTTGGGTGGCATTCCAAAACCGACAGGGGCGAGGAAGAAGGCAAACCCACTGCCATATTTAGAAGACTTAAGGGTGTCGATGGTGAAGGAGAAATGGGTTGTGAAGTCGGAGAGATTTCGGGTGGCAGAGTCCCAAAGGTGAACCGGCCGAGCGAATGTGGCTCGCCCCACACGGCATGTGTAATCCGCCCGGTTGAGTTCAATGGCTTCATTGAAAGACGCCGCATCGCCTTCATAGAGAATGTCCGGTGCGCCGGAGTCGAAGCGAGAGATCTTGAATTGAACTGAGTTTGTAGAGGGGAGGATGATTGAGAATAGAAAGACTGCAAAAATGAAGGTATTTAGAGATTTCGTTGAAATTCTTTTGTAAAATGACATGGTTGAGAGAGAGATGTTATGCAAATGGTGTATGCATTATAGGAGCTGTGTGTGTGAGGTGGGTGAGAGAGCTCATGATACGTGCACCATAGCGCCTCTTTATACGTGAATTCAAGAAAGCATTGCTGGTATGATAATCTTCATTAGTGTAACTATCCTGTGAAACATTTCTGAGTAAATAAATTACCAGATACAGTGCCTGGATCATAAGTTTGTGATACAGCTATTTTTCCCACCAACAAGTCACATTTGGAGAAAAATTTTGCTACACCCACGCCTTAGTTATGCTAGCTACACCAGGTGTGGCAATGACCCACCATGATGTATGTGTTGTATTCACGCCGGTCCATTCATTTGGTGAGATCATTTTAGGGCATGACACAAAAAATAGGCAGATCCAAAGATCAAGTTGACCCAGCACAGAAAATAGTGGGGATTGAACGCCAACCATTAAAAACCTTTTGGGGCCCACTTGAGATTTGGATCTGCCTCATTTTTGGTATAATGTCCTAAAATCATCTTGCTAAATGGATGGACGGCGTGGATACAACACATACATCATGGTGGGGCCATTGCTACACCCGGTGTAGCTAGCGTAGCTAACTCGTGTGTGTAGCAAAAATTTTCTCTCACATTTGTCCATGAAAATGGTGGGCCACACCATTATTATCACCTGATATTAAAATCAGTCCGACCCATTCATTGATCACACAACATCAAAATCAATGGACAGCTACTTGTATGATTAAGGCATTGCTGGCATGATAATCTTGATTAGTGTAACTCTCATACGAAACACTTCGTCAAAAGAAATGATCTCATATGGGGAATGTATCATAACTTACCATACAACTATTTCTCCGGCTAATATGTCACAGTGAGTAGAATATCCAATTTGTAAAAAATGTGGGCCTAATCATGATCACCTCCTGATAAGAAAATCAATCTGATCCACTCATCGAGTGGCACACAACATCAAAATCAGGTGACAGCCGACGGTATGACTGATTGTACTGGCGACTGGCGTGCATCACCCAATGAACGGATCAGTTTGATTTGCATTTAGCTGATAATCGTAGTGCGGCTCACCTTTTTAAGGGATTGGATATTATTAAAATTCCACGTGAATCAGTCTGATTTGCATATTAGGTAATGATAATGATACGTGCTCTCACGAAATGGGATTGCGTACTGAGTTACTCAGTGCGCTTTTATCGTACTCAGTAGCCTTTAATCGCACTCAGTCAACTTTGTTGGGCTACCATGAACGTATGTGGTTTATCTACACCGTCCATCTGTTTTTTTCCAGATCCTTTTAGTGGTTGAGCCGAAAATTAAAGCATATCCAAAGCTCCAGTGGATCACACCACATGAAATGGTGGGAATAATGATTTCCACTTTTGAAACCTTTCTAGGTCCCACAGTGGTGTTTATTCGTCATCCAACCTGTTCATACATACATGGATGAAGGGGAAAAAAATCAGCTTGATCCAAAACTTTTGTGGCCCCGTAGAATTTTTCAACAGTAGCTGTTTAATTCATACTTTTTTCCTGTGGTGTAGTCCACTTGGGCTTTGGATGTACTTCATTTTTGGGCTTAAGACATAAAATTATCTGTTAAAATTGTATGGACAGAGTGATAAAATACATAAATCAAGGTCCCCCCAGTTTACTCAATCCCGCTCCCACGGGGAATCGGATTGCATACTGAGTTACTAGCACGATTTTATCCTACTGAGTAAACTTAGTTGCGCCCACTGTGAATGTACGTTGGTTTATCCATACTGTCCATCCGCTGTTTCAGATCATTTTAGTGGTGGAGACCAAAATGGAAACGTATCCAAAGCTCAAGTGGATCATACGTGGGAGTAATGATTTCCACCGATGAAACTTTTCTAGGGCCCACAGTGAATTTTATTGGTCATCTAACCTGTTCATAAGATCACACATAGATGAATAGAGACACAAATATCACCTTGGTCCAGCGCTTCTGTAGCCCCCAAGAAATTTTCAACTGTAGATGTTCAATTCACATTGTTTCCTATGTTGTAGTTCACTTGAGCTTTGGATATGCTTCAATTTTGGGCTCAATCCCTAAAATTATATGGTAAAATGGATGGGCAGAGGGGATAAAATACATAAATCAATGTGGACCCCACAGAGTAGCGTCTCAGTACGCAATACGCTTCCGCTACCACGCCTTCAATCCTAATTATATTTTAATTTAGTAAAACAGAAATATATATATATATATATATATATATATATATATATATATATATATATATATATATATATATATATATACTCTGGCGGCATTTGATGGATGATACGCAGTCACATAATCAAATAAGTGAATATTTGGTCACTGATAGATCTAAACTAGTAAAATTAATATGGATCGTTTAATTTGAATTAACATAGTTCGAAAAACTGTTTTTTTTTTTGGGACCATATTTCGCCGCCCATTGAATCACGGCCCCCCCAAAAAAAAAACAGATCATAGCGTGCCGAAACCAACAATGGAGATGCACGTGCAGGGCGATGCGGCATATATTGTGGTGGATCGTTCTCCATTGAACATTCATGCAACGTTCCTTCCACTTTTTATACGTGGCATTAAAATGGATAATCGGGACCGTCCATCTGGTAGCCAATAGCAACAGATGGTCTTTAGTTTTAGAACAAAACTGATTTTAATTTCCTAGCCAGCCGATCATTGGCCTTCAAACTGACGGTATAGAAAATAATCCTTGTTTTCTTTGGCTAGGATCAACTTATCAGTGTAGATTTTGAATGGTGGGCCACCCACAGTCTGGGCCTCTTGATGGTTGGTCCTGATTCACCATCTTCCCTCTGTGAGTGGAGGTATACTAGGTTGCATGGAAGGTCAATAAAGACTGATCACTTGATCATCTTTCTTGCCGTACATGAGGATTAGGACATGCCAACCGTCCAATTCTCTGTCCCACCCACATTGATGGGGACAATCCTTACTGTCTGTTTGGTGGCTTGAAAACAAATAAATAAAGATCTAATACCTTATTCACGTGGAATGAGACGTGAGTTGATATGCATGCACTTAGAAATTGAATACGTGGCATACCATTAATTCAAATTAAACTGTCTAAACCGTATATCCCACTATAGATGTATCACAAATTAAAGATTACACATGTTTGTTTATTTGATGATCGGATTGTTGGACATTAATTGGACGGTTGAAAATGAAAAATACACAATGGTCCAATTTCAGAAAACTAGTTCCATGAATCAAAGGTTGGGATTGTTTAACTAATATGATTTTGGGGGTCGGCAGTGGGTTCCATAATTAAGTCGGTTTAGAGTTACTATATGCCACGTGTGCAGTTCTTAATGCTGCATACAAGCTTGACACCCTGCCAGAGTGTCAAACAACTCCCAAAATTCTATAATTCTGGTGGATTATGCACTATCTCTAAATAGGTACTATAGGATGGATCTCGGCCGCGAGTTTATTCAGTTCCTTCCGCGTTTTGCACAAGTTGGTCCAATGATTTTTTTTATTCTTTTATTTTTTTTTATTTTTTATTGTAAACCATCCCACAGTCGTGTTTCATGGACCAAAAATCTTGCAGGTGGGACAAAAAAATCCTAACCGTTCTAGAGCCATCTGACTTTTGGGGTGCCCCATGCATTTTCACGATGGAACAACCTTGCTTGACGGGTGAGATGTCATACAAGACCATGGTAAGCCCCACACGCCAGGTAGTTGGACGTACAACTGTCTAATATATCTCTTTATATACATAGAGGGTTAACGTATAATGAAGACTCTTACGTTTGACCTTGTCAACAAAATGTTTACACTGTAATATTTGTACACTAGCTAAAAGATATGTCTGTAGTCATGGAGCAATGCTCATTGGACGTTTCGAATTATTTTGTCATTTTGTACCTTTTTAAATGATATGGTGGTTGAGTGACTCGTAAATTAAAGTCGGGTTCAACCCAATCAAGAGAACGGGTCCCAACGAAGAGCGAAAGGGCCTCTCATATAAAATTAAATTTGTTCATTTGAACCGGCCACCCTTGGAACCTTAGGTGGGACTTTACCAGATTACCACACGGCCCTCGGTGGCTCACAAAAATACTAATAGTCTACATTAATTTCAGTGATATTTCTTTCACTGTACTTGTGTTGAGTTCCACCCTTAGTTTTTTGCTCGTGCCTTGAAATTAAAACCACTATCCTCTGGATGTGGTAGATATTCCTCTAGATTAGCAAATTAAATTGGCGACATACAAGCCAACTAAAGTACTTATAGGATGTGGGGTCTGCTACAACAGCCTAGAAAGAAAATTTTTCTTTCTTCGTTCTGTCTCCTAGACCGGGGGGTGGGGGCAGCTGCCAACTATGATCCATGGCTCCCATCCACGATCCACATCACCCTACAGTGATCTAACTCTCTCATTTATGATCCACAGTACAAATCTGTAATCCAACCATCCCATATGCAATCCACAGTACTCTGCTGAAATCCAACTCTCCCATTTGTGATCCAAAGTACATATTTGCAATCCAACTCTCTCATCTGTGATTCATAGTACCCTGTTACTTTTCAACGTCTGCATCACAGTACCCGATAGGCCCCACATCATGTAAGTGCCTTTGTTGGCTTTTATGTGGCCCACTTGTTAGTTTGGAAGAAGATCCACCATATCCAGAGGATTGGGGTTTTAATTTAATGGCATGAACAAAAAACTAAAGGTGAAACTCAACACAATTGGACCGCAGTAAAGGAAACAACACCGAAATTAATGTAGATTGTTAGTACTTTTGTGGGTCATCGAGGGACTACATGGTAATCCGATAAGGTTCCACCTAGGGTTCTAAGAGTGGTCAGTTCAAATGAACGAATCTAATCTTGCGTAGAAAGCCATTTTCACTCTTTGTTGGGACCCACTCCCTCGATTGGGTTGAAATCAACTTTAGCTTGCAGGTCACTCAACCATCGTACCATCTAAAAAGGGACAGAGGGGCAAAATGGCCCGAAACATCCAGTACTAAATAATGCTCCAAAGCTACAAAAATATCTTTCACTATAGTACAAACATTTTGTTGACATGGTCAGACTTGAGTAGGGCTGTCAACGGGTCGGATCGATACGGGCCGGATTAGTGATGATCCATATCCGATCCGATTAAGGTTATATCCGACCCGAATCCGATTCGGATCACAAGTATATGATCCGAACCCGACCCGTTTAAATATTTTGAAATTCGTTTCCGATCCGAATATGATACAACCCATGGTTGCGTGCGTGGAGAGTAGAGACGAAAGAGATGGCTGGGTTTTTTTTTTTTTAATTGGGTTTTTAACTGGCCGGATCAAGGTTGATCCGAATCTGACCCGAATATTAAACAGATCGCCTTTGAGTATCCGAATCCGACCCGATGATCCGATTACTGATCCGAATCCGATTAAATCGGAGTGGATGGATCGGATAGGGATCATGATCCGTGCCGTTGACAGCCCTAGACCTGAGGGCCTTATTAGTCATTAACCCATAAATAGAAGTCTCAAGGCTAATCGATTGGACCCTAAGATACAGTCCTCCAAGTGGATAACTTTCAACCATTCATGTTATAGCAACATCCAATCAACCCAATAAGTTGGTCTCATCATGAGGATTTCATTTTAAAAAAATTCAGCCAGATCCACTAATTGAGTAGGTAACCCTTCTATTTTGTGATTTTTTCTAACCACTGGGTGTTTAGTTGTGACCCATGTTATGGGGATT
Source organism: Liriodendron chinense (assembly GCA_003013855.2). Classification (NCBI taxonomy): domain Eukaryota; kingdom Viridiplantae; phylum Streptophyta; class Magnoliopsida; order Magnoliales; family Magnoliaceae; genus Liriodendron; species Liriodendron chinense. Next base: position 322,341 of record PVNU02002946.1, on the reverse strand, counting down.
CCTGTCGGGCCCACTAAATGTCAAATGGAGGATTTAGAGAGGCCAATGATTCTTGACCTATTGCTTGGAACGATTGAAGAAAGTTCCAAAGAAGTGAAATCCACAAATTTGCCTACATCATACAAAATGTATCACGGCGGAGTGTACACTCGGCATATATCATATGGTGACTATCAGTCTTCATCCCATCAGTTAAACAACATCACAACTCCTCACTCTAGCAATCACTCGGTCTTTGCGCGTGTGTAATAACCCGAAATTTCGGCACTCGAGTACGGAGACTCTGATCCCGAGTTCCTGAGTGTTAACTTAATAAAATGCTATTTTAGGAATGCCACACATGGAATATGCACCCACGTATGTCCTCAATCAGATTTACATGCATTCCATTCACAAATAATCAGAGTAACGCATTTCAATTGACGGATAAGCAAAACGAAGGTAACTAAATCAAAAAAATATAGGGCTAAACCCTAGATGTACAATTCAATCGCAGTGTAAGCCCATATGAGAATTATACGAATCATAATAGATGTAATAAGAAGGAAAAATACAACTACCAAGAAGGACGAAGCTAGAAGACTACCAGGGCGCCTCAAGCGCACCACCATCTGGTCCTATTCTTAAGGCATCTGCATATGTCAAATAGAAGGCGTCAAAACGCCAATGTAGTGAAGAAATAACACCAAAGTTAGACTCGGGATATTTAAATTATAAACATGTTCATATAAGTATATTAATCCTTAAGCATGTTGTCAAATCAATCAAATTTAGGTAATGACCAAACACAAATCATACATCATCCTAGGCCAGTTGAATAAATGCATGGATATGATTTCGCACACAATACATGTCCCAGGCAAGCCCTAGCCCGACCAAATTGTATCAGAATCCACAGTCCACCTGTCTAGCAGATCGTAAGTCGTGACTGAGTACACAGCCCGAATGAGACAGAGAAATGACATGAGGTGCTCAAGGTAGCGCTAGTGCCACATCAAGCAACCAGGCTACATGAGTCCCCCTCAAATGCAATGTCATGTATGCATGATTAATTAAAGTATTTATTAGTCCAATTCATTCAGCAAATTGGTGAAGCTAGAATACCACATCGTATCGTAAAGTCTAACCGGGACTATCTGGCTCCCTGTGATGCGTCACCAATCATCGCCAGTAACCCCTCGATCCAAGGTTGAGTTATCATACCATGAAAGCTTGGTTCGACTATGACTCGTCAGCCACGCCCAAATCAAAGTGGAAGGTCTCATGTCTCAAATATCGAATACGATTAATTTATTCAACGGTGCGGGCGTTTCACTCGGAATTATCCCAATGCATGCCCGAGTCGTTCGAATGGTGCATAGGCACACAAACATCGGCCAAGGTCACATTTATCACAAGGGCCATTTGAACAACAATCAATCACCCCTGTCAATGCTCACTGGTCACTACGGGGAGGTACTGTAATAACCCTGGTTTTACAGTAGTTAAATATGACTTTAGTTGCTTTAGATTTTAGAGATAATTTAATTAATAGCTTAATTTAATAGTTAAGTAATTAAATAACTTAAATAATGAATAAATTAATATTAAACGATCCGTAAGGATTATAGTATGATTCTTTTATTAGAGGTGCTTAACATGAACACTAGAATAATGTAGAAGTGTCAGGTTTCACATAATCTACAATAAATAAGACGTATGTGTTATTAATAAACTTAAGTTACAGGACATTTTCAAAGATCATGGTTTCTGGAGATCATTTTTGTACAAAACCTTATATACTAGTTCTAGGACACGATTCAACCATATATGTCAAATTTCAACCCTCCGATCATTCTACAAACGCCCTAATCAGAAATCGGGCCATAAGTGGGCCATCTGACTTCGGAACCGTCTCATTTTTGGTGTTATAGCCTAAAATCATGTGGCCTACATATCTATTGGAGTGGATTTTGCATATACATCATGGTGGGACCCACGTGCACCGCGTACACCACACAGGCCCGGTCAACCCGCGTTGACGGCGTGTTTGAAGAAAAAATTCTTCTTCTTCTTCGTTCGTCGTTCACAGCCGCTACTGCGAGCAGACGCTGTCCTGCTGGTTTCCTCCATGCCGTCCGTTCAGGGCCGTTGCGGGTGGGCCCCACATGATAGTGGAACACAGTGTGTGGGTGTACGTGCACCGCACAGTACCGGACAGTATAAAGAATCCCTTCTTCACCAGTCTTCTTCACCCGCTGAAACAACGGACGCTATTACAGCGTCCACACACTGTCAACAGTGGGCCCCCATGCGATCATCGGGATGGGCCCCATAGTAAAATCCAAGCCGTCCATTCGAATCCCCTACCCCACGCATGGAGTCCCCTTGAATACTTTTCGTATCAGTTGTCTATCCGATCTTCCTCAAGCCACCGTTCAAATAAAAGAAAACCAAGATCTGGTCCGTTGCGTTGCATGGACGGTCCCGACTTCACCAATCTCTACATGTGGTCCCCACCTACATATCCGACGGCTTCTACGTGTCATAGTCTACAATAAGTGGAAACCGAATCCTTCTTTAAACCGGATATGCAAACCGACCCACGTCGGACTCGCACGGCTATAAAGCCTGTCATCCATCCCTGCGTCCTTCAGAGAAACGCTAGAGAGAGAGAGAGGGTTCGGGCAGAGAAAGAGAGAGAGCTAGTTGAGAGAGAGAGAGAGAGAGAGAGCCTTTAGAGAGAGAGAGCTTAGAGAGAGAGAGAGGGGTCGTGTAGTCTCTCTATCCAGTGGGGGATCCATCCACTGTTGCCTTCCTATTGCTGCTGGAAGAATCCTCCAGCAAAGAAGAAACAGAAGAAGAAGAAGGGAAGAAAAAGAAAGAAAGAAGAAGAAAGGAAGAAAGAAAAGAAGGTGAAGAAAAAGATTTCTTTTCTTGGTCCGAGTCGACTCGCTAAGTCAATCCGGATTTGAGCCGATCTATTTGAAGTCTAGAAGATCAACAAGTCGGTGAGTGATTCATCTCAAAATTGCTAGTTGATTTCTTTTTCCATAAGTGGGTTATTCTCTTTGTTCAAGTTCTATTTTCTTTTGCTATAGATCTTAGGTATAGGTCTATTTCCCAAACCTTTTTCCTGATTTGAGTTAGGATTTCAATTTCTTATCATACATAGACCAGATCCTAGGTAAGGGATCCATCTCTCTTTACATTCTAAACATTCTTCTTACAATATTTCTTTTCTTATTGATTCTTTTCTCACTTTCCTTCTCGTTACGTAGGTTGAGATTGTAGAATACACTTGACTTAGATTACATACTTATGATGACAAACAAGATACGACCCTAGGTATCTGTGGTGTTAACGATATTTTACAAAATATTGTCCATACGCTCCCTTATTGATAATAACTTAGGGAAAGAAACTTTTTAAATAAATAACACATGCATGGGTGATTGGACTTGAGTTAATATGCATTGTATGCTTGAAGAGTGCTTCCATAACTCATGACATACATACATTTATACACTGCGACAGAACAGGAGTATGGTTGATTTGACTCCGGGCATGCATAGTTGATTTGCCGCCTCGCTGTACCGGTTAGGTGAGCATGGTTGATTTGCGACAGGTTCCTAATATTCAGTGGCAGCGAGTTCTGGTCGTTTCACTTATTGAGCATGGTTGATTTGCTTGGTTAGATCAGTGGTGCATGGTTGATTTGCCCACTGGCGTGCATTGTTGATTTGCCGCCTCGTTGTACCGGTTAGGTGAGCATGGTTGATTTGCGACAGGTTCCTAATGTTCAGTGGCAACGAGTTTCTAAACGTTTATTGCTCTCACACGTATCATGACATACATGACATCATGATAATCATGTTCTATTGATAATAAACCATAAAGTATATTAATCATAGCATTATCCTCATATATTACTCACAATTCTATCCATTGATGATTCGCATTCTATCTCTTATTAACTAGAATATTACCTGTGATGGAAATGACCTCACTGGGCTTTAGCTCACCAAAATCACCACAGTTCCTGCAGGATATCAGGAGGAAGGAGGAGCGGCTGAAGCAGAATATCTGGACGACTACTTTTATTAGAAGACTTATTCTAGCTTAGGTGTTGAATTTATTTCTTTTGGAAGATGATTGAAAACAGACTTTAGTAGATTTGAATATTTTGCAAAGTACATGTAGTTGTTTGATTTAATTTCTATTTGAGATTTAATTTATGGTTAATAAAGTACTTTAGTTTGGTATTATTGTGGTGTGTGGAATGGAATTTCTCTAAAGGTTATATTTGGATTAAATTCGCACTCTGAAACTCGAGCCTTGAGTTATTGTACTCGAGTCTCGGATTTCAGGGCGTGACAGGTACCACCCCAGCGTAGGCCGACAGTTCAGACACGGTGTCCCATACCACCATGCCTAGCTCATGAGACTTGGTGGATCGAGTCGCAGTATGGTTTTAAGTGGACTATTCACAGTGGGAACGATGGTATTTTAGATTCTGTATAGTGTGATTCAAGAATGAAATACAAGAATGATTAACTCTGAATGGGGCTTATTCGACGGACCCAAGTGGACGACGACAACCCAACAATGGCCATTGTCGATTGACCGTATCCCGCCTAGTCGATCGAATAAGTCCGCGACTGCCAACCTAGTGGCAGGCAGTACACTATATCAACGGTTTTCAGAGCTTAATCCAAAGCAACACATAACGTATTATAATAACAATTTAGGTTATTAAATACCTAATCATAAACAAATCCAAGCACCTGGCCCAACCGATCCAAAGGACCCGAATGACATAGCCCGGATGACACAGGGCGCCACATACATCCACAAGCATAGATATATTACAATATTGCAAATTTATATCATTCAGGCATTCCATCGAGCATGTTATCAATCAAACAACCATAGAGGCATTTCATCGAACATGTTATACACACTTCAAAGATTAACATATAAATTCAACCAATCATTAATTAAGATTTGACGAGAATAAGCTTGAGGGTAGATCTTCACCTTATAGTTGAAATTCGACGATTCGAATACGGCCTGAACGCCGAAAATTGGAGAATACCTCGATTACCTACAATGAATCGCAAATCTAATGTTAATCAATTAGGGTTTAATCTAATTAAATGTTTAATTAGGGTTTAGGATTTTAGTATATCGGATTTGAAAAAATCCCAAATCGATTCAACGAATCGGGGCCCAAATTCGGCGCACCGTTGAAATCCCAACAGAGTCGAGCTTGGTTACAGCTCCCGCAATAGCGTGCGCCACCCCCAACGACCAATAAAGGTCTAAGTCCTAGTACGGACAAACCCTAGGGTTAGGGTTTCGACAGAAACAAATGCGTTTCTAACCCTAATGACATAAAAATGAAGAAAATGGAGAGGAGAGATAGAATAAAAGGTAGAAGAACATCTTACCTAGCATGGGGAGCTAAATTCAACCCAAAGCCACCGGATTTTGGCCAGCGAAGACGTGAGAACGGACATGGGGGCCGGAGAGATCTTGGAAATCTGAGATTTCCATGGGCATGGCGGAGGATTTGAGGAAGAAAGGAGGTTTGAGAAGGGAGGAAGAGAGCTAGGAGGGCTTAGGAGTTTAGGGGAGAAGAGAGTGGAGGAGAGAAATGAGAGAGAGATGGATCGAATGGGGTTAGCAACCCCCCTTTTATAACCGACCAGCCACGACCGGTCGGCCGGTCTCGGATTCGATCGGCCGGATCACCCTGTCCATCTATTTTTTTTCTTCCAAAGGGGCAACAGCAACCGGTCGGCCGGTTATCAATCCGATCGACCGAATCCCCCTGGTCCATTTTCTCTGAAAATTCAGGGTTTTTTCCTTGCACCTTGAGTTCCTACACAGTCCAGGCTACTTGTCAGCCTTATTTACAAAATAACATTTAACTAAATGTCATGTTTAATTTATATTTCCATTTACTTTAAGTTATTTATGTAAATAAGGAAGTACCCGCCATTTGGATTCAATAAAAAATACTAAAAAATCAAGATCCCAGCAATAAAGATTTTGATTTTCCACTCCAAGCACAAATCGCAACTTTTTGACATTTCCAAAACATAGCGCATTTTAAAAGAGAGGGTTTTTACCAAATCTAAACCGTTCAAAAAATCTGAAATACCGAAAATAGGCTAAAAAAACCAAGGTCCGGTAAAATATTCATGATGGTCTTGTCGATCTACGAGTGGATTGATAATTCAAGGTTCTTTACTTAGTCTCTACAGACAACGACATACCCGAGTAAACCCAATCGTCGGAAAACTCTTCCGAACCATATGATCTTCAAACTCCTAAACTAATTCCACCATTTCTTTGGTAAAAACATTCATTTTAGTCCCCAATATATGTGAACATACGTGCAGGGTACGCACTATAACCGACAAACCGAAGGTAGCGCTCAAGGACTTCCAATTTCCAAGTTAGCGAAAATCCGGGGCGTTACAGCGTGACATGCACGTGCTCACTTACATCAGGAGACAAGTAGGTACTCGTCTCGTCAGTTGGCTGAGTAGGCACTCGACATACAGTTAATATCCAAAGAAGCAACTATGTGGAGTATACACTCGTCATCTGAACGAGATTAAATATAACGGCTATTTCCTGTATTATCAGCGTGACCGTTCCGGGCAGCTGCGGTCCCTGCATTACATGGTCGTGATCATCGCACCACTCGTCAACTTGACCATAATTATGACTATACGTGGCCTCAAATTACATCCTAATTATCAACCCTCAACGGCTCTCTAAGAATCTATAAAAAGCCTTCCATGCTTCAGTCCAAGGTACGCAATCATTCACAACTAGCATACTTACAAGCTTTTCTCTCTATCATCGACTGACTTAAGCATCGGAGGGCCATCAGTCGACTCCCCCGACGGCCATCCTAACCTTTCGTGGTGATTACAGATCTTTGATCCAGTCCATTCATCATAATCTCTAGATCCGACGATGAAGATCTATGTTGGTCCCCTGATCAACATCTGTTACCATTTCTAGCGATAACAACCCACTTTATGAGTAGATAACGTTGATTTTTACATGAGTAAATAGGGCTGAGTTTTACACTAGGCAATCCTCATGGTGGGGCCAATCCTTTAGAATGGCTAGATGTCACATGCACATAATAAGTTGAAAGTTATAACTTGTGGTCAACCCTGTCTACTCATCAAGTGGGCCACATTAAATTTTAAAAAAAATCCAACCATTGATAAATAGAAAAATACAAGTGTGGTCCACTCAATAAGTGGTTGTTGGTAAGTTTTTCAAAAGGCAATCCTCATGATGATGCTAACCTCCTGATGACTTAGATATGGTACTTTATTAAAGGTTGGAAATTATCTTCTGGTTGGACTGTAACTTATAGTCTGATCCACTGGAGTTGACTCTCTCTCTCTCTCTCTCTCTCTCTCTCTCTCTCTCTCTCTTAGTTATGCAACACACTCACTATATTAGCTGCGCAAGCGTGCACCCTCATTGTTAGTCGCACAATGCACCCACTGGTGCAATTAGTGTGTCTCCTAAGCATTCCAACCTGAGACCTGCTATTGAAACGCCAAGGCATCTTCCGGCTGTGCTAGCAGGCGGACACAACTCTCTCTCTCTCTCTCTCTCTCTCTCTCTCTCTCTCTATTATATGTGTGTGTGTGTGTGTGTGTGTGTGTGTGTGTGTGGGGGGGGGGGGGGGGTTGACCTCTTGTTTAAGTGGGACACGCATAATGGATGGTCTTGATTTCTCAACCGCATCTCAATTAATCCTATAAATGATCATAAAGATTTCAACGGGTGGACATCCACTCTTAACGTTGTCGATAATGTGGCCCACCCAAGTCATGGATTGGCTTTAGTTTTAGACCCACGGCCCACCATGGTGTCTGTACAACATTTCACTCATCCATCTAAGTTGTTCTACCAAGGAAAATGGACGCCCAAAAATTAGGTCAATCCAACCATTAAATACACCTCATGTGAATGCAGAAATATTTGAGTGGTTGATGGTGTGCCCCACCTGAAGTTGGATGAACCTGATCTTTGGGGGCATCCCATTTTCATGGTGGGGCAATTTTGTTGAACGAGAAGGTGTCATGCAAATGTTAGGAGGCTCCACACGCCTACTAGTTAGACATACAATTAGTAGTACGTGAGCATCTCTGTGCACGCACCTTGGACATGAACATTATTAAAATACACAGCTTTTGTCAAAATCATTCCCCCAAATAAGACACCAATCCTCTACAACACCCATTTTATGATTTTTGGGGTCCATCATATTGTATATGTAAAATCTATTCCATCTATCATGTTCTATACTTTATTTTAGCTCCTAACAGCAAAAATCAGCAGATACACAATTGACAAAGGGAGGACGTGGTAAGGTCAATCATCACCTCTCTCACCAATAACTACTTTGAATCCACAATGCTTCCGAAACTCCTTAACCATGAAAAAATTAAAACAAGAATTAATTTCTAAGAAATTTGTAAATAATTTATTGATCATAAAAATGAAATTACAATTCTTCAAATAAGAAACTAAACCTAGGAAGAAGTTGTAAAGTTAAACCCCAACTCCGACTCCCTAAAATCGTAACTTATTATAAATAGTAAACTTACTATTTACATACGACATCTATTTCTGCTAGATTTCATGGTTTTTGGTAAAAAATGGTAAGTTTCCAATCTGGCCCAACCACGTGATCCTCCTAAGTTTTCTAAGCCTTTTTCATGTTGGGCATAACTTCTAAAACTCGAAGGATCAAAAGTTATTCAATCTAAAACTTACTATTTGTAGTAAAAACAAAATTAAACTAGACTTATGACCATTGATCTAATGGAATCTCACAAATCCGGCATAGACAACCCAGCATAGTAGAGTTGGTTGGCTTAAGTAGCTCGAGCTACCCTAAAATCATATATTATACGTCCCATAACTCATCATAGATTGTGAGATGTGACTGTTTTACAGTCCTGACAGCCTGGAATACTTCCCTCTTCGATCGGACTTCTTATGGTCCATCTTGACCATGAAAATGTCTACGGCCCGCTCTACATCAATAACTTAGATAGGCCACACCACATGGAATAATGGGAACAGGATAGAGAGTATAGGTTTGTGTGTGGACCACCATGATGTGTATTTTTCACCAAACTCATTAATTAAGTGTAATTCACCAAGATGAAAAGAAAGAGACAAAGATCAGCTTGAAACAAAACTCTGCCAGGTCACACCGTATCAACTTAGTGGTTTCAGGAGCAATGGTACATTCTTCCCATTGGTCTGGCATATGAGTTTTAATCCCACGTATCTCTGTACGTAGGGTAGAGGTCCTGGCTAGAACAGGTGTTGTAGACTATTCTGTCCCCGGAAACACTTCCTATCAACTCATAGTCTTGGTTAAGAGAGGAAAATGCTTTAGGACGTAAGAGAAGGGAGAGTTATTGGATACTCTGATAGAGGGTGATGGTTGATGCTCAGTCACTTTGAAATTTATTTACATTTTAGATAGGCCACCACCATATGCTATACCATGTGACCTCCATGTTAGTACACCCCACCCCTACTGTTAGTTACACCGCAACGTTAGCCACCCCCACTTGGGAATCAATACCAAGACCTCAGTTTCAAACGAGGTTATCTTCAATCAATCTACCACTTGAGCTTTGGATCAATGTGTTAGTGGCAAATAAACTATTTCAACAACGAAATCATAGGATCGAGTGCCCATGTGGCTCTCTCTCTCCATATATATGGAGCGAGAGAGAGAGAGAGAGAGAGAGAGAGAGAGAGGAATGCTCACCTGCACTTAGTTCTCACGACCAGTTCTCCCAAGAACTCATGAGCACTTTTTGAGAATTCATTCCACATGATATGTGCTTGCAGAAATATGAGCTATCCACACGATGCAGCACCTCAAGAAACCCCTAAGGCCAAACTTTTAATGGAATCCAGAACTTTGGTATGCCATCTCTGCAAAGAGAGGCAAATCAAGGGAGGAAATTATTTCCTTTTACTATGGCCCACCAAAATTATGGATCAGGGTAAAACTTGGGCTCGGGGTTTCTAGTGGAAATTTCTTGGGGTACTACACGTGGACGGTTTAGATTTTATACTCATATCACATGCAATGAGTTCTCATGAGAATTGGTGCGCAGGTGAACATTCCTCTACACACATACATCAAGAGGTTCTACCATTGACCTAAGGATTTAAGGCATGCCACGTGAATAATTTCTTAGCGGTTGTTTACAAACCATCAGTTTTGCAAATGAGTATCAAAATTTTTTCTTTTTAAAAATTAAGATGCATTCAGCACCTATGTTGCCTAAATGTTATTACTTTTACTTTAAAATTCCTTCTTATGTTTGTGTGAAAAATTTCAACCACAACCATACGTATTAATATTTGATCATTGGGATATTCCAGTTATGGAGATTCCGTGTCCATAGGATCCCTATTTATGGCTCAGTGGAAGACTATGCGAATTTCAACACCGAGGTCACAGGTTCAGGCGCCCATTTGGTGTGTTGGGTGTGACTTGTGAGTGTGTGTTTGAAGGAAAAAAAAAAAGGTATAGACTGCCAAACATGGCTTTGCACATAATTGGGTTTTACCATCTTATAACAACAAAGAGCAACAACCCTTCTCGAGGCATCGTGCTTCTCTTAGGCACGTTTATCTGAGTTTTCAATATGCATAAATAGCCACAGTCATCCAAACTGTTGAAATGATGGGGCCCACCATGGATGGCCCATGTCCCTAAAATCCCTGGACAGGAAGAATGAAGCCACGAATCTTTGGCCTTTTCAAGTTGAATGTAATGTATCGATATCATTACATGTAACACTGGCTGGTGATATGAAAACATGTATCGATGTTCCCTCTATTATCGCTGACGCATAAATGTATCATTGACTAACAAAAGCATTGGAGAAACACAAAAAACTAGTGGAATTTCAAAATGAAAATTTAAGAGATACTAATATATATATATATATATATATGAAATAATGGCAAATACGACTCATACATGAGATAAGCTTTTCTTTGATAGGGGTTAAAAGCATATAATACTTGGTGGGGAAATGGTAAATTTTTCAGTGATACTTAGCAAATGCTAAAATACATATATTTGCAATTTTTTTTTCACACACGCCCACCCACTAACACCACAATGGGTGCTCGATCCCATGACCTCATGTTGAAACTGTCATGAGTCTACCATTGAGCCATAGGGTCATAGGCTCCAAAAGAAAGAAAAAAAAAATGCATACACAATAAATTTCCCTTGGATGGGACCTAAAAGCATGCATCACTACCTTGAGAAATATTAGGATAACATGAGGAAAATGGTGGATCCATCCGTTCATCCATACACATACATACAAACACACATACATGATCCATCCAACCATGCATACATGCATACAGTGGCACATGCATATATGCACACAGGAATGATTCATCCATGCATCCATCCATGCATGCACACATGTACCAATCCATCCAGCCACCCAACCATCTCCACAATCCATCAATTCATTCATCCATACATACATACACACACATACGGTGCATTTCATCATACAACCATGCACCCATTTAAAAAGTATTTGAAATAATTATTTTTTTTTTAATTAATAGACTTTTTATGATATTGATACATTACTGATACTTTCGCGACATATCAGAGAAATATCACTACCTAGAATTACTGATACTCTGGCGATACTGGTACCGCTGATACTCGGAACAACGGTTGAATGTAGACCATTATGGACGTTGCCCTTTTCTTTCTTAACCATCTATATTCTGGCTGCCAAAGGGTTGGGCGTCCCCCAAACGTACAGAATTCCATGGCTCAGTGAAATACACTTTTTCTTTGACCCAAACATACACCCGTAGCCTTCTTAATCAAGGTTTACCAATGAATTTGCACAAAATCTGATGGTACTAGCAACAGAACCAGGAAATGAGATACGTGGCAGGCCCCCATGATTCAGTGATACATATCGCGGGTCTGTTGGGCCCCGCCATCGATGTCAAATGCCCCAAAGATCTCCAAGATTGGAAGGCATTAGCCACTAATCTTGAGCCTTTTGAGTTAATCCCATTGTTGTAGGTCTCTTCTTCACTATCTATTTGAACCCCAAAAACCGAAGCCTTGGGAAGAACCTACTGATATTTTACGCATGGTCCTCCCATAGCGAGACCCTATGATTCAATGGTTTGGATCACTGGACCATAGGCTTTACCTGGTCAAGCTGAAATCCTAAGAATATTGTGCATTTTCTCTCCATGAGAATGATCATCATCATTACCTTGTCCCAGATGACAAGTGAACCACCAAACAGTGTACAAAAGGCAGGATTTTTATCGGTACAAAACAAATCAGATTCATCCACAGATTATAACAAACAAAAGAAAATTACCAGATTAACGCACACAGTGATAAATATTAATTTCATGGGAAGCACAAGAAAGAATCCATCCATCAATACTTCAGTTCGTTTCTACATGTTCGATGGGCGATCAGGTGTATCGCCAGCAATCTCAGGCCTACACACAGAAATTGAATACATCGCTTGAAGCAACTAGATACCAAAATGCAATTCCTGCTTGTTATTGTTGATGGTTATCAGCTCTTCTTTGGAGGAAAATTGAACCCATTAGAACGGCAATCCCTGTTATTGCAATCGTGAACCATATGCGTTTCTGCGATAAATCACGAGCTTGCCGTCTGTGATAGTCTTGTTCTCTCTCAGATATGCTCTCATCCCTTTGTATCATAACAACATCCATTGATAGGTTAGTGCCAAGACATCATGTGGAACTAATCATGGCAATAGTCTCAAAAAAAAAAAATCCTAGAAAATGGATTGAGACATTGACAAAACACAAAATAGATTTTTTAGTATCTCATGTTCACCACAAAACAGATTTTAAGTATCTCACAGTTCACCAGAATGTTTAGGAAATAAGCTTTCAACAGATTATAAGTAGATTCCAATACATGTTCATAAAGCAACTGATGTGGTTTCAAGGAGTGGTTATTTCTGTGGGTAAGCTTTTTGTAAGTTTTTTTTCTTTTTGGTTTTTTTTTTTTTCTTGTGAGTATGAGACAGTATAGGTAACTACGTATATGTTAATTCTGTGGGCCAATGCTTCAACAATGCTTCAAACTTTGGCTTCTTTCATTGAAAGTAGGATTTGTATATAGCCACATGTATGGGATTTTTATGGGGATTGACATGATAGTTTTGGTTGAAAACATTGTCCTTTTCTTTGTTTCACGCAATGGAATGCAAACCCAAGAAAGCGATTCCTCTATTACCTAATGGTGAGATGCCTCTAGATCCATCTGCTGTGACTCTGTTTTAATTTTTCTTTTTTTCTTTTTTTATTTATCCCATCTGCTGTGACTCTGTTTTAATTTTTCTTTTTTTCTTTTTTTATTTATACCATCTGCTGTGACTCTGTTTTAATTTTTCTTTTTCTTTTATTCATCCTTTTGGCGGTAAGCCAGTGATTCCACATATTTATTCTTGTTTCTATTAACCATTGCAAATCAAGTTTATTGAGTAGTTGGAGGAATTTATCTTCAGAAGTGGTGTGTATATCTTTGCAAATGGTCTACATTCAATGGTTTTTTTTTTTGAACTGGTAATGATTTTATTGAAAAGAGGCCAAAGCCTAAAGAATTACAAAGAAAGAAAAAATGTAAAAGAAAATACAATCTACAGATCCAACCAACTATCAGGAAAATGAGCATAAGCTATAGCCTTTGATTCAATAGCCCATTCCCTAACATGCACTTTAGCCAATTTGAAAACCTCCAATATCTGTCTTTTCCAATTCTTAAAGCAACAATTATTCCTTTCCAACCATAGAAACCAAATTCCTGCTAGTAGACATGACATCAAACTTTCTTCCCTATCTTTCCTTTGCCTCCATTGTGCCAAGACATGAAGAAAGACTCAATGGACCCTGGCAAAACCCATTCAATACCAAAGAAGATAAAGAAGCCCTCCAACATCTTTCTTGTGAATGACCAATGGATGAAGAGATGATCAACCGATTCCTCACCCTAATAGCACATTAAACACATTCCAGAGAATCATCTTCCTCTTGCGTAAATTGTTGACTGTAAGCACTTTGTTTCTACCCACTAGACAAGCTAGAGCGGCTGCCTTTGTTGGAGCACCATATCACACCACACATGAGTTGTATAACTGACCCCATTGACATTTGGCCCACCACTAATTATTCGATAAAAGGATTTCACTAAAAACTTGCCAGACTTTTCTTCTAACCAACTCATTGAATCCCTTTCTAAGACCATAGGGTGTACCTTACTCCACATCCAACAATTTCAACTACTCTACCTCTACATCATCCAAATTTCTCCTACAGGGAGGAGCCCGAATGACTTTTTCCCCTTGAAAAGAAAAGCAGTTTGCCACCATTATATTTACCCCTAACGAAATCCCCGCTAAACGGGAGATATCTTTCTAAACTTTTGCTCCCCTAACCATATATTCACCCAAGATCTAATCTCCTCATCATTTACCAAGAACAAATCCACCCCTTCACAAACCTTATTTTTTTAGTGAGGACACCGATTTCCAAATAAACGATGCCCCTATACAACAACAATGAAGACTTTATCCACCTATTTCCTTTTTGTACCCCATACTTCCTCCCCACCACTTCTCTCCGTAAACTACTACCTCCAAACCCATTTACCCAATAATGCTGAATTCATCTCTCCCATGGCTTACATACTTCCTCTTACTACGTAAGATGAAACTTATGATTTTCTTCCACCCCCTACCACAAAAATCCTGCCGAATTTTTTCCAATTTATCCAACACCGTTTTCGGACACTTGAAAATGGACATGAAATAAATTGGTAAGTTAGACATTGTTGCCACCTCGATTAACGTTAGTCTTCCAAGTGCCTTCTCTTCCAACTTGATAACTTCCTTTC
The DNA here is from genome assembly GCA_003013855.2 of Liriodendron chinense. Classification (NCBI taxonomy): domain Eukaryota; kingdom Viridiplantae; phylum Streptophyta; class Magnoliopsida; order Magnoliales; family Magnoliaceae; genus Liriodendron; species Liriodendron chinense. Next base: position 307,331 of record PVNU02002946.1, on the reverse strand, counting down.
GAACCTTACTATTACTTTCTCCCATAAATGTTTAGCCAGCTTCCCAATACATAATAGTAACCCAAGGTATGTATATGCAGTGTTTGCATTATCTCCGATATTATCGAAATATCCCCGATATTATCGAAATATCCCCGATATTATCTCAGGCGGCACCGATAACACCGGTAGCGACACCGATAACACTGGTAGCGATACCGATAACACTGATAGTATAAAAAAATTCTTGATATCGGTGATGTATCACTAAATATTGCCAATGTATCGATATCGTCAATATTTTCAATTGTGTAAATTCCAGGCGTCGTTTTTATTGTCAATACATTGATCCCATCGATGTATCGCCAATATTTTTTACTGTGTAAATTCCAAGTGTCGCTTGTATCGTCAATGTATCTGCAATATTTCGATAATATCGTCAATGTATCGATATGCCAAAAATCTATATATTTAAAAAATTCTCATTTCATATTTTTTTATGGGTGCATGGTTGTATACAGCGTTCAATTTGTTGACGATAACATTGATAATATCACGATATTATCGTTATCGCAACATAACAATAACGAGACCACAATCTTTAGTTTCTTTTTCAGTTGTTAACGATTTGTTTGGAATTACCGATATTCTAAAATATCAATGGATGTTTGGATGGAAGTTTAGATTTTGGATGGATGAGATGATTGGACTGACTTCTTACGGCAACACATGCTTTTAAGCCCCCATTAAATAGAAACCTATTATGTATGCATTCTTTATGCAATTTTTTTATTCCTAAATGTGCAAATATGTGTATTTTATCAACTCCTGAGGTTTCAATGAAAATTCCACTATTTTTCCCATTTTCCCCGCATTTCCGGTTATCAGCGATATTATCAGCGATATCGATATTGTTTCCGTATCCCCGGCTAGCGAAACTTGTAGCGATAGCGAAACTTCGTACACTGTGTATATGGAAAAGATCCCTACCTACACCTAAAAAACCTAATAAAGATGCATACCTCTTCCCTTAATATACCCACCCCAAATAGTTTACATTTACTGATAATTAATCTTTTAACCCCAATATTACCTCAAAACATACTATAATCATTCGAAGATTATCTACCTATGATTCACCAGCCTCTCACAAAGCAATGTGTCGTTCGCATACTGTAAATGTATTATCTGAAACTTTGAATTGTCAACCCTAAAGTCTTTTGCTGATAGAGTCGTTCCTCTATCAAATCATCCGACTCAAGGCCTCCATTACCACCACAAACAAATATAGCGAAAGTGGATTCCCTTGTCACAACCCTCTTAAAGCTTGAAAATAGCCATTTGGAGAGCCGTTTACCAAAACCGAACATTTTGTCGATTTAACATAAATATGAATCTAAGACCACCACTTCTACCCACAACCCGATTGACCCAACATATAATCTACAAAATCCCAATTCAAATTATCACAAGCTTTTCAATATCCATTTGACAAATAACCCCTTTCATGCCTCTTCAATTACAAGAATCGATACATTCATGAGCTATCAACGCACTGTCCACTATCTACCTTCTAACCACTGTTTGCAATACCAATAATATCGGCCGATATTATCGGTAATGCAACTCAGTAATACGAAACCCTGTTGGAGTATCAAAAATCCAATGTCTTGCAATGTATCGGGCAATATCGTAGATATCACAATATATCGCAAAATTTTGATATAGGCTCTTTTGTAATTTTCCTATGTATCAAAGATATTTGTCAATATCTACAAATACCATCAATACTGTCAGGGAGTGCAGTGTTGTGTTGAGATAAAACTCAAAATACTTCAATTTTTCTTCATTTTCCTTCTTTCTTCCCTCTTCTAAATACCTCTATGGTGGATTTTGATCCATCCTCTTCAATCTTTTCGCAGAAAAACAAAGTTTTCAAGCTGAAATCAAGATCAAAGCAGATTTGGGGCAAGTTTCAATTCGGCAAGTATTTTTACAGTTTTTTCCTTTTTTTATAAATCATATTAAAACAGTGCCAAAACGTTAGAATGCTTGATTCTTTATGTTTTGTATGAAAAATTAAGGATTTGAACATTTGATTTAAAGATTTGAGGGTAAGTGATGCAATTTGGGGGGAAATTCCACAATTTCTCCCAAATTGATTGCAATCTTAATATCCAAATGCAAAATCAAACATGTATAAGGCCTGATCTACTTCTTCATGTAGTTTTATAGATTTTTTGGAAAAAAATTATTATTTAATTAAAAATAGTTAAAAATATTATAAATATATATTTTTTTTAATTCCACTTCTATAAACGGTACATTGGGCCTAATTTCAGAGTTTGTAGGAGTGTTTAATAAAATTACCATCATATGCATCCTAATTTTATGATTTAGGGGTAGGTGGTCCAATTTGGGGGAAATTGGAAAAAAAAAATTCAAAATTTCTAGTAATTTTCCAAAATTGGTTGCAATCTTACTGTCCAAACATGAAATCAAACAAGGCATGGTCTACTAATCGATGTAGTTTTGAAAAAAAATTGGGAATTTTTTTTTAATTAAAAATAGTAAAAAAATTATTAAAAAGAAATTCTAGTTTTATTCTTCTTCTTATTCTTTTGAATGTATTGCTTGTGTTTCCATACATATCTTTTTACTACATGAATAGACTTTGAATATACTTACATCAGTCCAGTCAAACAGTGCATAACTTTGGACTTTATATAAAGAAAATCTATTATGTGCACTTGTTTTTTGTGATGTAATGATTTGAAAGTGTGTATTGATGTCCTTTTTACCTTGAAGTTTCATTGAAAATTCAACCAATTTCCCAATGTTTCCTCATGTTTTTCAAAAAGTACAACAAATTCCCCGATACAAATGATTTGATCCTATGCGATAGCCGATACGTATCCATATCCCAAGGGTGCAATACTAATGAGGACATCAGTGGTGCACCCTGTAAAGTGTATCAGAGGAGGCGTCGCCGACAGAGTACTGGAGCAGAGGAGTTGATGTGGATGGACACCACGTCCATCAGACTCATTTTCTGACACACTACGAGTACATGAGTACCAGGACTGCAGGAGAAGCATGACCGGAGGACCATTGAGCGGATTTCACGTCCTGTCGCACGGGTGTTTAAGTTTTAGACGTTTTTCTGTTCTTTTTCTTGTTTTTAGGCACTTTAGTACACTTTATTATTTCGTGGCTTATATATACTCTATAAGAAACCCTATTTTTAATTTAGTAAATGAATAAAAAAAAATGCATGTTTTCTTCTTCTTTATCAAAGAGATTAGGGTTTCAGGATTGGCCTTTAGGTGTTAAGGATTCTACCCTGGATCTCATGTTTTCTTCTTTTTAGATCTTCAAGGTGCATGAGAAGGTAAGGTTCATCTACTTTGTTGGGAGAATCCGTGTTTCTTTCGTCTTGAACTCATCTACTGAGTTGCAAGGCCGCATGCTACTATTTCAGCTCCGTCAAGTCTTGTGCCAGTGAAACCTATGCATTCCCCAAAGAAGCCCAAGAGCCAAACGAGCAGGGGAGCGTCGCCCCCTACACTCCCAACAAGCTAACCGCGTGGCTCGACCCTCGTACCGACTCTGCGAAGGGGTCATATTTTGTTGAGTCAAGTTAGCCATTTTATAGATTTGTTTAGTCCCCATATAGATATAGGACATATAGGGTAGTTACATTGCATTGAGATTTCACATTTAGATTTTCACCTTTTTTACACATTTGTGCACCTAAATCTAGGGCCCTTCACATTTCATTCCTGATGTATGCCCACGCGCACTGGTCGTGGGTTTGGTCTCCATTATGCCATAGACTCTTATCAATTTGTCAAATCTATGGAGGATCTAACTAAGAGATTGGATTAACAGGTTCGGACCTTGAGGGATGCGATCACGCAGTAGTTTGTGCATCAGGATGGTAAGTTTACACATCTAGAGGAGAGAGTTACGCGCTTAAAGGCTGGTACTCCGACCGCCACTTCTAATGGTGCCCAGGCGACCCCAAACACCAGGGCTGTCGATCGATCCCAAGTTACGGGCCCTGATCTGCCTAAGGATGGTTTGGGCACAGGCCAGGCCTACGGACACGATGGGGTACATCCCTTACCACCCCCACACTATCATGATCATGTTTTCCCTACCCAACGAGAGGGCCATGGTGGGGTGTGACATCCGCAACCTCAGAGATACCATGAGCACAAGGACTCTGTTGCTAGGGTCATGAATGGCATTAAAGTTATGCACCCAATTTTAATGGGAGATTGGACTCCAAAGTTTTTTCCGACTTGTTAGCAAACATGGACCACTTATTCGAGTGGCATGGTCTGCTAGACCCACGTCGAATCGGGTTTGCCAAAATGAAATTGGTGGGCCAGGCAAAACTACACTGGAGAAACGTGGAGCGTCGCAGTGAGCGATCTAGAGAGGGATCAGTTCTCTTTTGGATTGAGATGAAATAATTATTGAAAGATAAGTATGTTCCTCTCTCTTCTTTCTTACAAGCAGAGGCTGTTGGATCATTGACACGATGTGCGCCAAGGAACCATGATGGCAACAGTATACATCACCAAGTTTGATGAGTACATGATGAGGTGCGATGTGGATGAGGATCATGTTGTGGTTCTCTCCCGTTTTCGTATGGGTCTCAGACCTGATCTCCAGTGGGAACTCATTCTTCACATAGTCACCAGTATGAAGCATGCTTACCAGGTGGTGCAGAAGCTGGAGCACTGTGTGCACCAGTCCGTTGTGAGGGGGCTTGATCTTTGACCTATTGTGCCTAAAGTAGCTCCGCAAGGGGCAAGACCTTAGGTTGAAAATCAGCTCAAGGCTCAATCTGGTACCCAGCCATTTAATAGAAATTGAGGTAACAACGTAGTGGACCAAGTACTAGGCCCGCGATGCCAGGGCAATGCTACCGCTGTGGCGGCATGGGTCACATCGCCGCAAAGTGTTCAAATAAGGGAGGGCACATTGCCTTTGTTTCTGAACACTCCGCAGAAGAAGTGGCAGATACAGTTAATGGTGACCAAAATGATGAGGAAATTATTATCGCATCTCTTGAGCCGGCCAATGATGCCGAAGATGATATCGTGAAGACTACCCCACTTGTAGTGGTGAGGTACGCCTTGACCCAGGTAAAGGAAAGTGAAAATTGGCGCAGAACCACCATCTTCCACACTTACACCAAGTGTGGAGAAAAGAGCTGCAAAATGATCATAAACAGCGGGAGCAGTGAGAATGTAGTTTCCTTAGTTACTTTGAGTCATCTGGGGTTGAAGCCAGTCCTTTACCTCGACCCATACCGAGTTTCTTGGGTGGATGCGACATCTCGTCCTGTGACCCAGCGATACCTTGTTCCGATTGAGTTTGGACCATACAAGGACAATTTGTGCAATGATATGGTCACGATAGACGTTGGTCATATCATCTTGGGAAGGTTATGGCTCTTTGACAAAGATGTCACAATATTTAGGCGTACGAATAATCGTGTGTTTAAACATGAAGGAAAGAAGCTTGTCTTAAGCCCGCTCCCTCCCAGATCGTTCATAGGAGCGAAAGATGTTGCGTCCCCAGGCGGTTCTAGGAGTTAAAGGGCGCCTCAATCGAAGTCTCTCCACATCATAGATGCTAAGGAGTTTGAGAGAGAGACCAAAGCTGGGACTATAGTGTACACTCTACTGGCTAGGGAGAATATGCCCGAAGTTGCTATACGATTACCCCAGGAGGTTCGTCCGGTCCTGGAAGAGTTTCAGGATGTCTTCCTTGAGGACCTTCCAGATGAGCTCCCACCGATGCAGGACATTCAGTATGTGATAGATCTTGTCCCAAGGGCGACCCTACTAAACCTCCCTCACCACAGGATGAACCCCACCGAGCATGCAGAGTTGAAGAGGCAGGTGGATGAATTACTTCAAAAGGGATTAATTCGTGAGAGTCTGAGCCCGTGCATCATGTCTGCGCTTCTTACACCCAAGAAAAACGGCACGTGGTGCATGTTTGTTGATAGTAAAGCCATAAACAAGATCACTATCAAGTATCAGTTTCTCATTCCGAGGCTTAATGACATGCTTGACATGATAGCCACCTCTATTATTTTTTTCGAAAATTGACCTCAAGAGTGGTTATCACCAAATTCGTGTTCGCGTAGGAGATAAGTGGAAGACTGCCTTCAAGACGAAGGACAGACTATACAAGTGGTTGGTTATGCTCTTCGGGTTAACCAATGCTCCAAGTACATTTATGAGGGTGATGACCCAGGTGCTGCAACCCTTTATGGGTAAGTTCTTAGTTGTGTACTTCGATAATATTATCATCTATAGTATGTCCCCTAGCCAGCACCTTGAGCACTTGAGGCAGGTCTGCAACACCCTGCGACCTTAAAAGCTCTACACAAACCTCAAAAAGTGTTCCTTCTTGACCTCTAAAGTTATCTTCTTGGGGTTCGTTGTTTCATCAGAGGGTATGTCTGCAGACCCTGAGAAAGTCAAGGCCATTATCAATTGGCCTGAGCCACGTAGCATACACAACATGCGAAGATTTCACGGCCTAGCTACGCTCTATCGACGGTTCATCTGTGGATTTAGCTCTATTATGGCTCCCATCACAGATTACATACGAAAGGGGGAGTTTCAATGGACTAAAGCCGCGACACGGGCTTTCTCTGAAATCAAGCAGAAGATGAGGGCAGCGCCCGTCATACGTCTACCTGACTTCTCCAAAGTCTTTGAGGTAGCGTATGACACATCGGAAATTGCCATAGAAGGAGTGTTAAGCCAAGAGGGACATCCTGTGGCCTTTTTCAGTGAGAAGTTGAACAAGGCTAAACAACGTTACTCCGCCTATGACAAGGAGTTCTATACGGTTGTGCAATCATTATGTCATTGGCGGCATTATTTATTCCCGCAAGAATTCGTCATGTTCTCTGATCATGAGGCCTTGAAATATTTGAGCTCGCAAAAGAAGTTGAACCCTAGGCATGCCAAGTGGGCACAATTTCTTCAAGAGTACACATTTGTGCTTAAGCACAAGGTCGGAAAAGAGAATAAGGTTGCTGACGCGCTTAGCCGCCGTGTTATGACGCTACGGTCCATGAGCATTGAACTTACAGGCTTTGAGCAACTCGAGGGTGAGTACTCAAATTGTCCTGATTTTGGAATCATTTATGTGTCGTTGTCTAGTGACCCGCCCTCAAGGAGTGATGAATTCATCCTTACAGATGGATATCTTTTTAAAGGGGACACGCTCTGCATCCCATGCACATCCTTTGTGATTTTCTAGTTTGGGAGTTTCATGCTAGAGGGATGGCAGGTCACTTTGGTGGAGATAAAATAGTTGCCCTTGTGTTTGATCGTTTCCATTGGCCTAATCTCCAGCGAGATGTCGCCACGATAATAGTGCAGTGTCGGACATGTCAAATAGCGAAGCGGAGGAAACAAAATACAGGTTTATACACTCCTTTGCCAAGTCCACATGCCCCGTAGTAAGATGCCAGCATGGACTTTGTGCTTAGGCTTCCCAAGACTATTCATAAGCACGATTCCATACTCGTGATTGTTGATCAATTTTCTAAGATGGCCCATTTCTTACCGTCATAAGACCTCAAATGCCTCCCACGTTGCTAAGTTATTCTTTCAGGAGGTTGTGCGACTTCATGGAGTACTTAGATCCATTGTGTCTGACAGAGATACTAGGTTCACTAGTTATTTTTGGAAGACTCTTTGGCATCTTTTGGGTACGAGACTCCAGTTTTCTTCAGCATATCATCCTCAATCGGATGATCAAACAGAGATAGTGAACCATAGCCTAGGAAATTTGTTGAGGTATCTGGCTAGAGACCATCATAGGATCTGGGACACTGTTCTTCCCACAGCAGAGTTTGCTTACAATTCTTCAGTGAACAGGTCCACAGAAATGAGCCCATTTGAAATTGTTTGAGGTCTTAAACCCTGAGCCCCCATAAATTTGATCACCGTGGCTACCCCACAGTGTCCTTCAAAGTTAGGAGAGTCATTCGCCCAGCACATACATACATTGCATGGTGAGATCAAGAGGAAGATTAATTCAAGTAATGAACATTATAAACTTTCTGAAGACACTCACAAGAGATTTAGGAAATTTTAATCTGGAGATGACGTCATGGTTCGTATTAGGTCTGATCGGTTTCCACCTGGATCCATGAGGAAGCTTCATGCTCGTAACATAGGCCCACATAAAATTGTGAAAAGGTTGGGGTCCAATGCATATGTTGTTGATATCCCTTCTAACATAGGCATCAGTTCCACATTTAATGTGGAAGATGTAGTTTCCTATCACGAACCATCACCTCTATCTACAGGTTCCCTTATTTCTTCCCAGGCCTTTCCTATATATGGACCCTGGCCACAGCCTTGACCTTTCTGTATCCATCTTACCTTCTCTTCCATCTGCACCGAGAAGAGACGAGATAGAGGAAATTTTGGAATCCAAGGTGGTTTCCACTCACTCCGGAGGTTTCTAGAAATTCCTAGTCAAATGAAGGAACAGGCCCGTTACAGACAACTCTTGGATCACAGAGATAGAGTTGCAGCGCATCGACTCCGATTTGCTCGAAAGATACAGGAGTTCACTTTCTCCAGTGGCGAATTCTTCCCACCCGAGGAGAATTGATGAGGACATCAATGGTGCACCCTTTAGAGTGTACCAAAGGAGAAGCGTCGCCGACAAAGTACTGGAGCAAAGGAGTTGATGTGGATGGACGCTGGGTCCATCGAACCCATTTTCTGATGCACTACGAGTACGTCAGTAGCAGGACCGTAGAAGCAGCATGACCGTAGGACCATAAAGCAGATTTCACGTCCTGTCGTGCGGGTGGTTTAGGTTTTAGGCGTTTTTCTTTTCTTTTTCTTTTTTTTTAGTGCACTATATTATTTCATGGCTTATATATACTCTGTGAGAAACCCTATTTTTAACTTAGTGCATGAATAAAAAAAAAACGCATATTTTCTTCTTCTTTAATAAAGAGACTAGGGTTTCAGGATTGGCCATTGGGTGTTGAGGGATTAGCCCTTGAGTGTTGAGGATTTCACTCCAGATTTCATGTTTTCTTCTTTTTAGATCTTCAAGGTGCATGAGAAGGTAATGTTCATCTACTTTTGTTGGGAAAATGTGTTTCTTTTGTCTTGAACCCATCTTTTCCTTCTTTTTTTCATCTCTTTCATTCTCTCCCGAATCTTCCCCTTTTGATATGAACGGTAGAAGAGGGATGACTAGTCATGAGAATCTGATTCAAACGTGAATGTGGATTAGTTTATGCTAGATTTAAGGAAATCCGTATATCCCTAGGTCCTCCTTTTTTACTGTTTATGTGATTTTATGTTAAGGGGTATGATCCTAACGGATTGATCCCATCTCATTGTTGAGGTTTGCTTAATCCCTTTGATTGAAAGTAGTTAATTAATTAATTTTATTGCTTGAATCTCTTCAATCTGATCATACGTGCATTTAGAGTTAAGTCATCACATGCCCCTGCATCAAATACATAACAAGATACCAATACGGTAAATACTACTTCCAGCTACAAAGGCCCGTTGTGCCTTGAAGATCACTTCTCCTATAACTGCTCAAAATCTAAAGGCCAACATTTTCGCCAATATCTTATAGGGACCCCCCAAAACACTGACGGGCCTAAAATCCCTTAAGCTTTCCACCCCTTCTTTTGCTAGAAAAAGTGCAATGATCGTAGCCCTTAACTCCATCACTAGGAAACCTTTCTCATAGAATTTATTTATATAATTGATCACATCCTCTATTTCCTTTTCTGAAAAAGCTTTCTCTAACAACCCGACCGCCTCCCTAGATATAGAACCAAAAGGAAGATTGTCGAGTTCAGGTCTCTCCCATTCTTCCCTAGACAGAAGCTCCTTATAGAATTTTACTATCGATGCGCACACCCTAGCTTTATCTTCAGCCTTTTCCCCCTCCACCACAACACTCTTAATTTTGGTAGTTCGTGCTCGAGCACTAGCCAAGGCATGGAAGAATTTCATGTTCTCATCTCCCACTTTCAACCCAAGTGCCCTCTCTTAGTAACAATCTACATTGCTAAATCCACCATCCCCCATAGCAGTGTATGTTCTCTTCAACATGGCTGAGAATTCCAAAGGAAATAATTGAGAATCTCTAAGACACCCAATAACACAATTTCCTAATCACCATTAACTAGTGAAAGATTTTTCTTCTTCGAGTCAATAAAATAATTATATTCAAGATCAAATGCACAAAATCAATCAAAATAGATGAGATTTCAACATAATTGCAATAGATCAAAGTTAAGATCTCACTACGCTATCCTTAGCCTTTTGAACTCTAATATATCACTAAAGAAAATTAAAAAATGAAAGGGGAGAAAAAACTTTATTTCACCGAGAATCTCCACAAGGGGAGGGAGCATCACATGATACTTGCAACCCATGTCACTCCCTCAACATCACAACCAAATAGCCTTTCAAATGGTCAAAAAAGACGGGAAGTACTAATCATGGTCATTCCTCTAACACAAGTTACAATGTTCCCTTTATAATAGGAGACCAAAACAAAAAGATGCAGATAATGCACCAATGATAGTTAATGATCCTCCTAGTTGCAGGTTCCTTCTAACTAGGAGCCACTCCGCTTCAAATCGTGCTTCGGACTTTCGCTTCTACTCCTGCTTCGTACCTATATACTTATTACATTGTGAAACAGATTTTCCCCACTTCCACACCCAAATCTGTTGCCACTTCGATTCTACGCTTCATGCAACTACAGTTCAAACAAGGAAAATACCCATCTTCACACATCTTGACTCAATACTACAATGGCATCCTTCTGGCAGTTGTTAACATATTTTGGCACTGCCAAACACGACAAAACTTCTTAAGAAAACATACTCATCAAATAACTGCAGGGTATCTTCTCCTATCCTTGAAATTTCTCTGTCCATGACCACGAAATTTTCCCTTCATGATTCTCAGTCTAATTGCTTCCTCACTAGACCAAGGTGTCATCTCTTGCACCTGGCCAAGCTAACGTTCCAGGGAATCCAGTATCCTCAAAACCACCAGATTCCAACTTCCCCAATTCCCATTTGCAACGAAATACCCACAGTGTGCTTGCCTTCCTATAAGCCTCAAGCAAATATTTGCAGAGTCAGTCTTTTATAAATAGCATACACTGCACCGCATGTCGCGTACTTGAATGTAGCACAGCCTTTGCGTTACGTAGCACAAGTTGCATGTAGCATATGCTACACGCCAAGTAGTGTATGCTACAGTCTACACAATACGTATCGGTAGCATAAACTATACATTATTTTTCATAGAAACAGGTTTTTCCTCTTTTTGTTCTTTTTCTTTTTCTTTCTTTCTTTCTTTCTATTTTTGTAGCTAAGCTTAAGCTGGGCTCAAAGCCTCAAACCCGAGACCTCAGTGTTGAAACACACTCCATCTTCCGTTGACATGGGGTTCAAACCCTGCTAAAACAGTAAAAATCAGCTACTTCAATTATATGTTTCCCTTTTTCTATTTTCAATAAAAATAGTAAAATCAGTTAATGTTGACAATTATGTCAGTCAAATAATATGATAAACAATATTAAATCAGTTCTGTTGCCATTTTTGTCTTTATTTACTACTAGCTCTATTTTCCCTATTATTTTAATTGAAATCTAGAAGTGGTGGTAAGCTTACACTACATGCTATGTAGCTAACGCCTCATGCTTTAGAGGGATGAATGCTCTGCTATCCACTATTTACTATTTAAATCACTGCAATATAGATTTGGCAATAAATTTGCTTCAACTCAATTAGCTAACAGATATTTTGTATAGCTTGTGATGTAATTTACCATTATTTGTTAATGCTACCATAAATGCATGACAATAGCTCTGAAAGACAATAGACACATGATACTATGAATGCCCGTTCGTGGAGCAATTAGATCTCAAAGAGAGGGTCAAATAGTAATGATTCATGCAATATTCATATACCATACCAAGTCAAACCATGTATTCTTGAAATGCATTACAAATAATCCAATCCGATGTTGTGTCAATGGTAAAGCTCACTTTGAGATAAATTCATTAGAAATTTTGAACTAGGATAAAGATCTCAAAGAAGAAACAAGAATCCATTTTGAAATTAGATTTGCTAGAGAGGCCAGCAAGCCTTTTTGAAAATGGAGGCTTGGTCACCTCTAGCGTCTCATTCATACACATGGTTATGCTTATGTTCGATTTAAACCATTAATCCGGTGGCCCACCTAACTCAAAAATCACAGTAAACAAATTATCTTAATCATTGTACTAGTGGCCTATGATTGGACTCTTGAGAAAAGATAGGCATTGGTCATTGTTCAATGGGTAAAAATTGCACTGGTCAGATGCCATGATTGCCAAATCACCATCAATTTCTGCTATGACTTGTTTAAATGGCGGACCATCAGGATCAATGGTTCCAATTTAAATAGAAATCCAATGCATGTATGGCAGAGATGTTGGAGATATAATGGTCATGAGCATCTCCCACGAACCTCTTTTAAAATTTGTAACCTGGGAAGATTGCAAAATAGACATACCTGGGAGACTCCGCAATACTATCCATGCTACTATGCAACTGTAGGTCATGTTCATTCCTCTCACGCCACCGAATATATTTGTTACAAAGATCACAATAATCTGTCCGATTCCCACACACGTCCTGAAATTACAAAACGATAGAGTATTACTTGAGAAAATTGCAGAAAATTAACCCATAGAAGAATTATGCTTAAGCAAAGAATTGTCAACATTTACTACCTGATGCATACAGAGATCAACCGCAGGCAGCGGGAACTCACAATATTCGCATGTAACAATCCTTTGGGGGCAGGTTTCACCTTTATGTAGAGCCAAAAGTTCACGCTGTATGGTCTCACTGCAAAGTGAACAAGCTACCTGCCCTTGTAACAATTCAATTACCCACAAAATATTAAAACATGTCCATCTTTGGTATGATTACCAAAACCAAAACCCATCAATATACATGGTGAGTTGAGATGGAATCATACATCAGCATATAACTTTGAGGATTTTTCTTTTAAGGTAACTATTTTATTGATGAAGGCATAGATGAGATATCTACAACACAACTACAACCTCAAAACCAAACCACCAAAGAGGCTAAAGCACAATTAGCAAGGGAATTAATAGAGGCAGCCCAATATATTACATCTGATCTTGCCCTTCTAAAAACAACATCCAGAAACTTGCACATGTTACAGAAGCATCTATCATTTCTTTTTCTCTTTTTAATTTCTTTTGAGAAGTAATAACTTTATTTAAATAATAATAAAAAAGGGCAAAAGCTTCACTAAATTACAAGGCAACCCAAGAGGAGGACAACAAAGAGCAATCTACAAAAGCCTTTATATCTGAGGCCCACTCTATTACATCTGATTTCGCCCTTCCACAAACACCTGAGAGCCCCTTACTCTGATTGCAAAAGCACCTGTTAAGCATCTATCATTTCCTTCCACCCAAATAGCCCAAAGACCGGCTAGGAGAGAAATCTTCCAGAGTTTCCTCCCTTTGAAAACAGGACCTCCCCCATGCCAAGCAAGAAACATGTTCCCAATTGATCCAGGCATCAGCCAATGATACTGAATAGGCATAAGAACTGATCCCAGACTTTACAAAAAGCGCAGCGGAAAAATAGATGGCCAATGGATTCTGCATCCCACAAACAGTAATACAAACATTGGGAATAATCCTGTGCCTTTTCTATAGGTTGTCCATCATGAGGACCCCACTCCTTCGAACCAGCCAGGTGAAAGCCATCACCTTAGGAAGCCTCCATAAGACCAAATGAATTCAGTTGGGACTCCCAATGACCTCTCCCTAGGAGTAAATAACCTTGTAGAAGGATCTAACTGAAAACCTCCCGAATCACTCCCACTTCCACACCCATGACTCCCTCGCAGAGATGGAAGGGGAGCAGCTCTGCAAAGTTGGAAGGGTCCACGAGCTTGTATAAGTAGGGCACATGGTTTTGAAAGTTTGAAACCAAGAATCTCACAGGCCTCACTGTGCATAGACCATCCAAAAAAAAGAGAAAATCTCCATGACAGGGCAATCTTAAACCTTCGATTGGCAGACTGATAATTAGCAATTAAGAGAAAAGCAACAAGATCCAAATTCAATGTGAAAAAGTGCAAGGATTGGATGGCAAAGACCTTGTAAACTGGGAGCTTTTTTGGGGCATTGACCATCAACAATGATGCACTAGAATCAGCAGTTTTAGATTACTGGACCATGGACCCCACTTGTATACAAGGCCTTAGGATCTATACACATCCTTGGGTCAAGGATCATCTAGTTCCTATATAATTCTACACATAGAACCTTAATGCATCATACTTCCATCAAGCTGTGGATACTTACTATTCACTAACACCAATCATCTCTAAAGAATTACTCATAAGAAAAATAAAATAAAATCTCCACAGAAGATCAGGTTTTGATTGATTAAAGACTAGCGCAATATGAGAAAAGCAAAAACCAATACTGTTAATATAAAGATGCAAACCACAGCTGAAAAGCAGCGACTTCTCCTTGAATTCAATATGCAATTGTAGAACAATGCAACATGTCTATACTCTGTAATCATATAATGTGATGTATGCAAAGCAGAATTAGTGAGTCAAGGTTTCCCCACCTCTCCACTGCTAATTCTGGTGAATACATAGGTAGCAGCTTCACCACACAGAATAGTAACAGAAGCACATTAATCAATGACTTGCAGTTTATATGAACAGAAGGCGTCTAAAGAGAACTGTCCGCGTAAGGCAACAGCACCACGACTTGTGGTGCCATACCATCTTTCTCACTGGCATGCCACTTGGGTAGGACATTACTATCACGAAAATGGAAGGCATCACCATGAAGGTCACTTCTCAGAAATCAGACTGATCCACTCACATGGTGGGCCACACCTGCATGTCAAGTTAGGCTATTGGTTGTCCATTAATTCCAACCAGTGTTTTAAATAGCTACGCTATGTAGCATGTAGCTTACGCTATGTAGCGTAGCATGGCCTTAACGCTACGTAGCTCATGAAAATAGCTTAAGTTGCATGTAGCCTACGCTACATCATAAATTGCATATGCTACACGCTAAGTAACTACGCTACACACTATGTAGCTCACATGATGTTTTCAATGATTTATTACATTTTTTCCATTTCCAATAAAAATTAGTTAACCTTTTCAATGCTTTAATTAAATTGATATAGAAAAAATAATATTAAATCAGTTTCATTGCTATTTCTTTACCTTTATACTAAATCATTGCCCTTTCCTATTACTTTAGGTTCCATTTTGTTGCACCAAAAACCATGAAATTTTGTTAACTTTCATTATGAATCAGTCTAATTTGGTACAGAAGATCATGACATTGGTGCAACCAAGCATCTTGATTAAAAACCTAGTAGTCGTGTGTAGCTTACGCTACATGCTATGTAGCTTACGCCTCACGCTTCAAACAGGTGAACGCTATGCTACACGCTATTCGCTATTTAAAACACTGATTCCAACGGTGTGACCCATCTGATGAGCAGACCAGCCTGAAATTTTTGCTAGGTGGTCTTCATGGTGGAGCACACTATTTTCATGGTACAGTTGTCCCACTCTAGTGGCATGTTGGCAGGGAAGATGGTACAGCACCACATGTTGCGGTGCCATTGCCTTTTAGTGATCAGTAACTTGTATATTCATTATTCATTTGCATAAGTATTGTGTACTAAAAAGGCAAAGTCAGACATACATATGCACAAGCACAAGTACAAAACAACCAACAACAATGAGTATGACAAACTGATGATGAGACACATGCTCCTTTACCCAAGGTACCACAACAGAATCAAGGTTGCGAAAATGTGTAATCTCATCTGTATCGTCGAACCTAAAAAAATCGAATTCATCATATGATTGAACTGACACAGTAACACCATAAGATACTGGCACTCTCTTGAAAGTATATCCGAAAACTAAAACAATAAATATTAGGGACATTTCCAAACTCCTGGAGGTTAAAATGTGCAAATTGTCGAGAACTCAAAAGACTCGAGATTTTATGGTTAAGAAGACAAGCTTGAAGTTACAACTGATATGCTTGTCTCACATGATGTCTCTCTCATCCTCATCATTGCCAACCAGTCACTACCGACAGAACCAAGGTGACACATGTTGCAGTTGGTTTTTCCTACTTTCTTCTAACTAAATATTGTTGCTTATAAAAATAACAAAAAAAAAAAAAAAAAGGAGATTCTTTGTACTGGAATTAGTGCTCAAAACTTCACAGTGACGAGTTCTAAAAAATTGTTTGTCTTGCAATAAAACAAGGCTCACGTTTACTAGTGAAGATGAATCAATGTAGAAGCATAGGATAAACCAACATGCATAAACATTGCACAGATTAATATATTACGACAGGTGGCAATAGAAGCTGTTATATAAGGGAACACCATGAGATGGAGCAAAGGAAAAGCTAAGACCCTTTGAAAGTGACAAAATGAGGCATCAAGGAACATACATGTCTGGAGACAGGACATAGGGACATCATGATGGGGCTTCCTTGGGGCACTGATCTCTCGTCTTTGAAGAAAAAATCCCCAATTCCATGTGACAAAGGATGTAAAACAGGTTTATTTTCTTTTTTCATTTTTTTTAACGCTATCCGCCAATATCTAATAAGGCAGGGCCTAAGCTGCCCAACAACCAACTCTCAAAGAGGAACCAAATTGGTTTCACAATAACAGTCCTCAAAGATCGTTTCTTTCAAATGAGATTAGACATGGTTTCAAGGATCATCATAATCATCATCCTCTACACCTTATCCCAATTAATTGGGGTCGGCTACATGAATCCTTTTATGCTATTCCCCTCTACCAAGGCCATACCTTCAGTTAGACCATAGGGTTATCAAGCCTTTTCTTATTACCGCCATCCACATCCTTTTGGGCCTTCCCCTTGCCCTTTTAGAGCCTTCAAATTGTACCAACTCCTTTTAACTGGCGCAGTTCTTGTTCTCCATTGCACATGACCAAACCATCCAAGTTTACTTTCCCTCATCTTATTACCTATTGGTGTTACTCCGAAGTTCCCTTGAATCATTCATTTCTAATACTATCCTTCCTCATCTTGGCACTCATCCATCTCAACATCCTCATTTCACCTACACTCATCTTATAAACATGTTCCTTGGTTTCAAGGATGAGTGCATATTTATTCGACTTGAACACAAGCAAATGAAATCACTGACACCTAAGGAGTTTGGGGAGCTTCACTCTTACTGGAACCTTCCTCATCTTGGCACTCATCCATTTGAATATCTTCATTTTAGCTACACATCCTATAAACATGTTCCTTGGTTTCAAGGATGAGTGCATTTAATTCATTCGACATGAACATAAGCAATGAAATCACTGACACCTAAGGAGTTTGGGGAGCTTCACTCTCTTACTGGAACCTTACTGCCTCTCATAATCTCACATAATGTCTCCTTTTTTTTCTTTTTCTTTTTCCTTTTTTTTCTGTGTGTGTGTGTGTGTGAGTAATGGGTACCTCTTTATATGCTTGTCAGATATGACAGATTAGGTGTTACCTAGGTAACACCCACTAAGATGTTACCCTCACATGGCGGCTTACCGTTGGAGAGATGGGCATGTGGAGTCGCACGAGTAATCGCTCCAACCAAACGCTGTTAGGGAGAGATTTCCCCTCTGCACGTCCTCTCTCCCTCTCCGATTTCCTCTGCCACCTCCGACCCTTCTCTCTCCATTTTCCATGCCTTCTTCTCTCTTCCTCTCGGATCTCTCCATCCCTCTATCTCGTTCTTCCTCCTTCGATTTCTCTCTCTGCTCAATTTAGAATCTCTCTCCCCAACAGCCCAAGCATCCCATCTCTCTCCATCTCCGTTCCAACCGGCGGCCATTGCAGCAGGTGTCTTTCTCCTCCCTCAACCGTCGAATATCCAACCCTCCATCTCCGTTCCAACCGGCAGCCATTGCAGCAGGTGTCTTTCTCCTCTCTCAACCGTCGAATATCCAACCCTAATCAGGGTTTTCCAATGGTGTATGTATATGGGGATTTTCGTTTTCAATCCAATCCCTAATTAAGGTTTTGCATATCTAAATGTTGAGATTGAGAAGGTTGAGATTGAGATGGAAAGGAAAAGAATGAACAGAGAGAGAGGGTTTTTTTTTTTTTTTTCAAAATCTAACAGGAAGAGGTCATGAGGAGAGAGAAAGCTCTCTAACGCCGTTATCTCCAGCCACTGCACGTGTGTTCCACGTGCTCATCTGTCCAATGGTAAGCCACAACGCGGGGGTAACATCTTAGTGGGTGTAACACCTAATCCGCACCCGATACCTTAACCAAAAAAATTTAAGATGAATACCAAGGTGAAAAACCATTTCTTATAAGTATCCTACACTTACAAGTGTCTGGTATCAATATCAGTATTTTTATCATGTCAATAGTGGTATGCTGAGCATATGGAAATATGTCTAGGCATCTTAAGCATCTTAGTGCAGGTATAATTTCAAGTGTCCCCGAATCATGGAAAAGGGCTGCAAATGCTATATTGTGAGCTTGTTAGTTATGACTAAATACGGACATGCGGACTGGCTGAAGGGGCCCAACCAAACATCCGTCATGAATACAACTTGAAATCAGATTTCCGTTTCCCCTTTTCAATCTTCAACCAAAAAAGTACACCTTCCTTGTGAGTTCTACACTTCCAAAAACCTCATAGAAAAACAGCATCATCCAACTTCGCTACAATCCTATCCATTTCGCCCTTGCGTGTCAAAAATTCAGTACATTTGATACTTTTGCAATCGAACTTTTAACAATGAATAGTAACCTTAGAGATTCACTCATCAACATCATCATCACTATGTTATGGTATTTCAAGACATGCTAGGGAGAATTCTCCCAAAAAATGGGTCCATGTATCACGTGATACATCATCATCATCATCCAAGCCATTCTCTCGACTAATTGGGGTCAGCAACATGAATCGTGTTCTTCCATTCCACTCTTTTGAGGACCACATCCTCAGTTAAACCACAGGTCATTTTTACAGAATCAAGGACCAACTCCCGTAGCACATGATACTATATCAACAGAAAAAGGTAACAACGACCTCAAACATTTTTACAGCTTTCAATTGAACTAAACAAAAAGGTCCTACCATAGGGTCACTTGTTCAACCAAGGAAACATCACTTACAAGAACCAAGGTCCAAAATCAACAAAATGATACTAACAATGATGCGGACATCAAGCCCTTTAGGGTTTATCAGCGTAGGAGGCAAGTGACACCTATATCTTTAGGGCTCGATGATGACGGGCCTGAGTCGTTCGTGACGACTTGAGGAGCATTGAAGACCTTACACATGTAGTCCGAGACATTTGAAAAGACTCCACATTGGGAAGACATGTGTGAGTTGCTTGGAGGAGACGATTGGACCGTTGGATCGTGATGATGATGTGATCGGACCGTTGGTTTATCGTGGCCCACTTTCATCACACCATCATTGGAGCACATTGGACATCTTAGATTTGAATTTATTTTACGCATTTTTTACTTATTTGAGTTTTGGGTTAGTGTGGGTACGTTTTTTTCAGGCAAATGTCTTTTTTTAAAATTTTGTTAGTAGAGGTATTTTGGTAATTATGCTAATTCCGAATTTTATAAGGGTGTTGCCCTAAACCTTTTTTATTAGTTGTTGATTTATGAAAAAGAACAAACCTTTGGTTGCCTCCTTCCTCTTTCCCTCTCTCATGGTGCTTCTTCTTCTTTCTTGATCTCATTCTTCTCTTTTCTTCTTATGCCCCTCCAACTTCTTCTAAGGTAAACTTGTTACTTCCCCTTTCTCTATTTCTATTCTCTCATAACTTCTAAATCCTAGATTTGAGATTTTATCCAAAATCCCTATTTCTCAAATTCCAAAATCCCTAATTCGAAAAATCCCTCGATCCCTCGGACTAGTGATTCACATTGAGTATTTGGATTAAGACCATGCAAGATCGGGAGGTTCTATCCCTCGCCGGATCCAACCTATGCATTATTTGAATTTCTTACTTCGTGATTGTGATGATGCCCCGCTCCATTGCATGCCTCTTTTATGCTTTTCTTAATTTATGATAATAGGTGATGAATTTTAGATTATTATTGCTATTTATTTCCGCTGGATTACATATGTTCATGAGCATGCATCACGATTAGGGCTGTCCTGAATCAAACATGGTTGCTTTTCTGTATAAGGAAGGAATCTTAACATGTTATGCATATAGAAGCAATAATTCAATTGATAAAAATAACCCAATAATCAAGGGGGGAAAATAATGTAAAATCACTTAGGAATGCCCACCAGAAAATTTCTCTATAGCGAAGATTCCAGGATAGATCAACGTACCGGAGCATGGGTCTCCAAATAATGTTCCTCGGCATGCTTTTTTGGAACCATATCTCCACAAATTGTACATCTTTCCAGATTGCGGGAGCAATGTGCATAATGCAAATCAATATTTGGTGCTGGTATATCTCTCTCACTAGAATCATAACATAAGCATCAATTATGTATAAAATCCTCAAATAATTCCATGAAAAGCTGTATACTGGAAAACAACACTAGCTTTAGTATGAAGACATTCTATAGCCGGTCCATTTTCTATCCACAAAGGTAGCCTTTGGAAAATCCCTGAGGTTGCCTTTGATCATAAATGGCTACAAACATTTATTACCCACAAAAAAAAAAATGATAAAAAAGATATTAACAGAACAGTAATCATCACCATCAACAGCAAGTAACTCTTTTGAAATTGTGCCATGTCAACATGTGTCATACCCACATACCTAACACTTGGGTACCACTCATATAACAAAAGTTATGTTTAAGTTATTATTATTTAATCCTTTTGTTTTGGGATATTAATCTACATATAATATAAGTACGTTTTTTTAGGGATTAATGGGAATTTTATTAAAGGCCCACTTGCAAACAAGCAGGAAAAGAATACAACGAGACAACAATTAACAGATTACAGCCCAACAAAAGACTTCACAAGATCTAAGTCAGCTTTCAATCCAGAAGCCCATTCGAGGGCACTTTGATGGACAGCAATAGAGAATCAACCAATCATGCAGAATCCCAGAACTGATGTCTATTTCGCTCTCCCCAAACGGCCCACCAAATAGCCAACAAAACAAGGTTCCAAACAGGCCTCATCTTCTTAGAAACACTTCCGCCTTGCCAAGCCCAAAGAAGGGCCGAAACTGAACACAGCATCACCCAAGCCA
The DNA here is from genome assembly GCA_003013855.2 of Liriodendron chinense. Taxonomy (NCBI): domain Eukaryota; kingdom Viridiplantae; phylum Streptophyta; class Magnoliopsida; order Magnoliales; family Magnoliaceae; genus Liriodendron; species Liriodendron chinense. The sequence continues at coordinate 285,972 of PVNU02002946.1, read as the reverse complement.
TCTAAAATCAAGATAGGAAATGCACCCATATCTTGGCTGAGAACTGGCAGGGATATGAACAAGTGGTCAATAAATTTTGAATCTTTCATGCAAAGACAACATGTGTTCAGGACAGTCATGGCTCGCTTTTGGAGGTAATCAATTGTCAAAACCTTCGTCGTACCAACTAACCAAGTGAAGGTGGCCATTTTTTTTTTTGGGGGGGGGGGGGGGGGGGGGGGGGGAGGTGGCACCATAGAACCAAAAATAAAATGATAGGCGAATGTCCCATGAGGGTTCATAGGCTCCGGGAGAAGCATATTGTAGAACGATGAAACTGAAAATCTGCCGGAACTATGGGTAGACCACACCATCTTGTCCTTGCCCCTTGGAGGTGCCACATTGCGAAGACATCTCAGAAGAGATAAAAGCTCATATGTTTCAGTATCCAAGAGCGACTCCTACAAGGGGGAAGCCAAATAGCCGATGAACCACTAGTATCAACACAATCCACTACCTTAAGCTCCTCGGAGATCGCAAGGCTTGCCAACAAAGGATAAAGATTATGCAACAGACCATCTCCACACCAATGATCTTTCCAGAAGTTGATTCTAGACCCATCTCCAAGGGAAAAAAGACAATCCTTCCCAGAATTTCCTTTTGAGATCCACAATAGCCTGCCACAACTAAGATGCTCTATAACAAAAGTCAGGAGGAGTCCTTAAGTCTCCCATCCTCCTAGCTTAAGACCGTATTTAGAAGCTATGATTTCACGCCATAGGTGTCCCTCCTCAGTCCCAAACCGACAAAGCCATTTTCCGAGAAGGGTTTGATTCATAAGGTTCAACAATCGGATTCCTGTGCCACTTTGATCCAAAGGCATACACACCTCCCAATTCAGCAAATGGAATTTGAACACATTCGCCGAGCACCGCCATATGAAGTCCCTCCTCAACTTTTCCAGTTTATACTGCACCGATTTGGGACATTGAATAAGGACATAAAATAAACCAACATGATGGATAGAATGGCTTTCAGAAGAGTTAAGCGGCCAACCAAGGATAGATAACAACTCTTCCACTTGGATAACCTACTTTCAACTCTCTCCAACACCTTATCCCAAAGGTGAATAGTGGGCGTCCCAATACACAACAGAAGTCCCAAATAAGAAGACAGGAAAGATCATGCTTTACAGCCAAACACTAAAGCCAATCTCTGTAAGTCCTTGTCTTCTAAAGTGAGATATTTTTACGGATGTTAACCTTCAGTCCAAAAACCGCTTCAAAACATGCTATAATTTTGCGAAGGTTATCTAACATTGACAGATCAGCGTCGCAGAAGATCATAGTGTCATCTGCAAACTGAAGATGAGAGACCCGAATCAACAAGGCGGCGACCTTGAACCCACTAATAAGATTGGCTTCTTGCCCTTAGGTTTATTGCAATTATTTATTTTGGGTTTTTAATTTCTTATTTTTGCATGGACATGTCAGTGGAGTTGGCTTTTAATAGCCACTATCTCACAGGACGTGGATTGCGTCCTACCCCCGCCCGTCTCTAGCTGGGAACGGGCAGGAGCTCTAAGTGGCCACCATTATGTATGGGTTTTATCCACACCATCCATCCATTTCCCCGTATCATTTCAGAATACTGGCCTAAAAATGAGGCATATCCAAGACATTGGTGGACTACACAGTGGGGATTAAATTCTTACCGTTGAAAACTTCTTGGAGGCCACAGAAGTTTTAGATCGAGCTGATCTTTATGTTTTCCCTTCAACCAGGTCTGTAACTTTATGAATGGGTTGGATGGAAAATAAACATCACGGTGGGCCCTAGGAAAGTTTCAATAGTGAGGATCATTACCACCACTGTTTCCTGTGGTGTGGTCCACTTGAGCCTTGGATTTACCTGAAGTTTGGTCCTAGTTCATTAAATGGTAGGAAGAAATAGATGGACGGTGTGGATAAAACTCATACATAACGGTGGCCACTCAGAGCTCCTGCTCGTTCCCAGCTGGAGATGGGCGGGGTTAGGATGCAATCCACGTCCTTTCTCGCATCCCATGTACATTTGACTGTCTGACATTGACACGCGTGCTAGTATTCAAGTTACACAGGTGGCAAGTATGGAATACTGCACATGGCAATGAAGGGGAAGTAAACTGCTTAATTTGCTCGCCAAAACTACATTGCCAGCATATAACTCATTAAATCACGCGCCATAGCTGTAACATATGAGATCCACAAGACATAGGCAATAAAGATATTTCTAGCGCATAGATCAACAGCATGGAAAACTTTTTTTCTTTTTTTCTCCCTTAAACCCTCAGCTATTTAACAAAGAGAAGTGTTATGGTGATTTGCAGGGCACATTTCCAATTTCAAAGTGGCATACACTTGCGAGGTCAGGTCCATTAGCTAGGTGCGTCCCACCACATACATGCCTTAAACCAAAAATCATGCTGGTTCACAAATCAGGAGAGATACACATGTACATCGAATATAAACCAGCAGCCATCTTTTTATCTGACTGTCCATTTTGCATGGGCATGTGGCCCACCTGACAACTGGACCAACCTGACTTTCGCGCCGGGGCATGTCAACTGTGGGCCTCACCTGAATAAAGGCCTGGATCTCGCATGTGTACCTGTGCTATCGCATGAAAATCTCTAAATCACAACACAGCAGTCTCTTTAATCCATATCAATTGCCTCTCCAAAATTCAACTTTCCATCAACAAAAAACACAAAATTTTCAACATAATTGCGACAATAAATGCACTTAGCTACCAAAATCTATTAAAGAAATGAGAGAGAGAGAGAGAGAGAGAGAGAGAGAGACGTGGAGCCAGGATGGAGGAGACCGCTAGTCGCAAGCCTCTCTTAAAGATTTTTTTTTTTTTTTTTTTTTTTAAAAGACTGTTGGGCCTGTAATCAGATTATTCAGATTATCTGTAATATGAAATACAGCAAAACACCAGGATTCTGAACAGCCAAAACAGCTTATAAAGGGTTTACATGAAATTCCCGGCATCCAAACAGCCCCTGCAATGACTTTACCAGTAAACGCTCTATAACTAAAGGAGTTTACAGGCATCTAAATGATACTTAAAATATTTCACCAAAAATCAATTCAGAAATGAAATGAAAATAAAAACCTAAAGGAATTTACAAAAAAAAAAAAAGAAGGAACGACTTGAAATTACCGAACTAGACCTACACATCAAGACCTCAGAATTCAAGAGAATTGCGAAGAGGAATCGCAAGACAACGGTCGCTTACCAGTGACTGCAGACAGTGGTGGCGAATTCGGAAGGGATCGCCATGACTCAGAGCGGATGGATTCCACTTTTGCCCCTGAGAAATTTCGTAGAGATCTGAAGAAGATCAAGATCAAGAAATTTGGGGGAGGTGAGAGAAAAAAAGACCGAATTGAAACGGATTGGATTTTCTAAGACCTTGGATTCGAAGCGTTTGGGATTTGGAAACGTGAATGAGCGGATTCCTACCTTCGATGGCGTTTGGTGGTTTCTGTTGACGGATTTGGAAGGTGAATTTCGCGGAGCAAAGCGATCATAGGATATACGAGGTCCTGGCCCTGTTCACATTTACGCGGGTTTTTGACCGCGTAGTGGAGCGTTAACGCGTCGGGTTTGGGTCGGGCCCTTAGAGTACCCGTATCCGTGTTCTCACCTTGCCGGGTCTCAGATTCCGACCTGGGTTCTGTCGGTCCAAGTACTTGTCCAATATCCACCTGAGTCTTTGGACATTGGCTTCCAATTCCAATCAGATTCATTGGATGGATTACATTGGAGGGGAGCAAATTAGCTGTTACCACAGGGTAACAGCTTAGTGGGTGTTACCCTAACCGTGTGGGGCCTACCTTGATGTATTTGTTTTATATCCATGCCGTCCATCTGTTTTTCCATCTCATTTTAGGGCATGATCCCAAATAATAAGAAGATCCAAATCTCAGGTGGACCATACCAATAAAACAGTGATGAATAACCATTAAAAAAAATTTGTGGGCCACAAAAGTTTTGGATCAATCTGATGTTTCCAATTTCACTTCGTCCAGATCTTTTTGACATTATCAACAGGTTGGATTGTAAATAGACATTAAGAAAAGGTTACGACGGGCCCTTTGGGATTTTTAATAGTCAGGCACCCAATCACCACTGTTTCCTGTGGTGTGGTCCACCTGAGATTTGGATCTTCATAAATTTTGGTACCCCATCCTAAAATGATCTGGAAACAGATGGACGGCATGGATATACAAAAAATCATCAAGGTGGGCCCCACGGTAAGGGTAACACCCACTAAGTTGTTACCCGGGTAACACCTGATTCACTCCCACATTGGAGGCAATGTACCCCTTTTATACATCCACCGATAGATCTGGACATTTTTGCCACCTCATGTACTCTTCACTGATTGGTTAAGAGAGTAAATTCATCATAGAAATGTAGTTGCTCGGCTAAGGAACGGTTGAGATCATACTGCACAATGCCCATGCTTTCTTTCACTTCTTTTAGCAAGGCCATGAGACAAAAGCTCTATGGGTCATCTTGATGACTATGTGAATTTGCTCCGTGCACCATTGCATCAACTCATGTTAGGTTCGGAGACTCGAATGCACATGATAAGGGAAACAATGAAGGTGGGTTGTCCACCATGCCCTTCTCTTTTTCTCTATGTAATAACACATTCATGCCTCTGTCTGTCTTTTTTTCTCTTCCTTTCCTCTCACTATTGCCTCCTTGGTTGCTTCACCTGTGTTTGTATGTGCCATGCCCCCGTTATCTTTAACTACAAAAGATCTAATGGATCAGATGCATGGCAACGTTGCCATGCACATACTTGCATTTGGACTCATTGGCATCAACATCACTTATTTGGACTATCCATTAGTTTTAAGCCATACCCTTCATAGGCTTCCTTGAAAATTATAATTAGATTATGCAAATCGTCCTATTAGTAATGTAGGTGTAGGAGGAGAAAGAGGAGGGATCACCACCTTCTTCTCAAAATTAGCCCTCCAATCCATAAGAGAGGAAATCTCTAAAATATAATAAATAAAATTTGATATTATTGATCAAAACTTCTATTTATAAAACCTTTTGGTATAACTTATATAAGCCCTAAACTCTAGATTCATAAATTTACTAAAATAATAAGCTTTTTTTTAAATAGTACTAAATTTACCAAAAATAAGAAATAACTTCTAAACCTACGCAAACTCTTCACCATGATTCAAATAAATAGTCAAAAGGATTTAAGCTCTTCTAGAACTCTCCAAACCTTAAAATTCCTTAAAAATAATAAAAACTATAACTTGCTAAAAACCATAACTTTTTTATCAATTTTTGGGAAATTGTTCAAGGTTTAATTGCCTTTGTTCGGGATTTAATTGCCTTTAGTATTAGCTAGCATGTACAGCTTATTCATAGCTTTCCAATGGCATATCATATGCATGAAGCAGATAACTAATAGTAAAGTTATGACTATCAAAAGTTATAACACGTGCTCAACCCTTAGATCAAACCTTTCTAGCTCGATTTCTTTCAATACTAATTGTCCACACAATTGTCTTTAACTTCTATATCAGAACCCTCCACTTGAAAAATTAACCATGTCCCCGAGTTTATAATGGTGTAGCCCATGATGATGACCCACCGTTGTGGCATATCTTTATCTTTGGCAGTAATTGGGGAGTGGATTAGGTGGACCCCGGCCTTACCCAAGATGGTGTGGCCCTTACCATGGGGCCCACGTTGATATGCACATTCTATATCCACCCGTTCATCCATTTTCCAGATAATTCTAAGGCATATCCAAAAAATGAAGCAGGTCCATATCAATTATACCATACAATAGGAAACCATGGTGATTGACCATTAATGGGCCACAAAAGTTTTGGATCAAGTTAATATTTGTTTTTTCCCTTCATCCAGGCTTCTATGACCTTATCAATAGATTGGATGGCAAATAAACACTACGTAAACATTGAGGTACGCCTTATGATCCACTATGATGACCCACCGTTGTGGCACATTCTATGGCAAAAGTTTTTTATCGTAAGGCGTTCAATCACCACTATTTCTTACCGTATGATCCACCTGATTATTGGATCTTCAACATTTTTTGGATCATGCCCTTAAATGATCTAGAAAAACAAATGGAAAAGGTGGATACAAAATACACACATTAAGGTGGGCCCCACAGTAAGGGCTCCGCCTTGGGTGAGCCCAAGTCTCACATAATCCACTTCCAAGCAATTGGCGGTGAATGCCTACAAGTTAAATCAGAATTTTGTTCATGAGATAAAACTTAAAAAAATAATATCTCACTTTTTCTTTACAGTCTTTCACATCTGGTGCGTTGATCTCCACCTCTTTTATACACAATCAATTTGCAATCATGGATTACCTAACATGGATTGTTATTTCCATTTGCCATTCTTAATTTGTGTTCAATGGCCATTCTATTATTATTGTTGTTGTTGCCAATTCAATTAAACTAGGCCACTCGTGTGATTGAGGTCCTATATATTCAGTTTTCTTGTGTGAGTAAGATGCACAAGCATACCAGAGTCTACTCAATTCAAAGTTTGACTAAACCACTAGTTTTCCCCTACATTGAGTTGGACAAGTTGGAGACTGTGATAAAGCATCCAGAGTCCTCTCAACCACCAATATTTGCACTTCCGTTCAAGCAATTTGTGAAATGGTAGGGGTTAGCCCTTCCAAATGGATTCCTTTTACCTTTGTGACAGTAAATGTGAATCTACGGACTTAAGGACTTGTTATTTTATCAACACTCTCAATTTAATATTTCTCAAATGAATAAGAATAGACATGCAAATTAAAGAAGCAAAACATTATCGATTTCATTAATATTTGAAAATAATGCTCATTCTAATCGACAAGTTGTGAGACAACCAAATAAATAAATGGGAAACGAAAGATAAATACCTGATACGTCTATTAGAACAGACGATTGAGGTGAATGGTCAACAAGGATGACCGAATATGTGTGATCAACTAAATCAGAACTTAAATGATCACAGTTCTATAACTTAGGGTTGTAGAAATTTACTAATGATCTCAGCATACTATAGTAGGAGCCGCTAGTTAGTAACAATGTAAAAACTAAGCTATGCTAAGAAAGATAAATTGAAACAAAATTAAAAAGGTAGATTGATGTGTTTGGCATAGGGCATCGAGCTTTTTTTCAAATGCTCCTTTTATAAATTTTCAAGGCGATAAAACTCTAGATGGGGTTTCCTTATTGATCTTGGATCCTTCACACTCACACCACAATTTTGGATATGAAAATCTCATTGATTGATCTAAAACTACCAGCTTGCATTGGAAAGAAATGACTTCAACTAAATCCGAACTTGCTTGCTTCTCGGATCTTCTTCTCATGGATGATCCTTTGAGGGGATCATCATGGCCCATTACACGAATCAGGCTAAGGACCACCAAAGTTTCTCTAATGCAAACTACCAGGTAAGATCCAGGGACCTCAAGGGCTGATCTAGGTGTCAAATCAACCATGGTCACTCACATAATGGCCCACTTCCTTCACTTTGAGGTGTTGGACGATCCAGATCAAACCTCCTTCTGCATTTAACTATCCGTAAGGTGATGGTTTGGAGTGTTTGAGGGATTTGACACCCGATACAGATTTGCCATCGGACTAGATTAGCTCTAGTTTTCCCATTATCTTTATTCCGATTAATGTGTGGAGATAGAGGCCTGATCGAGCCGATGTGTCTATTTCTCCTAATATCTTTGATAAGTAGCCCAGATCTATCCGATATTAAAATATTATTAGACAGATCATATCCATCTTCGAGCCCCCTTCGCATTCTCTTTACTTTGAACTGGACATAGTTCTTGACCCAACTGGGCAGACACGTTTGTTTTTCCTGACTTGGGTCCGAACCATGGTTGGGTTCACTTAAATGTAGGTCCAATCTTTGAATCTTTGAAATCTTCTTGAACACTACAGCCTCTCCAAACGTTTTTGGGAAGATCTCCCATTTTAGAAGGACTATGAGAGACGACCTAACTGAAAATATCATAACCAGATTTGTTATTAGATCCATTCTCTCGGCGAGTTCTTATAAACGTGCTAGGCACGATAAACATGGCCACGTGACATGCGCTGATTCGTCCTCCTAAAGACGGGTGTAAGGGTTCATGCATTCACATTTATAATTGAATTCATATCGCCAAAGGAAGATTAAACGAAGAGGGTATAGGTTTCATACTAGTTATAGTGTGTAGTGTCAACACATGGCGGCCTTTGATTAGTCCACGTATGGGTGCAAAAAATGGGTGTAAACAACGACCATTACTACTAACCTTGGATCTGTACACTCTAAGATAACCACAAAAATATCCATCTCCTTAGCCACCAAATCATCCTTCACCTCCTATCCATCAATCCTTTTCGTTGATTCATTCATTAATTGATGCTTTCACTCAATTGAAACTTCTTTTAAATCATTCAATCATCTATCAAAGAATCCATCAAGTAATTTGATAGTACGTAGATTTTCCAAGAGATATTCCTTCATGTGAATAGGTTCACTCTTCTTTTCCATTATTGGATTTCTAAGAGGCACTCCTTGATCTATGCAAAACCACTTTTCTTATTTAATATCCAATTAGTTAAAAAACATCACGATACAAACTGATTGATTGTGATCCCCTTTGGCGGTCATGGGCTATTCATTATCGTGATTATATTTGTAGTCCATGGCTTTAATCACTTAGAGAAATCCTTGCTTGCAACTCCATTGATTCCAAATAAAAGGCCTCGAACTTCGCTTCATTCTTGTAAGTATTCCTAGGAGCATCATCCAAAGAATTGTTGTTGCTCAATCCGTTATTAGACACCATGACCCTGAGGAAATATCTCGTTCTAATACCCATTAATGCAACGGATGCATGGAGAAGAGGAGATCAATGTCTTCTTCTAAAAAAATAGCCATTAAAACTACAATGAGAGAAAAATCTCTAAAATTGAGAAATAAAATTAATATTATTAATTAAAAAAGTTGATTTACAAAATCCTTTCATATGACTTATATAAGCTCATAAACACCTAAGTTTAACACAAAAATAATAATAATAATAAACTTTTCTAAGAGAGTAAATTTACATACAAAAAAAAGTAAATGATTTTGAAACTACCTCAAGCCCTTCTTTTAACATATATATACAAAAAAAAAAAAAAAAAAGAGTAAATTTTAACTGAAAATAACACCTAAAATTATTTCTTTTCAGAAAAATGTTTAAAGGTCCAATGGCTTTTGGCATAGTTAGCATCTAGAGCTAGTCAATAGCTTCTCAACAACATATCATATGCTCAAAACTAATGACCCATCATAAAAGTATGACTCTCAAAAGTTATAATGCATGTTAGACACTTCGATCAAACTTTCTAGCCTGATTTGTTTCAATCCTATCTGTCAATGTGGTTGTCCTTGACTTTGTCCTCCATCAATTAGTGACATGCAAAATTTGATGGACATGATCACAATAAAAGATAGATCCAATCATATATGTTAATTAGGACCATTCGATTGTTGTGATTTTTACACAACAATGGAAGAATAGTGACTAGACTTGATGATGGCCAAGATAGGTGTTATGGATGCTAAGAAGTCCAGGTAAAATTAGATGCATGGAAGTGGTTCCACACGCTTAGCCTACAAGATCATATCTCTATATTTAATGCATAACATATATACATAACATTGTGCCGTGGGTCTCACTAGTACCCTACAAAAAAGTGAATTTTAATCAAACTCTAAAAAGACTGTATTATGCTTATGTCAGGCAAGCATTGTGCTTTCATCCTTTAACATGAATCTTGAAGATCATATCCCGAGTATGTATGATTATGAAATACCTTTAAAAAATGTATAATTATGAAACCTTCTCTCTCTCTCTCTCTCTCTCTCTCTCTCTCTCTCTCTCTCTCTATATATATATATATATATATATATATATATATATATATATATATATATATATATATATATATATATATATCAATGCTAATACACGTGTGTATCAATATACATAATACATATTTGACAAAAGAATTACATTCAAGAGGGGCTATGCTAATATAATGAGTCTTTATGGTTTGTATGGAATGGGGGATTTGGCAAAATGGAGGGCCCCATGCTCTCCACATAGGACTTATCACAATAAAGTTGTGCAATTTCTTCAGCATAAACACAATTAAGTGAGTTTAAACACAATCAAGGCCATCTATGATTCGGGCAGGCCATGCCAAGGAAAACAATTTGGAGGGTAAGCATTACCCTGTATGCTCTTTCCAATTGTGTGGTCCACCTAAATCATGAAAGGGGCTAAAATTTGGGCCATTGGGCTAACATAGGGTGACGCACCTGGTGGATGGGGTGAATTTCACATAAATGCCAAGTTGAGACTCACTTGGAAAGCCAACCACCCCTTTTACTTCTGGCCCTTTATTTATTAATATATTTATTAACATTAACTGTCATTAATTAATCACCAATTTCTTAGGTGGGCGGGCGTCCAACTGGTTAGACATGAGTGTTTCTCTACGAAGAACTTTGATATTCTCCTAGAGTGTAATCATTTACTGTCCACATGGTGGGCCAGAATTTAGATGGTTAACACGACATTAATACACTCATGTAAGTTCATGCATATACTGAATAATTGTGTGGAGTATATGTTGACTGATGAGTAATATTTTTTGATACACGAGCCCACAAAAATTCGATACTTTTTTTGGGTTAGTGCATATATTGATCCCACTGTTAGTATACACACCCTACAATGTTAGTCACCCTGCAATGTTAGCCAACCCCCACATTGGGAAAAGGACTTTGATACTTTAAAAGAGCATGATGGCTCATGAGCATGCACTCACCAATCTTATATATATATATATATATATATATATATATATATATATATATATATATATATATATATATATATATATATATGGAAAATGTACTAAGCAGCTCCCTATTGGGAAGTTCCCATGAGGTTGAGCTGTGTGGACCCCCCTATGATGTGTGATGAGCATCCACACCATCAGTTAGATGCATCATTCCGTGGTGGGCCATGGGCCTAAAACTCAGGCCAATACATGACTTGGGTGGGCCATACCATAGACAACAATTAAGAGTGGATATCCACCCATTGAAACCTTTATGACCATTTATAGGATCGACTGAGATGTTTTTGAAAAATCCAGCCCATCTATTGTGCGTGTCCCACTTAAACAAGAGGTCACACCAAGTTTCAACTCTATCCAAAAATCAGGTGGCCCCAACAAGTGCTTTTAGATATTGTAGGCATGATTTTACACTGTTTCAGTTGGTATGGCCCACTTGCGTTCCGGATACAGCTGATTTTTGGCATATCCCATAATCAATAGGGGACCCACCAAATGCATGGTGTGGATGTCAGATACACATCACAGTGGGACCCACACAGCTGTATCCGGAACAGCTATATATATATATGGGAAAGGGTACTATGCACCTGCTAGTACAATAATCAACCACTTTTATGCTCATGGACCATGCTTTGAGATATTCTTCACTGTTGATGACACCATTTTGACCTTAGTTTGTGCTTCATCCATACTCAGTGATTGAAACCAGTAAGAGTGAAAATAATTATGTTGTGATTATTAGCCTAATAAAGTGGAACTAACCCAATTATGATTTATTTCCTTAGCATTCACATCAAGGGTCTGGGCTCCAAATTGCAATGATGCTATTTTCTAGTTGGACTTTCTAGAAACTTAATTGCAATTCGAGGATGACATCCTCATCCTTAAATACCAGGAAAGATTGTATTTCTTCCTAATTAAATTGAAAGTTCACAATTTGCTTCACTTGTGCATCCACACGGGCTAAGCAGCGTGATGCATGTCTAAGGCCCAACCCAAGAGCTTGGGATATGATCATAAGACCAGACCAACCTAGCCTATGCTCCACTGAACTGTCCTCAGGCCCACTAACCAAATACTCAGCCCAAACATATTAAATAATCGAGGCTGCAGGGCTTGTGCCAACCATAGGTTTAAAACTCAGTAGAGTTAATTCGACTCAGCAAGATTTCGAGCTGCGTCATTAGGAAACTCGCTGTCGTAACTGACTCGGTCTTGACTTGATTGTAAGACTCGTCGGCGGACTTGTATTGACTCAAGACAAGCTACATATTTGGTGAAAATTTTCGACAAAATTCACTGTCCCTTGCCAGCGGAGAACAACTAAATGCTTTTGGTTCCTATGATAACTATTTTAATTTTTATTAGTGAAACAAATATATTTAATTTAATTATTAAATACAAAGGGAAGTCAAGTCTTCAAGTTGACCTGACCCAACTACACATTGACTCGAGCCGAGTTTTCGAGCCTTTGAACTATGGTGCCAGCCTGTTGGCCCTTAAGTAGACTCCTTTAAAACTCAGGTGCCGGTCCAACCCAGAGACTTCTCGGCTCAACCTAAACCCACTTAATTAAGAGTGGCTGGCCTCGAGCCAAAACCATCCCAACCCAGTTGCAACCCTACCACCATTCAATTGTGGGGTGATCAACTTCATCTATGACCATTCTATACATGATGCGAGATAGATCTTCCAAAGAACAAGGCTTTTTCTCGAATAAGCCAATTCGTTTGAGACCCTGTAGATCTATTATTTTTTTCTACTCAAAGATTAACCCTTTGTATCTGTGTTTTCATATCGAGAATTCTTCTTCACCTTCTGCCCTTCCATGAGCACTTGGCCATGAACTTCGGCATTTGCTAGAACTTTGACATCTGAAGGCCTGAAGAGAACGTAGTGCCCAGCTGTTGTAATCTTCAAGTCGACGTTCGACGTTTCGTTTAGTACGAGATTGCTTCACACCTCACAGTGCTTACACCTCTAGTCTATCGAAGTTCCTCGCGAACTCCTTCAACTACCGGGTTCTTTCTTCTCCTCTTGATCGAAAGGAGATGTCAAGGGGGGCTTATTGCTTCCCAAACAAATCCTCCCACATCTTTGTATATTCGAACTTCCATCTCCATCTGCTTCATTGCACATCAGAGCTTCAATGAATTTTAGATGCATTATCATGTGCCTACAGATCCTGTGCATTGCAGCATATAACGCAACATCAGACCAGTAAATGCACGTGTATCTGAGTAGCAAAGATGTGCACGGTAGCATTGCACGCATGGTCTAAAAAACATTAATTGACTCGACTCAAAACCCAATAGAGTCAGAGTCGAGTTGAGTAAAAAACTCATTAGGTTTTCCTGAGTTTTCTCAGTAATATATAATATTTACAAAAGTATGAATAATGTACAAATAAGGTAAGCGGTGCCGTACCAAGATGAGTTTTGTCTAGTTTCTTGTTGAGTTTTGCGAGTCTACTACGAGTTGAGTCAAGTTTTTTTCTCTATTCATGGTGAAATCTGGTTAAGTCAAGCTGAGTTCCTTCGAGTTTTTAGACTATTGAGCGTACGTGTTGCATTTCTGATGCTTCTAGTGCTAGCTAGGCTTTGAATAGGAATGGATGGAGTCAGATGCGTTGATCACTCTATCCAACTTCTGGAAAATTTTACTAACCATTGGATTAATTTTAGAGTGCTTATATATATATATATATATATATATATATATATATATATATATATATATATATATATATATATATATAAACTGTGTTACGCCATGCCGACATGCAGAGATGGTCAGGTGATCAGAACCATCCATCTTCTTGGCATGATTGTGGATGGGTCATTCTCCAAAATTCACGTGGAATGTATAATTCGTACAATTGGTATTTATACTTGAATGTGGGCGGTTGAAATGGACATCTTTGACAATTCAAATCCAACTTTACAAGTCGATGGTTGGTACGATCCTTTTAATGTTATGTTGGATCACAGCCACATCTACAAGCCCAAGTATAGACGGTTCTGATCATCTGAACATCTCTCATGTGCGGCTCATGGGAGCTGTTGACCCGGATGCAGAACGAATTCCATTCACGGCATCACAAAGCGAGCTGAATCATGGTCAGGTCATCAGAGTAATGATCTCATATCGTTCGGGCATATGGTAATATGTTTGAGTTGTGGGGCCCACCGTGATGTGTGAGTACCATTTCACCCATCCATTAGATGCGCCCCTCCATGCTAGGCCAGGGTCCCAAAATCCATCCGGATCCATCCTCAGGTGGGCCACATCAAAGGGGCAACATTGGAGAGGAGGCCACCATAGAAACTTCCAGATGGAAAGTGAGATCCACCGTGCTGTGCATATGTAATCCAACCCATTCAACAGGTGTGTCCCACCAGAATGAAGAAGAACCACCGAAAGTCATGCTATTCCTTTTTTCTTTTTCTTGTTTTTTTTCATTCGAGTGAATATATATAGGTGTTTTAGGAGTGACTGTCTATCGCTGCCTGCAGCGTGTGCCACTCTAACATCAGCTCCGAGCTTTAGAAATTCTACCCAAGCATTCCAGTACCACATCCTCAACGAGTTAAAGTAGCCCTTGTATATATGGTGAACATAAAGACCCTCCAAATTCACGATTTGGATTGCATATGCATACAATGGGTGGGTCCCACACCATTCAAACGTACGGCAATTACCATACGTTGGAATGTAGGCGACCATTCCCCCTCATAATCACGAGCAAGCTGACCACATTCTTTACGTAAGCTCCGCTTAAATGGTGTCTTATCAACTTTGAAAAGAAAAGAAAAGTTGCAATTAAAAAAGAAAAAGCTTCATTTTTTCTTCACTTAGAAGCAAACTTAAATTTTCATGGTCGTATCCAAATAAAGCAATGCTGAAACCGTGGATTGAATACATTCTCAAGCATTCTCGAGGATCTATATTAGGCATTGCTTTAGAAGCAACTACTGCGGGATTGATTCCAAGGACAAAGTTCTCAAGAAACAGTTGTCTCTAACTAAATTGTTTCTTGAGAATTGCTTATATGAAAAATTGCATGTTTCATAAACATGCATGAGAAAAACGATTCCCACTGTTTCTTAAACATAAGGAAAACAATTTCCCATCAAGGTTTCAATGGTGAGCGTTGAGTCCCTCCATGACCTTCGGCTGGCCGCTGCAGAGCATATGAGTCTTCAGTCGGCAGCTGCTCCTCATATTTCCATGTTAAGAAGATCTTGGGCCTCAAAGATTCAGCCCCTCATGCAGGAGGATGAGGATCATCCCAGCCAAAAGTTAAGTCCCTTTCCCTCTTTTTAAGTTCTTTAGATAATGGTTGTGTTTAAGGGAGAGCTTGTCTTGGTAAATTAGTAGTCTGTAGGTAATGTGGGTGATGTGTGGTTATACTGTTTAAAATAGCTAGATAGTGTTGTTTTGGCCTTGCTAAATCATAGGAATGGTCCATGTCTTTTTGTTCGGCCGGTCTGATTGTTTGTACAGTAGGTGGTGTGCTCCCACCTTTCTTTTTTTTTTCTTTTTTAGAAGTCTTGGATCTACCTCATTTGTGGAGTCATACCTTAACATGATTTGAAAATAGATGGACGGAGTTGATGTCTACGGGAAAGTTGCATCGGGCTTCTCCTCATTAACACAACTCACGTACACACCACACTTGTAATTGCCATCATTAAACATAGGTCCAAGATCCAATACACCCACTAAAGAGGCACCACTATATTGATGCCCTAGCCCAATGTTGATGCATTGATCAAGTGGGTCATAGTTTGCAAAGCAAATATACAGCTCTAAAACACTGGCTGAAGATTTTGTACTCATCTGCGTATTTCCAATAATATGGCCCACCTTTTGAATGGACCATATTAATTTTAGGAAAAACATGGTTGGACTAATTGGTGGATGAATTTGATCTTGGATGTGTGCCATAAAGACGTGTGGAGGTGCATGGCTATGTGCTCGTGTTCAGTCAACAAACCTTCCACACACACACACAGATAGAGAGAGAGAGAGAGAGAGAGAGAGAGAGAGAGCTTTAATTTTACAAGTGCTTTTGGCAAGTTTTTTTTTTGGCAGGTTTGTAGCTGAAATGACTATAGGCAACGAGGGGTTTTAATTTTACAAGTGTTTTTCGCAAGTTTGTAGAAGCTGAAATGACTGTAGGCATCGAGGGGCTATTCAAATTCCCGACTTTAATTAGTTTTATATATGGTCATTGCCATCATCATTATCAAACCTTTGCACAACTAATTTTGGTTGCCTACATAAATTCTATTCAATTTTTCCAGTATAAAGGATTTTTTTTTCTTTCAAAAAAGGTGGTGGAAAATATTACTTAATTTACAAACTTTTGGGTGGGTGCCAAACAAAATAACAAGGCCCCACCTATCATATGAGCTCAAAAAAATAATATATAATAAAAACAAACAAATAAAAACCACCAAAGCCGAAGCCCAAAGCACCCTTGCAATAAGGGGCAACTCTTTTTTTTTTGGTTAGTCATGCAACGCACCCACCCTATTAGCTGCGCAACGCACCCACACCGTTAGTCACACAATGCACCCACCCACTAGTGGGGCTAGTGTCCCCTTAGCACTCGAACCTGAGACCTGCTGTTGAAACGACTAGGCATCTTCCAGCTGGGCTAGCAGGAAAGACACGATCCAACTCTAACCAAGCTCCTGCTAGGACTATGGAGCCACCGACCTCCTTCTGACCGTACCCAGAAAAAGATTCACTACCAGAAAAAGCCTTCGCCGATGGCCCCGCCTTTTTTCCTCGACGGCTATCGACCGTCGGCGTCGCCGACGGCTTCACAGAAAGCACCATTTGATTTAGCTCTTTATTGTAGTTAACCTTACATTGGGACCCACCTAGATGATTTGACGTATATCCACGCCGTCCATCGATTTTTATAGCCCATTTAGTACATGGTACAAAAAAATACGTAGATCAAAATCTCAGGTGGACCACACCATAGGAAACAGTGGGGATTGAATGCTTACCATTGAAAACTTCCTAGGGCCCACTTTAATGCCCAAAGTAATGTTTATTTTCCATCCAACCCGTTGATAAGGTCCATCAGACCATAATGCCCACAGTAATGTTTATTTTCCATACATGGCCTTAATATAAAACATTTTGTGGACTCCAAAAGGTTTTTAATGGTCATTCACCACTGTTTCCAGTGGTGGGGTCCACATGAGATTTGGATCTGCTTAAGTCTTGGAGTCAGCTACTATAATGATCTGAAAAAATGGATGGACGGCGTGGATATTGGAAAAAATTATCAAGGTGGGCCCCACACAGTAAGGGTAACACCCACTAAAACGTTAGCTGGTTAACACCTAACATTTACCATCGTTTTTCCAGATCGAGAGGGGAAACTGAAAACCTTATCGCGTCCCAAAACCTTCTCCCTGTCACAACCCATCTCCAAAACCCCCAATCCAAGGTACTATCTCTCCCTCTCTCTTTCCAGTTTTTTGGAACGCAGGGGTTCCGACCTGACTGATAGCCCCATATATAGTCCAGATTGGCACACCATAGCCACTAATCATGGGCTATCTATTTACAGGTTTGAGGGTTCAAGGCTGGTAACCGTCTCTGGCAACATTAGCGTAGGAACATCAACCTCAAAGGTATTTAAAAATTCTCTAATAGCTCATACATAAGGCGGCCCACCAGATCAATGGTCTGAATCACTGTAACTGTTTGTCACTCGTATGATAGGGGTTTGTACTTCACATAGTAGCTTATTTTACATGTGGATCATAATTGCAATGCTGCCATGTTTACGGCATTTTCTAAAAAAAAAATTCTATTTTCCTGATCATATTTCTTTTGCAAATCTGCAGTCAAGGAGATACATGTGATCTTTTTGTGCCATGATTATATTTCTTTTTTCTGCCATCTCCCGGGCACCAATTTGTTTACATATACACCCTAAAATTGCATTGTGTCTTGATTGTGGCATTTATATGTATTTTGCAGTGTTCTTTCCATCAACGACTATGCATCCTATTTCAATGACATTGATCCCTTTTCTCAGTATAAGACTTGGGGAAGCAAGCAGACATTTGATACGAACGAGACGCTCTTGAGATTCAATGTTTTCTCAGAGGATTTTCTAGCAGAATTTATTGTTAGTGATCCCGTTGATTTGGGCAGGGACATTCAGGTTTCCGTGTTTCAAACTTGTAAATTCCCTGTTTAATCTCTGCCTTTCCTTTTTCTTTATTTAGCTAGAATTCCGTTGCATATGTTGTTAGATTTCAACTTCTATGAATTTCCAACTAGACTTGTGCATGGACTCTATCAATGCAAGTTGCTATATCTATGTTCTGAAATTCCATTTGAACAGCAAAAAGTGGACTCTGCTCTTACAAACAATAGGTTGATCTTTCTATATACAACCTCTCTTCCAGTACCTATTGTCACGGCTGCACATGGTAGGATGTGTAATGATACTCCCTTTGCATTTCTATGTGAAAATGGGCAGTTAGAAAGAGGTTTGTATCGATAGTTACTTAGAACAGCTTGTATTTAGGACTTGGACATGTTCATGGTTCTTCCAACTGCTGAATGGCTAGGATCTTGCACATGTGTGTGGTGTTGGCATGTGTTGGCATGCATGACCTCTTTCATCCCTCCTTGCACAATTTTCCTTGACATTTCTTCGGAGTTATATATCTGCACTAATTGTGTGTTCCTTTACCCAATGTCCTCTTCATTATGTTTGTGGAATGGAGGGAATTTTTTTCTAACTTGTGGCTCAACGGTAGATAGGGTGCATTTCAAAATTGAGGTTTTAGGTTTGAGCCCAGCTTATCTATCACAAGTAAATAAATAAAAAGTAGAAACTCATCTAGTCTATACTTGGCATACATGCTAGGCAATCCAAAGTGTTCAAGTCATGCGGCCCATTGTGGATGGGTCATAGTCTGAAAATCACACTGATTGGATGATCTTAAGATTCTGAATTCATCTGTTGGATTTGAATCGCCTACTGTTTCCTTTTAATCATCCATTTTTTGGCCATCAGTTGGACAGTTAAGATTGTTTAATCATTGTAGTATTTGGGCTATGCTCCAACCTGGGTCAAGATTCTCCCCAGATCTATAGAGCTGCTAATGTTGTAGGATAATCACCAAAGCTGAAACTAAGACCGTGGGAAGGGTGGGTTCCCAACATTCCACTAGTCGAGATGATCGTGTAAATAGAACCTGAAGATTTGGAGGCCTGCCATCTGACTCCCGATTGACTGAGGCATGCAATTCATATGCAAGTATCCTGTACTGTTATATGATTTTTTGTCCGCTGATTAAATTACGTCTGTTTTTCAAGTGTTAGTTTGCATATGATGTGTTTATTATCATCGTAATGGTCCTGGGATTTTGGCTGTTGTTCATTAACCTCAAGATGTGGGAAGCTTTATTTCTGCATGATCAGTTGCAGCAACTATCCTCCTGCCCTGTCCAGACTTCTTTCTGGTTTGTATGGCCTGGTTTGCTCACTGAGTTTGCTTTCTGTTCATGGTGCCGGTCCAGTGGTGTTTCTTGGATGTCAATCGAGAGATCTTTGTTTCGTGGTATCTGTCAAGTAAGTTTTCTGTTTCAGCATCTTTGCATAGATCCCGGTATGGACTGCTTTTTTGTTTAGAGAAAAAGTGGGGGCCAATATAACTTCTCTTGCACAAAATTCAGGCCATCTGCTCAATCTGATGTGTCATACATTTACGCTAACTGCTCACTGTCCATTTCATTCACATACAATTGGCTCACCTGATTTGCATCTGGCTTGATAGTTAAGAGTATGGCATAAGTTGTGGGTGAGGTTTCCTAGGCCCACGTGTGTGGAGCATTGCATGACCAAATGCGGCCACATGCACCAATGTAGCATAAGGGTATGAGATAATAGCTTTCCATCAAGTGGGACACCCCTTTTAGAACTTTCAAATGCTCTATTTTTTCTAAAAGTAGATTAGGTCAATTCATTCTGTACCAACATGCTCTGTTGCTTTTCTTTGTTAGTAAAATGATTTGAGTATTGGGAACTAGAGAACTGCTTTTAATGTTGCAAGCAACAATGTTGTTCCTTCAACTAATATCTACAATTGTTGTTGTACTTTGTATAACTTAATTGTTGTTGAACTTTATATATAACTTGTATTGTGAGCAGGATCTGATTGGTTAAACTCGTGATTTTCATAAAATACACATGGCACCATTCAATGATGAGTTTCTATATGTTGAAATTACTTATATTTTAACATTTATTCAGTGGTACATGGACAATTCCTTTTTTCTCTGGCCTCTAAACTTTGTGTTAAAGGATTTAAAAATTAAGCACTCTTTGGTTCATTGTGATATTTTTAAACATATTTTAGCTAAACATCACGGAAATCACCATAAATTAGATTAATCCGGCGAATGCAATATAATGAACAATATTCTATCCAGACATTCATTGTTTTCAAGGTGTGTATTATAAGCATCATGCATTAGATGCATTAGTTAAATTTTGAAACATATTATTTGTGTTTTGGACTAATAAATATGAAAATTACATTTTAGGCATGCCTTTGTTTTTCTAATTTTACATTTCATATCAGAAAATGGAATTTCTAATGAAACTTATGATGAAAATAAGGAAGCTCTGTTTTGTGTTCAAGGATCAGGTCCTGAAAATATATTGGTAGCTCTATCCAAATCATGGATAGCATGTGGGCCCCAAATTTGAACAGAAGGTGGACAACATATATCGGGACCCTAGTGACCAAAAGTGGACAACATGATGAGGTCCAAATTGATCTATTATGATCAGCAAGTTTGGAGTACAGTCTGTCCAAGTGGACAAGATGTTTGGCCTTAGAATCTGTCCAAATGTGAATGGCATATTGGACTTTAGAACTGTCCAATTTGGAGGACAGCATGAACATCACTCAAATCTATCTGTTTGGACAGCAAAAATTGGGTCTTAAAGCTTGACCATCGTGGACAGCAAGATTGGAGTACAAATTCGTGAATTGAATTGGTGATGACCTTTAGATTTAGGTAATGAGGGTCTAGGGGCCTATTTCAGATGCATGGTGTGAATTGAATATGGATGATGGCCGCAAAAAATGCAACTGTTTGGGTTTTCTTGACCTTGACCATTGAATTTGAATTTGAACTATTAGCTTTTTCCTTTTTAGCACTCCATCTGATGGCACTACCATTAGGTTGCTTATGGTGTTTTTGTATATGACCTGCCGGCAATGGGGCCCGCAACTTGAACAATCAGGATTGCTTGTACACGCAACTCAAATTGCAGTTTACACCCTTGTATTGTTGTGCAGTTGCAGTTAAGCGGAGTAATTAGGGACAAATCTTTATAAAGATTTTTTTTTTTTTTTTGCATGGGGCATCCAAATGATGTTAGTGCACTTTTCCGTGGCATACTAGTGCACCTTGTTTGTCAATCACTTACGTCAGTGAGTCTAGAGTCGGTTGAGCCCAAAGAAGACGAAGACCGAAGACTCAAGACGTCCAGCTGCATCAAGGAAGGAGTTTCAGGTAAAAGTGATGCCTTGGTGCCTTAACCTTGACCAAAACCCATCCCCTTTGTATCTTTGATGACCTTGACCATATTGGAGTACATTTAGTCATCATAGATAGGCCCTAGGTGTCCCATTTGATGACCCTAACCTAGGATAATATGGATAGGCTGGAGAGAGTAGACTTCAGAATTCATATGGGGTGAACCAGGTTGGTCCGATCGGTCATGACCGGTCGGCCAGCAGCTTGGCTGCCTTTTCAATGGACAGCCGACCGGTCATGACCGGTCGGCCTTCTATGATGCCAAAGGATCAGCAAGGTGGGCCGACCGGTCATGACCGGTCGGCCAGTTTTGGTTTCCTCTTGAGTTTCAGCTGTCCAGCAGAGGGGTCCGATCGGTCATGACCGGTCGGCCTGGAGCATGTGGCCTGTCCAGTGAGGGGGTCCGACCGGTCATGACCGGTCGGCCCATATATTTGGCCGTTGCTATTGATGTCCTCCAGCAGAGGGGTCCGACCGGTCATGACCGGTCGGGACAGGTCAGGCCAGAGCCGTTTTATGGCCGTTTTCTGCCCGTTTTGTGACCGTTGGAGCTGCCTTTTCTATATATATGGAGCTCCATTCTTGGGCAAAAGGAGATGCTTTTGAGAGTCCTTTATCCTCACCATTTGCAGATCTTTTGGGGCCTCAAAGAAGAGGGTTTCAAGTCATATCCCTTGTGTTTCAAACACAAGTGTGGGCATTCAAATGCTATCAAGAGATGACTTGATTCCTCTCTCATATCTAAAGGTGAGACACCTTTCCATATAGGTATATCCCTTCTCCTAGATCTCTAGAAGAACCTCTAGGTGAATCTCCTAGTTAGAACAACCTACATATCCCATGTAGGAGATTCACCCATCCTCCTAGCACCTTGGGCATTTCAAGGCATCGCATGCAAGGTGTTTGATCGAATGTGGCTGAGGCATTGGCGACGCAACGGCGGCACGATCGAGGGAGCAAAGGGAAGCCGACTGAAGCACGGGAGAGCGGAGATCAAGCAACCCAATCCGGCGCTAAACAAGGGGCTCATCCGACAAGTAGGTTGTCTTATTTGAGAGTCCATTTAGAGTTTGTTTTTCGAACTCGACCCAGGGACGTTAGTCGTTTCTTGGCCCGTCAGCCGGGCCTAAACTAAGTCTCCAAGGGGGAGCCTCCGACACGGGAGTAAACGTGCGATAAGGTTGAGAGTTAGCCTATGTCTAAAACTCCGGATACGGTTGAGAGGTGAACCGATAAAACCTCAGTGTAAAGGTTGAGAGGTGAACCTCATTTAAAACCTCCGATAGTGAATGCCGGTGTGCTCAAAGGGGTTGAGTACTTGAACCGGGAGTGGAGTAGACACGTAGTCGAACCACTATACATCCTTGTGTTTGTGATTGTTCTTGAGCACATTCTATCTTTGCATTGTTAGTTCAATTGCTTGATTATGAATGATTGATAGGAATGCATGCTAGGCACTTTTTAGGCATCCTCACACAAGATGTACCTTCACTACTTGTGTAGACATGAGCTCATTGATCCACTCTCATATGTCTACACAAGTTGCATAGGATAGAAGCTTTATTAGTTGTATCATTCTCTTGCCTATGCATACTTAGACTAGGGTTGGTTATTGCTTAACTCTTGCTAGTCTTTTGATTGGACCCACCAAGGCTTGGAAGCCGAGGTGTTCTTGCTTACTTTGTTATATTTGTTGAATTGCATAAGTAGGCGAAAAGAATTTTAAAAAAAAAAAAAAAAGGTCCTATTCACCCCCTCCTCTAGGTCCATAGACATATCTCCAAGTGACTCTACAAGCGGTAAAACCGCAATTTCAAATGAAAGTTTTGTTTCTGTGTTTGACTTATGTGTATGTGTTGGGTAGGGCTGCAGCTTGGGTTTGGTTGACCCAACACGAGTTCCAATTGTGTTCCGTTGGGCAGTCAAGGTCCTCGAGTTGGAAAATGCCAACCCAATTTGAAATTGAGTTGGGTTTAGGTTGACCAAATACAGGTCATTTTTTTTTTAAACTAAAATCTTTATTAACAAAAACAGAACAGCTATACAGCCCCACTAACAGATTTGGGTTGGCCAAACCCAAGCTTAGTAAATAAAGAGGTACATAAATATGGAATCTGAATATAGTTTTTTCAGCAGTTGAATTTTTTTATTTTGCATCTAGCATCCTTCCACTATTTAGGAACCCACAGAAGATTCCATGCAGATCTGCTATCTCGTGCTGAGATGGACCTGTTTCTATCATCCAGTATTCTTCTTTTTTTGTGTTCACAAGAAACTTCAGTTCATGGCCCAGGAAACTGACATTTGAACACATACATGGATGTATTGCGGCACTCAGTATGTTTCTCGTGGTATGAGGACCTGTCTTTACCTGAATACTTGCTTCGCATGTATTGTTCAAGATCTTAACTAGACCAGTTGTTTCTTTGCAGGTGCTGATGGCTTGGTAAAGCTGTGGACAATCAAAACAAATGAATGTATTGCAGTAGGATGGATGATTCTATGGTCCCTAGGTGGACAAAAATCATGTGTCATGTGAATGATGATCCAAACCAACAATCTTGTCATTTCCAACATGGATGGGTTCTAACCAAAAATTGCCTAGAGGAGACGGTCCTTAAAGTCATATTGAGAAAAAAAAAATTGTCCATCAAATGGGAACTATTGTGATGGGTGGTTAGGATTTTCAAATCAGTTTTTGGTCTACAGCTCATTCATGGTTGCACACTAAATGAGTTGTCTGGATCTCATCCATTTCTGTGGTTAGAAATTTAGAAGGATATAGCTTCCTTTCAACTGGGTGCACCGAATCATTTCTGATATCAGAATACCTTTATTGGGAATGGCATATGAAACTATGAACTGAGGACTAGTCTGTAGTGTGATTCCTTATTGGTAGTTGATTTGGTGTTTCAAAGGGACTCAAACTTTTAACTTCGAAGAATTTTACTTCAATCTCAGTGATGCAAGTAGTAGGGCCTATCATGACAAACAAATATAGTGAAGGATATCCCGGTGCAAGATATTATGGTGGAAATATGTAGCATTACCTTTTATCTTTTAGTATTTTTTTTTAAAGTTAAAATATCGTATTGATTGGTACCCATGATATCTGATATAAGTTAGTGTACTCACCATTCCAGGTACCTTGACATGGCAGAATCCTTATGCTAAAAAGTGCCTTGGAAGCATTTCGTTTGGATCCTAAGAAATGGGAAGGTAATGTGCATGTCTAAATATTTCACATGAAATTGCTAATGTATGAAGCCAAAGTATATTGGAAATGAGACAAACTGGATATAGAAAGAGCTCTACAAGAAAAAGGGATCTTCAAGATTTCTTTTATGGCACGATGTTAAATCACTAGAAACATCTAATTGTTTTATTTTAGAAGTATCTCTTTCTCATTAGTTAACCATCTCTCTTTCTTTTTCTTTTCCAGGGCTAGGGAGCTTGTAATTTCTTCCAATGGAAGATTGTCCAGGAAAAGACCAAGATTCGACTCATAGGTGCTCAAATGAAAGCTTACACTTAAGTTATTCTCATTCAGTATCTAACAATGAGAATAACTCATGTAAGCTTTCATTTAAGCTTGCTTTTGTGTGTCTGCATGAGAGAGTGCCAACATACATAGGTACGATATCTTGTCTTAGCTTGTTTTGTGTAACTCACGGTCCATACTTCCAGAACTTCTATGAACTAATGGTGGTGTCTATTGTCTCATGTGAACCAACTGTCCTTTTATGAACTAATGGTGGTGTAGATATCTCAATTGAATTGTATGGCTATAAAAGATGTCTGTTTTTTTTTTTTTCTGCCAAAATCTTAGATTGAGTGATTGATTTTTTTTTCCCCTTATTTATTTGTTTATTTTCGGTACGGTAAGTTGGGAGTATAACTTCTCGTTTGTGGTTCTGGAGTCTATTTGCTAAGCATTTTGAGTATTTATTTGGTTCACATTTAATTTTCTTTCTGTATTATTGTTGATTTATATTTTTCTCCTTTTAACTTCACTTCATCCTCATATGGTGAAGGATTCATCTACTGCTTAGAAATTCTTTTCATCTCCTTGTAAATCCACTTTCATACCATGTTCATTTATTTTCATTTTCCTCTTGCAGGTTTCCAACAATAAAGCCATCGGCGTTTGAGCTAATGGCCACAACAGCAGATCATCACTGACGCACAGGCTCTTTGCATTGGCTGTTGACGTTGGGAGACGAACATGCTCGGACAAGCAATCATTTTTTCGAGAAAATTCGTCTTGTAATGTCAACAGTTGATCCATAAGAGACTGCCAGCTATCAATTGCTGTGACCATGCTCAAATGTCGACGGTTTTTTTTTATGGGAAAGGAACGCCGACGGTCATTAACCGTCGCATTTTCCGACAGTTGACCAACGGTTTGTAGCCATCGCAAATGCCGACTGTCAACCGACGGTTTATAGCCGTCGGAATTGTTGGGAAGCAACACTGACGCCCCCTTTCCCAATGCCCCGGCCTTCGCCAGCGGCTTTTGGCCATCGGAAAAAGTCATTTTTCTGGTAGTGATTGTCAACACCCATTTGGGCGAGGCCCCACAAAAATGCCAGGGACCATCTATCATATGAGCCCATATACCTTAACAAAAAAAAAAAAAAAAAAAAAAAAAAAAAAACATCCCAAGACAGCCCAAAGAAAAGATGCCCTCTTCAAAAAAAATCAGCCCTCCCCCTTTTGTTTCTCCTTCTTTTAAGTATCCCAACTCCTGCATTATCTAATGTTAATGAACCCCTAATAAGTCTAGGAAGATCCGCACGACATCGGTCAATCTTATTAGAGCTCCCCTCTCGCTTGAATAAATGGTTTGGGATCATTTGCTCCCAAACCAAGCAAGGCCATCCGCCACAAGATTCCCTTCTCTCTGGGTGTGGGCGGTTCTAAAATTAATCGGTGAACTCATGCAAGCAATAACCCGTAGTCTGTACCAAATCTACCAAGGTTTTGGAGCAAGGGGAGAGGGAGTCAGAGTCAATTATAATATTATTTAATCTTAAATCTTCACAAATTCTCACCCAATCTGGGAAGGCCTGGGCTTCAGCAACCATGTTGGAAACTCTACCATAGGATATGATCCACTATCAAGGATTATATCCTAACTCAACTGCAGGTCATCATACCTTTTCTTATTACCTCCACCATGATAAGCACAAGAAGAAATATAAAGCAAAAACTGACAAAAAAGAAAAAGAAAAAGAAAATAGATAGTTTGAGTCATTAGACTAGAAATCACTTCTAGATGGGGATTTCTCTCAATCACTCTTGAGTTTTTTTTTTGCTATGATAAAAACATCTTAATCTTAAGAAATGATACAATACAACATGCTATGGGTATGCATCAAATCGGCCAAGGGTAAATAGGTGAGGCCCATTTCTTCTTGTGGCGCCCCACCCCTGTATGAGTGTATTTTTTTTTCCATTTCAACAAAGTTACAGGTGGTGTGCTCCCACCTTTCTTGAAAAAGAAAACCATTAGTGTGTTACATGTTTAAGGAAAAAAAAATAATAAAAAAAAAAGAGCCAGGGGCAAGTGGGGTATAAAGTCGCTTTTCAGCTTTTTTCTGGATTTTTCTCTTAGAAGTGATTTTCAAAAGCCATAACCCATACTATGATTAGATACATACCCTATTATGATATAGCATGTTGTGTTGAATCCCTTTCCCCTAATTTTCTCCTTAAAGAGACATTTGGGGAGAGATTCAGAGAAAGGCTGCAACCTTTCATGAGTTTTCTCCTCCATGAGTGAAAAGGATGTTTCTTCTTAGATGTCCTTCTCAGTTAAAACATTCTCAATTTGAAAATAACTCTTTCAAAAATGTTTAATAATTGATAATAATATAATTAAGAGAAAACAAAAGAGGATTTTAGAAAATGACCAAATACACAAGGCCTCATTGTCACATTCCATTACACACGTGTACTTTTGGGCCTTGACATTGGTCTTATTATAACCTTCAAAGCGGCAAATATCTTTGTAAAAATCCAATTATGAAACCTTGGCATGAGAAAACCATTTGCAGATTAAGCAAAACTGTACTCTGGCAGAGTGTGATGGTTGATATGCAAGCACACCGAGTGTCATACAAATGACTCAAATCAAACCGTCCAAATTCTAAATCGCAATTTAGAGGAATTGTAAACCAAACAACTGATTACCTAACTATTTGATTGCTCAATATTTACTAGATTGTTGAAATGAAAATAGCCAATGGTCCTACAGGAAATCACTATTGTTTAAGTGATAATGCTTGGAATTGTTTCACTAAGGCTGCGTTTGGATGCTCTATTGAACAGAAATGTAATTATTAATCTAATGAAGTGGAAGTAACCAAATTGCAATTCACTTCCTTCGACTTCATATTTGATGGTCTGGGTTCGCAATTAGGTTACTTGTAAGTTTTTTTTTTTTAGGTTACGTACTTTTAAGTTGGACATGAAAAGTAATTGCAATTTAAGCATTTCTTCCTCATTGTGAATTGTGGACTAATTTCATTTCCCCTTGACTAGATTAAATGTTCGCAATTCAATTCATTTGAGCATCCAAACACAGCCTAAACAAACATTAACCATTAGATATTGTGGAAGTAAAATCTCACCATCCTCTCTCTAAACCACCTATCATTCAGACCTTGAGTCAAATGATCTAGATCATTCATCTGGTGGGCCAGTCTTCTGACAAGTAGATCTAAATAAGTCAGACCAATTGGAAATCCTAGCCATTGATTTTCCTGCTTAGGCTGGACTGGACTACTGGAATTTTGTGTTTCTAACTGTCCATTTGAAGGGATATTGTCCTGAGAAGTCCAACTGATGGTATATGTATACTGTTGCCCATAAACTAAGTTCCATCAAATGGACAAGCCAAATGGGCCCCATCTTGGATTGGCCAGGCAATGGACAATCTTGGAACGATGGATTAGAACCAGACTCAAATGATAAAAAGAGATCGATTTTGATCTGGCAATACATATATCTGTCTGGCCATGATCTTGACAGTCCAAGTCCAATAATTGCAGACTGGTTGATCCTACCCATCCAATCGACAGACCTTTCTCCACCAGTTGATCCACCAGTTGATCCTAACCATCCAATCAGCAGACCTTTCTCTCTACCCGTACAATCGACAGACCTTTCTCCACAGAATGTTGACCATTTTCCATCTTTACTTTCTTTTTTTTGAGGAAGGTGGGAGCACACCATCTTTAACTTTGTTGATCAAGTACTGAAACAAAATATATATAACTTTTCGGGCAGGTTCTAGAGAAAGAATGAGCCTCACCTATCGAGGTTAGATCACCCATCAGCGCAATCGAGGTTAGATCACCCGATTGTCGCAATTTGTCGGCCGCGACTGGTCCGCATAGGCTGTGGACAGCCTGGGATGACTGTACAAGTTGCCACGCATCGATCGGAGAACATATTGCCCAATAGAAAATTCCCTCAAAGTAGAAAAACAAAGAAAAAAGATAATGTACAGTTCTGAGAAAGAGAAGACCTTCCAAGCAATAAGACTACAAATCTCTAGATCTTCATTATACACGTCCGTCTGTATGATGCATGTGCCACAGCTAATGAACATTTTAACAAAGACCCAAACAAGCTTTAGTCATTTTCTAATGGGAAAATGCATGTTCCGTGCATATCCGGAGTGGGCACCCTTGAAACATGCTCCTCTCCTCCTTTCGAAGAAGAACCTCCAAATCTCATTTGCTTTGGTTGGAGATGTTAGAAAAAGATATTCAAACTGGGTTGGTCACTACTTGCACTCGTTCACCATACGTTACCCCATGGAACCGGATGCGGCTTTCGGTCGATCCCTAACTGTGGGGCCCACAGTGATGTATGTGCCTCACATCCAATCTGTCCATCCGTTTTGAAAAGCCCATTTTAGGGCATGATTCCAAAATTGAAGCTGATCCAAATCTCAGGTGGACACCGCAGGAAACAGTGATGAATGACCATTAGAAGCTTCTTGTGGGCCACAGAAGTTTTGGATCAAGCTGATATTTGTGTTGTCCATTCATCTAGGTCTTTGTGACCTTATCAACAAGTTGTATGGCAAATAAACATTCCGATGGCCCCCCAATAAGTTTTTTATGGTGAGTATTCAATCACCACTGTTTCCTACGGTGTGGTCCACCTGAGATTTGGATCGGTTTCAATTTTGGTTTCATGCCCTAAAATGAGCTTTCAAAACAGATGGACGGCGTGGATTTAAGGTACATACATCATGTTGGGCCCCGCAGTCAGGGATCCACTGCAGCCGCGTCTCATGGAACCCACGTGAAAAGATGGTCAGATGACGGGAGCCGTCAATCTTCATAAGCCTCATGTTGAACAGATGATATTGCTCATCCACTTGCATAGTTTTTTTTTTATTTTTATTTTTATTTTTTTATTTTTTTTAAGTTAATACTTTTATTAAAAAGAAAAAGCAGGAAAAACAGCCTACAAAAGAAAAAAGAGAAGAACTAACAGAAAAAAGAACGTAAGAAAAAAATCAGCTCATAACTGAAAATAAAGAAAGGCCTCCCTCCTTGCATTTAAATGTACACAACATTAAAAAGAAAATTTTCAACGGTCCACATCCAACTTAACAGATAAATAGCCGGTACGTTTTTTCAGCGTGATTACTGGACCATGGTCCATCCACAACCGTGCCTGAAAGATGGATGGTTCCATCCATCTGACCATCTCTTCATGTGAGATCTATGAGCAATGCATGCTGGTGAACCTCAATCAACTCACCCCACACGAAATAAAAGGAGTTAGTTGAGGCCTATATCTGTTAGGTTTCAAAGGGAAATGACTCAATAAACAAACCTCTATATGGTTAGGAGTATAAACTAATCCCAAAATTAATAGGAGATTACCTTTTTCTTGGTTTATGTAAATACATGATTTGCCGATGATTGACACTTGTCCAAGCTCTTAGTTGGAGGCATTAAAGTTTCATTTTTTTAATCCAAGCCATTGATTTTTGGGCCCCAATGCTGATCTTCAGGTAAGAAAGCATCTCATTGGTCGATGGAATCGCATTCACGTGGGTTCGACCAATAAGGAAAGGGGCTTCTGAGCTCAGTCATTAACCCCAATAGAAAAAAAAAAAAAAAAAAAAGAAGAAGATAAATTGTCTAGGACAGTTCCCAAACTCTATATAAATCAGGAGATTAATATAATTAATTAAGGTGTGATACCCCACATGGATGTTGATGTTTAGAGGTTTTTGCTCATTCCACACGCGTGTGGAAGCAATGCACATCCACATGTTGGCACATGTGCCGATTTGGCACACATGCATGAAATCAGATCTTTACATCAGGTGGGCTACATTGTTTTAATCTTCTGGCTAAGAAATCAGGCCATTTCACATCTTAAGTGGACCACATCAAACAAAACAAATGGGATTGCCTGGGTTTTTTCTTTTATGAACAAGATCTAAGCATTGTTTTCGACCAGATGGAAAGTTCAGATCTCTCACATGTATTCCATATCAGCACGTGTGGGTATGTGTGGATGGCCGGGCTTCACTCGTGTGTGGAATTAGCAGACGTCTTATGTTTATGTTTAGTAATATGTGCATGCTAAGTGTGTTTATATATATAAATGTTTTTATTTATTTATTTATTTGTTTGTTTGTTCCTGGCACACACGCTTGTGGTCCATGGGCTTATCTCAATAAAGGTGCGTGCAACGGATGCCCTCGATTGGTGGATGGAGACTTGTGTCCTTCACGTGCATGCTGATCAGTTGAGTGTTGACACGTGCATTGTGATTCCCACGCGAGTTAAGGCTCAGGATCAAGTTTCTAAGAACTTAAACATTTTTTTTATTAGATTATAACAAATACATTCCTATAAACGCTATTTTGTGTTTTCTAATTTTTTCCTTTCTCCCGAGGAAAAGGGCCAAAAAAGAGTGCAATCTTTTTTTATTTGCCTAAAAAGCTAAAAAGAAGAGTTGAAGAACTGTCCTATCTTGATCAGATGTTGAATGTGAGCAGCACTGCCTCTCAGCTAGGTGGGACCTAATCTTGGTTTCTTCTTAATTATTCATATTTAAGTTAGAGAAATGATGCAGTGCTCCCATGGCACTATCAACTATAATTCTTCTTCTTGCATCGGGATACACTTGGATAGTTTGATCGATTAATCTGGATTGTTCATTGAATTAATCACACTTTTCATGGGCCACCATGAAAACTTCACACGGAATGGATGATTCTAGCCATCTTATCATAAGCCTACACACACCCACACACGCACATATATATGGGAAAAGACTATGAGGTCGACCTTATGGGAACTTCCCATGGGGCTGGCTGAGCTCTACGGGCCCACCATGATGTGTGTTGGACATCCACACAATGTATTTGGTGGGTCCCCTCTAGGTTATAAGATGTCCCAATCATCAGCCGTATCTGAAACTTAGGTGAGCTACATAATATGAAACCATGTAAAATCATGTCTAAAACATGTAAAAGCACTTGGTGGGGCAACCTAAGTTATAGATTGGCCTGATTTTTAGGCCCATGGCTGTGCATATAATTGATGGTGTGGATGTTTGACACATATTTTAGTGGGCCCACAGAGCCCGACTTCATGGGAAGCTTTCATGAAGTCAACCTTACAGAACCGTTTCCCTTATAAGTATGTATGTATAGTTATTTGATACACACACCAAATATACTTAAATACACACACATACACACACATGTGTGAACAAGTGGGAGACAGACACCCACCCTTGACTTTTTATGGGACCTAGCCGTGATGTGTATATGAGATTCAATCTGAACTGTAGATGTGCAATCCTGTGCTAGGCCCAGAGCTGAAAAGTCAGGATGACCTTTGATTTAGGCGGACCACACCAAGGGAAACAAGTGGGAGAGAGATGTTCGCCCTTGATTTTTACGGGGCCTAGCTACCATGGTGAGCATGTAAAATCCACTCTAAAAACTAGATGGCATACCAAAAGCTAGGCCTAGGACCCAAAAACCAGGCCCATATGTGATTCAAGTGGGCCACACCAAGAAAAGTAGTTTGGAGGGTGAGATTTAATTTCCCTGTACACTATTTCCAATTGTGTGGTCCACTTGGATCACGAATGAGGCTGAATTTGAGCTGTAAGTTTAACATGGGGTGGTGCACCTGATGGTCAGGTTGGATTTAATATTAAAACCATAGTGAGGCCCACCCAAACCTTCGACCCCATTTTCCAAAATGACCTTAAATAACTCATCTCCTCCACCATTTATTAACATTAATAAATCAATAAATTAGGCAAACTAGTTGGATGTGCAAATAATTGTGTGTGGGCATGAGCATTTCTGTCTGTCCTGTTTGTGCGCAGAAATATAGAATCCTGGTCTGTGTTACGGTGCACAAGAGACCTTATTTATGGTCTTAAGATGTGGTTGGCTAAAGTGGGCCCCTCATCATGTTTAAGTGAAATATAACCTAATCACCAAGTGCATCACCCCATTTTAACTATAAGCCTAACAATCGGCTCGATCCATAATTCAGGTGGGTCATTCGAAGGGAAACAATTGGTAAAGGAATGCCCACCCTTGAGTGTTACATGCCCCTTGAGATGTTTACAAGAAATCCACTCTAACCATTAGATGTAATATTCCAAATTAGGTCTAAGGTCAAACAATTAGAGTGAAATGAGATTCAGGTGGGCCACACCAATAGGAAACACTTAGAAAAGAGATGACCACCCTTGAATTTTTCAGAGCCCACCATTATGATTATGTGAAATCCACTTCAACCATTACATGCAACATTAAAATTCATGCCAGGGTGAAAAAATCAGCCTTATCTGTGATTTAGGTGGGCCACACGAAGGGAACAACTTTGGAGGGTGTGCGTCCCCCTTCACATTGTTTTCACTCATGTGGCCCACCTGAATCAAGGATAGGGCTGATTTTGGACTAGGCCTAGCAGGAGCTGACACATCATACATATCATGGTGGGCCCATCTGCATCGATCAATGCACCTGACCATAAAAAAGTTATTGCCAATCCGTAGTGGGCTGTGTGTGTATCTATTTATATATAATGCATACACATGTATATACATATATGTTCATACACATATGCATGCAAGCGCCCACACACACACATATAGGTCCAGGTACAAGGCGTCAGCTGTCTATTTGTTAGAGCCCTCTATGAATTGCTAATGGTTTCAAAGAATCACCACTATCAGGCAACCCAGACATCGCATCCGGGCATAAGCTTATAAAATGGATGTTCAGATCATACATATCTAAAAGTAGTTCCAGTAAAAAGGCTTCATCTATCCATTTGTTACACCCTCTAGAAAGTAGTTTCAATAAAAGGCTTCAGCTATTCATTTGTTACACCCTCAAGTAGTTCCAGTAAAAGGCTTTAGCTATCCATTTGTTACACCCTCTATTGTCTGTTTATAGTTTCAAAGAATCACTACTACCAGGCAATCCTAGTCATCGCATCCATAGTATAGATAATGGATGGATATAAAAAGAAGGCTAAATATTTAAGTACAGACGGAATCATAATTAAGAGTAAATTTTTCATGGTAGAGCCCTTGAAAGTTTGTTGAACCTGATGGACAGCTCAGATTGATCAGTTCACCATTCAAACCTCCTAGACAATCAGGATCATATCTCTTTAAGTTATTCACTTTTATCTTTCTTTATTATTATAATGTGGATGTTAAGATTCTCTATTCCAGTAACTTTAATGCCATATATGGCCCGTGACTCAGTGATCAGCTGCTCATGTGAAGGGATGGAATATGTGTCAGAGATCATGCCTACGGCACATATGTAGGATTGGGGTGATTTTCATTAGGTATACTAGATTTTCATTAGGTAGACTATACCATGAACTCCTATGAATGGACCAAAATGGGTAGTTAAAAACTTCCATGAATGGACCAAAATGGGTGGTTAAAAACAGATACAATGGTAAACTTCAACATATATGCATATGTGGGGCTCACTTTATGAGTGAACTGCCCTAGTTTTAGTGTACGCACGGCACGATCAAACTATGCCTTAACCTGATGAATGGCATGGATCTTTGTCACGTGTGCTGGATATTGTGTCCTCACACGAGGGGGCACTTACTGAGTAAAGACCCCCAGGAAGCTTTATTTGAAAGGGACGAGGCGAAGTACTGGACCAAAGTAATATGGAATAATACTAGAAACCCAAGATGCCATGACCTGCATTTCAATACCTTCCCTAGCTACCATGTTGACGCTTAGTACATTGGGGAGAACATTGGGTGATAACTCTACCAAACTATAAATTTTATAAATATATATAACTGAGAATAGAATAGAATTACAAAAGGAATCCCAAACCAGAAACCAACATAATCCACCTTACTCGAAAAAATATTATTTAAGTAGTGCCATAATCTAAGTTTTATCTTTCATATGCAAGTTGGTGTTGATGTAATCATGATTGTACGGTTTTTACCAATGTAAGAAGAAAATCGTTTCAAGCTAATCCCCTGTTATTCAATTTAATTAGAGAAAAATGATAATAACATATTATCATATACCATAAATGATCAAATCCATAATTTTTTTTCAAAGAATTCTTCTAACTTGCAACATGGGGTACATGATAGTGTGGGCACCAAAATGACATTTTGGCCGCTTGCAATTATTGGAATCCAAGTGTCACCGACAAAAATTGCGTCATGGACCCACTCATAGTCACTTTCCTCAGTGACCCTTTCAGCCAAGGAGCCGAGCAATTGCTTCTTGCCGAGTATGATGATACTCAAGTATGTGATAGTGTGTAGGGTTGTTAACGGCACAGATCATAATCTGTATCCGATCTAGATCTGCTCCGATTTAATCAGATTCGAATCAATAATCGGATCATCGGGTTGAATTCGGATACCTAAAGACGATCCGTTTAATATTTGGGTCAGATTTCGATTAAACTTGATCCGACCCGTTAACGACCCGATTAAAAAGGAAAAAAAAAAAAAACTCTCATAGGTGAACAGAGCATCTCTCTCTCTCTCTCTCTCTCTCTCTCTTCTCTTCTCTGGAATATGGATAGCCAGTCGCCGATCGGTGCCCTCTTTCCTGTTCTCTATCATTTTCTGTTGCCATTTTTCAAAACCCCATAGGCCTGTATCATATATTCGGATATCAGGTCGGATCATATTCGGATCGAAAACGGGTTTCAAAATATTTAAATAGGTCGGGTTCAGATCATATACTTATGATCCGAACCAGATTCGGTGGATTCGGTTGGATATATCCTTAATCGGATTAGATACGGATCATTACTGATTTGGCCCGTATCCGATCTGTTGACAGTCCTAGTGTGCAAACCCTTTCCTATGGTGGGAATCCAAGTCATGGACCTACTCATAGCCACATTCATTGGTGACCCTTTCGGTCCAAGGAACTGAGCAATCGCATCTCGCCGAGTATAACAACGACTCAGGTACATGGTGTTTCTCTCATGAAATTGTTATATTGTGTAATGTTAACCATTACCCATTTGAATCAAATTACTTAGTGACCCAAAGTGGTTCTTAATCCATACGAAGGAAGATAGCTATTCAAACTTTGTCTCTAAGGGCAAGACAATTGTACTGATACACATCAGAAATTTCATTCTTTTACATTCTACAAGTTTCAATGTCCCTCATATCAAAATTTAGTCTTTTCATGATCTTGAAAAACAAAAGAACCTAATTATAAAACTAACCTTAGAGTTAACTATGGTTTATAAGAACTAAAACCCACTTAAAATTCAGTCTGTTGTAGTTGTTGCTTACAAGGAGAAGTTACTTGAGCAACTTCCCTAACTTAGCTAGTTTTTATGGTTTTCTAGCAAACAAGGGAAGTCAAGTGCAATAGCTCATGTCTGCAAGTTCACACCATTTCATGTATAATACGAAAATTCCTCTTCTTCTTAAGGATCATATGGATTGGCAATGGAGAATCATGGCATCATAGCCATTTATAAAAGGTCAGTATTTCATAAACCTTCTCAATGAGAAATATAAGGGGAAAAACATCATTTCTTGCAAATGTAGAAAAATATATGTATGCATAAAAATAGGGCAAACCATTTTTTTTTTTTTTTGAAAGCTTCCCTTAATAAATGTGTGTGTATATATGTATTTCTCAACGAAAATTATATTTCTCGTGTTTCTTTTACTTCTTGTGAATTTTAGCACAGGAGCATTCTTGAGAACTTTTTGGTCGTGATTGGGGTGGCCCACATCGTAATTGGTAGACGACATCCACTCCTACCGTCAGATGCGTTAGCCCATGTTAGACTCAGGGACAAAAATTCAGTCCCATCTGTTATTCAGGTGGGCCACATCAAGGAAAAAAGTATGTATGTAGGGGTAGATTTCGTATGGGTTCTACTGCGTTGTGCATGAGACATCCACTCAGACCATCAGATGCATCACCCCATGGTAGGCCCACGGTCCAAAAATCAGGTGCATCTATAATTTAAGTGGGCCATACCAACTGAAAAGGTTGGGAGTGTTGATGGTTGGAATATAGAGTTTGAGATGGTTGTTTCCAACTTCCAACCAACTTGGGAGATTTGATAAGGTACAACCAGAAGAACAGAAATCCATCTCCCCCACAGTCCACGTTGCAGGATAACTTATCATTTCCAACGGTTCATATAATTGTACCTACATTGGATTGGAAAATGGTTCAAAGTACACGTTGATTGGACAGTACCATCCATCTAATCAGTGTCCTTTAAATGGTCAACATACAATGAAAAGAAGTTGAAGAAATCTGATGGTTAGGATCACTTTGTAGCTGTGATTTTAAAAAAATAGGCCATCCATGACAAGGCCCACTAGATGGACCGTCCGGATTAATCATCACCCTGCCAACTGTACCGTAGAGAGATTGTTCTACCATATTTGGGTTGTACCGGCTCTACAGTACACCCACTCCAAGTACCAGAAGCCAAAGGAAATGGCCCTTTTGCATTTGGATTTGCACGCCATGATCCCACCTTGCCTAATTTGGAAAGCACCCAGGAACCCGAAAAAAAGAAAACATACCAAGAATAAAGGCTGCATTTTTTTCTCCAACTTGGGTGGGGCCCTCTTTCTGAATTACCACTTTTTTAATGACACGTGGCGAGTCACACATTCCTCGGCCGTTGCCTGCTGGAGTTGGATTCGCTTCTGACCGAGTTAACGGACCGGAATGAGCGGGAAATAAGGAGGTAGACGAAAAGACAGAAATAACCCTAGGTTTGTTTATGATGACTACCATATCACCGCACCCTTGTCCTAACGTTTTCCTACTCGCAAAGATATCAAAGGTTGTACTTCAGTACATCTTGACCTTTCATCAGGTGCACCCCAATTTGTGGGCCGGTTGTCTGAAAACCAGGCTAGTCCGGTCATTGCATCGAGTCATTTATATAATTGGGTTCTAAATCTTTTAGATTAGTCTTTTTTTTTTTTTTTTCATTTTTCATTTTTATTTCTTTTTGTTTCCTTTTATAGGAAGGTGGGAGCACACCACTTATGACTTTATTGATCCGGCTCTAGCTTTATAATCATTTAGGCAGATGTCACAAAAGGAAACGGGTACCTATTGTATAACCCGGCCTCTTTTTTCCTAAACAATCAATCAGGTAGGCCCCAAAAAAAGAACTAGCCCACATTGATAATTAAAAAAGAAAAGCCAAAACAGATACTTTACTATTACAAGTAACTCATCAAAACCCCAAACAAAAGAAAAAAAAAAAAAAACAGACTTCACAGCAAAACAACTAAACTGCTATGACTCCATGATTAACATAAAGCTGGACACCGAGTTGAACCGAGTTGAGCTTGGCACAGCTCGGCTCCATTCAGCCAGCATCTAACCTCAGCTCGGCTTGGTCCTCGAACCATACTAGCTAGCTTGGCTCAGCTCGGCTTAGTTCGGCCAACAACTCAGACCAACTTGAGCTGAGTTTGAGCTTTCAAGCCAGCTAGGGGGAAAATAAAACTAAAAGAGAGGGCGGGCATTTTTTAATATATATATCGAGCCGAATTGAGTAGAGTTGGGGCCAAGCTTTGAGTCGAGTTCAGGCCAGCTCGAGCTCCGCTAAAAAAAAATTGAGCTTAATTAAATAGCTCAACTCAACTCGAACCCAGCTTTCAAACCGAGACAAGTCGAGTTGGGCGAGTTAACCGAACTAACTTGTTTCATGTCTAATTCTAATTAATCCTATCATCTAGAGCCTACATTTAATGTGGATCATCGACCTTGCAAGGCCTACCATCAATATGAGCTATTTATTCTGCGGGGTCTACCTTGGATTCATGCCGTATAGTTAGACATTATATATGGATCGTATAGTTAGACATTAGATATGGATCGTCCATCATGCTAGGCCCAACTTCAAATTTGGCCATCCATCATGCAGGGCCTACATTAGATGCACGTGGGCCATATATACATCATTAAGAGCCAACCTTTGATGTGCACCGTCCATTATGTGGGGCCCACCATCATTGTTAACTGTCCATCATGTGAAGCCCACCTTCATTGTCTATTGCCCATCATCTGAAGCTCACCTTTGATGTGGACCATCTATCATGTGGGCCCCACCTCAAAGCCGGCTGGCCATCATTCAAGGGTTGCCTTGGATGTGTGAACCATTTATCATTAGGGGCCAACCTTTAATGTGGACAGTACATTATAGGGTCCACTTTGATAAGGGTTATCCATCATGTGGGCCCATCACCAATGTTAATTGTCCATCATGTGGTACTGACCATAAAAAAATAATAATAAAATAAAATAAAATAAAAAAATCCCTTCAATGTCCTCAACCCATCATGTAGAGCCCACTTTGATGTGGACCATTCATCGTGTAAGTCCCACGTTCAAAGTGGGTCATCCATCATGTGGGGGCTGCCTTGGATGAGAGCCATTCATCATAACCGGCCGAACTTTGATGTTGACCATTCATTATGCGGGGCTCACGATCAATTTAATTTTTGATCATGTGGGCCCACTATTGATGTGGACCATCCATTGTGAGGGCCCTGCCTTGGATTTGGGCTATCCATCGTCATCCGGGGCCACCTTTGATATGAACCGTCCATCACATGAGAGAGAGAGAGAGAGAGAGAGAGAGAGAGAGAGCTATTTGTGGGGTATCAATCAAGCCCTAGAAAACTTGCTCAAGAACTTAGCCCGGTCTCATCAGATGCATTAAGTCTCAACAAGATTTGTTGAGTCTGCTTGCTGACCCGGTTGACTTAATTTAAATTGCCATGACTCAGGCAGAGTCGCTCACTTGGTCATCAAGAAAAAGGTTGGACTCACCGGATGGGTGAACCATGTGCAGTTCATGCCTTTAAACCTGATTCCATGAGGTTTCTTTTGACTCTTTTTTTTTAAAAAGATATTTTAAACTCCTTTGAGCTTTTCATGTATCGTACCCATTCACTCAAGTTTGTAGATTTTCTCAGATTTCCCTGTCTTTCTAGGTTTTCTAGGTCTTCTTCAGTTTTCTCTAATTTTCTTTTCTCCTTGTGTTTTATATTTTAATTAAGAGAAATGCTCCAGTGGTGTGAGTCTCTCAGAACACTGTAAGTAATGGTGCTCCTAATTCCATCAGTTCACTTGGACCGGACAATTGATTGATCTGAACCGTCAGTTTAAGTCAAAAATACATTTTATGAGCTCACATACAGAATAGCCATGATAAGATGATCCAATCCATCCCTTATTTTGACTTATTTTCTTTTATAGCTATCCCTTTTAAAAGCCATAAATGGGATGATTACAATTATTGCCTAAAAAAAATTAAATTCTTTCTTAATTAGAAGCACAAGCAATCCATGATAGCCCTAACAAATAGATAGATGAACTAGTTGAATATTGGACATACCTTTTGTAAATGATATTGACCGTCAATGGCTTTCCCATTTTTTTTTTTTTTTTTCACCCCAACACACCTACATCACAAGGGCACCCGATCCCATGATCTTAGTGCAGAAACAAAGTTTGTCTACCTCTGAGCCATGGAGGCCATTTATCAAATGATTATTGTTTGTCAAATAGGTGTGATGTTTGCATGGGTCCAATTCCATGGCTCAGTGGTAGAGGGGCTTTGTTTCAACATTGAGATAGGGATTAAGTGCCCATGTGGTGTGGATGGGTGTGAATGTGTGCATAGGGGAGAAAAAAAAGATGTGATGTTTGCATGAATGCTCAGGAAATGTGTGTTGGATTTAACTGTTTAAGTGCCCCACCCAATCAGTTCAAGCAGGGCTGAAACCATTACATCATCCACTCAAGTCCTGGTCTCCTCTCTAGGAGACCATACACTATCAAACTTGCCGAATGAGGAAGCTTTTTCCACTAATTGGAGTTCGGCATTTAAATGGGAGATTTGCAATTTTTTTTATTTTTAACTGTCCACCATATACATCAACCTTCCTTTTTTACCTATCGCTTCCAAATGTCTTAGTAGACGTCGACATCGCACCATCTAAATTCAGTAAAATATGGTATAACGTTTTTTTATTGAAAATGGTTAACAAGTTTCAGTCAATGAACAGTAGTTCTGCAATCTATTTTTTAAAAGTACGCGCATCTTTACCACATATATGATGCGAGTAACTCCGAACGATGTTACCCACACGATCGGTCATTGGAAAATTCGCAAGCTTCAGATTTTATAAAGAGACTTGATGTCATAGATCTTCAGCCAGAACTATTTTTGTCATTTCGTTTTCTATAAGTAGGTTGTCGCCACACCCTTTTCTCTTTGTGCATAGCCTATACTTACTGTGCAACTAAAATCTCTGTAGGACCCACTGTAATGTCCATGTAATATCCAACCCATCCATCGAAGGGGGTGTTAATACATTAGACAAAAAATGAGGTCGACCTAAAACTCAGCTGAGCCATAGCATGGGAAACAATGGTAATGCAAGCGTCAAGCTACTATGGACACTCTTTCTCTGTACCCTGCACCCTCTTTCTCTCTAGTCTGTCCACTCTCTCCACTACAGCGTTGCACATGCCATGCCAGGTAGGTGTATACAGTATGGGCAAATTGAAGAACTAGAGGAGAGACGAGTATCAACTGTGTGCCTTACTTTTAGAGAAAAATATATCTTTTGTAAGATTATCTAGTGTTAAATGCACACCACCTATCTATATGATTTTGTTATCGAGCACCTTGTTTCCCTACATGATGGACACGTGATCAAGATCAGAGCCGTTCATTTTCTGGTCCTACCTTGGAGGGTGTTTCACACCGAATCTCAGCCATTGTTTGTACCTCTTTGTCCATTGGTAATTTCCAAAGCTCCTCCAGAGAACTGGCCTGATGTTTGTGGCACGATTTATCAAGGTAAAGCCCCACAA
The DNA here is from genome assembly GCA_003013855.2 of Liriodendron chinense. Classification (NCBI taxonomy): domain Eukaryota; kingdom Viridiplantae; phylum Streptophyta; class Magnoliopsida; order Magnoliales; family Magnoliaceae; genus Liriodendron; species Liriodendron chinense. The sequence continues at coordinate 243,976 of PVNU02002946.1, read as the reverse complement.
ATGAACAGTCAAGATCTCATGCCTTTTTTTTTTGTTTGTTTGTTTTTGCGTGTGATTGTTATTGTGCAGTGATAAGAGGCTTGATAAAGCAACTTTTAAGTATGCTGCCAGAGGACGCGGATTAGCTACTGACAGGTTGAGTAGCTATATGGCTACGGCATTGACGTCACCAACTTCTGTGGGCCCCACTGTGATGTATGTGTTGTATCCACACCGTCCATCCATTTGGAGAGATCATTTTATGGCATGAGATGGATCCAAAGCTCAAATGGATCCCACCAAAGAAAACAGTGGGGACAGAGACACGACCGTAGAAACCTTCCTAGGGCCTGCCATGATGTTTAATTGAGATCCAACATGTTCACAAGTTCACAAAGACATGGAAGAAGGGAAAACACAAATGTCAGCTTGATCGAAACTTTGTGGCCCTAAGAAGATTTTAATAGTAAGAGATCAATCCCACTGTTTTCTCCACTTGAGCTTTGTATCTGCCTCATTCTTTGGATCATGCCCTAAAATGATCTCTCCAAATGGATGGACGGTGTGGATACAATACATACATTATGGTGGGGGCCGTAGAAGTTGGTGACGTCACTTCAATAGCGAGATAGGACTCAAACCTGTGAGTAGGCGTAATCCGCGTCCACTGCCAGATAAGGGCTGTTAAGGAAGAAATCATCTTACTGAGTAAACTCAGTTGGGTCTACTGTAAATGTATGTAGTTTATCTACACTGTCCATCCGCTTTTCCAGATCATTTAGGGCCTGTTTGATTTTCCATGATACACGTAAATATGTGGTAAATGGTAAATATGTGGTGAAACACCTATGAGTAATTCCACCTCCAAATCGGTCCAAAAGTGTTGACTCAAACCTATGGGCCCCACCATAATGTATATGATATATCAGCCCCGTTCATATGTTTTATTAGCACATTTTGGGGCATGAGCAAAACAATGAGGCAAATCTAACACTCAAATGGCCCGTACGAAAGGAAACAGTGGTCTTAATTCGTCCACCATTGAAAGTAATTTCTTTCATTGGGCCCGCATTAAGGTTTATTCATCATCTAACCGGTTCATATGGTCACACAGACATGGATAAAGGGAAAACATAAATTTCAGCTTGATCCAAATCTTTTAGGGCCCCCAAGAAGTTTTTAATGGTACGCGCTTGATTCCCACTGTTTCCTTTGGTGTGGTCCACTTGAGCTTTGGATCTGCCTCGTTTTTTGGTCCACGTCCTAAATTCAACTGGCATAACGAATGGGCGGTGTGGATAAGCCACATACATCACAGTGGGCCCCACATTTATTGTACAAATTTCTCAATTTTAGTGTTAAGAAAAGTAACGTCACTGTCTTCATGGGAATGGGAATGATGCAGTAATTACCTAGGTAAATAATCATTACCCATTTACAAGGTAATTACAGTTTTGGGAAAAAATCAAACAGGCCCTAAGGGGTTGAAACCGTGGTTATATCCAAAACTCATGTGGACCATACCGCAAGAAACCGTGGTTATAATGATTTCCACCGTTGTAACTTTTCTAGGCCCACAGTGATGTTTATTTCTCATCCAACCTGTTCAAAAGATCACACATACATTGATGAAGGGGAAAATCAAATATCAGCTTGATCCAAAACTTTCACGGGACCCAGGAATTTTTCAACTGTACAGATTCAATTCACTTTGTTTCCTGTGGTGTGATCCATTTAAGATTTTTATATTCTTCATTTTTTGTCTTAAGAAATAAAATTACCTGTTAAAATGGATGAACGGAGTGGATGAAATACATAAATCACGGTGGACCCCGCAGAGTTTACTCATTAGGCAATCCGCTTCCGTTAAGGAGCTCCCTGCCCACCGGAATGGAGAAATGATGTGGCCAGAGATTTGATTGGTGGGGCATATGCTGCCGGATAAGGGCTGGGCTTTTTTAATGTTTGTCAGCAGGATCACATGGACAGTTCAGTAAACTGATGTTGACGTTGCATTAGGTCCAGTATACACGCACTTGAGGGACCACCAAGCATGAATAACATTAGATTAATAGTCTAAAAAATGGACGTTAGATATTATTTATTCAATTTGAACCATCTATTGGTTCGAATTGGTACCTATTTAGCACGGAACTACATAAAATATGATCTGGACCTAGTGGACAGCAGAGATCAATTGATTCAATATCCCACGTGTGCGTGCGTGCGTGACAAGGAAGAGCACTGTAACTACTGCTCTGGGAGCACCGCAGCACGTCTGCTGGGAATTACGGTTCTTTGACTTCATACAGTGAAGTAATTTGTAGGGCTCTCAATGGGTCGGATCTGGATCTGGATCGGATCCAATTGGATCCGGCTCCAAGTCCGTATTCCTGTAGACGGATTCGGATCCAAAAGGTGATATCCATCTCCGATCCATTTATAAATTGTTAGTTCCATTTCCGATCCAAAATCCATATAACCATCGGAATCGGATCGGATCTAGGTCCGAATGCACCCCCATTACAAATCTAAGAAATATATGATATAAAATATAAAATATAATATATTTAATTTAGTAGAAAAATGATGCAAATCCCACTATTTACTATGGTATGGTCCAAATGGCCTAAAATAATTTACAAAACAGATGGCCAGCAAGAATATAACATATACAGTAAGGTGACAATGAGTCGGATCTTAATCGGATTCGGATCTAACTCGGATATGTTCTTGTGAATTCATATCCGCTCCATTTAAGTAATCGGACCTATTTTAAGATCCATATCCGGTCCATTTAACTAATGGGACCTATTTTAAGATCCAAATCCGCATTATATGGATTCGGAGTGAATCGGATCTCGGATCTGTCCCGCTCCATTGAGAGCCCTAGTAATTTGATACTCCGGCACTCAGAAATTGTATATAAGATGCATGTTGACTAAAATTAAGCCGAATAAATTTCGTAACCCATTAACTCCCATCCCAAAAATCAGATTTTTTGAAAATATTTTATCCTGTGATTACTGGACGCTTATTTGTTGAAATAGGACCGTTGGATATTTTCATTTTTAACATTTCACTAAACCCACCAATCCGATAGCTAGATAATAAAGTAAGTGTAATTTCTAGTTTCTGGTACATCCAAACTGATACAGACCATTTGGACCGTCAAATTTGAATTATCTGTATGCCACTTTTGTAATTTCTAAGTGCATGCTTATCATCTATCACACTTTGCCAGAGTATTAAATATTTAATCTGACGCTGAAGGACACATTAGCCAATTGGAGAAAAGGCAAGGGCAGTCCATCTTTCCCGCTGTGAAAAGGTGAAACCCACGATGGAATTCGTACGACCAACGAATTCGCCTAGACACGTGTCGGAGATCTATAAGACAGGAGACCTCTCATAAAAATACTCAAATTTAAAACTCTGCACCGTCCAATTAGGTCTCGAACCCTGCCCTTTTCATATACCCATTCCCCTACTAGTATACTCACTCGCTTCAAATATCTAAAATAAGAATACATATATGTGAGATCTGATCCACTCATCAAGCAATCCTCAGTGTGTGGCCAAGATGGATCGAAAATAACACTGATAACCACACGATAGAAGAATAAAGGACGGTTAATCTAAATCTACACATGATTAAAGTTCTATCTATCAACGTAGCCGACCATGAAATCTGATTGGGTTGGTTTCTGTCAAATGGAATATTCAGAATACAGACCATCTGATGAACGGTTCCGATCTCGCACAGATATTCACTAAATCCACGTGTGATGAGAGTGCACTTGAACTGCACTCTCAAAACCCAAAACCCAAAACCACTTTCTGTAGCACGAAACCACTTCTGTTTCCACAAACGAACGAATACAAATCTCAGGTGGAAACTCTCTCTCTCTCTCTCTCTCTCTCTCTCTCTCTTTCTCACAGCTATCAAATCTCGGGTTTGTTGAATTTTACTCACTTTTCTCTGATCCAATTTCCCCGTTTTGGATTCTCCTTCTCGTTCTTTCATCCTCTATTTCTTGAAGAAATTCTCTTCGCTGCCTTTCTTAGATCTAAAACCTCCAAATTCTCAAACGAGGAAGAACACAGATTGAGATGGGGAGAGGAAAGATCGTGATCCGTCGCATCGACAATTCGACAAGCAGGCAAGTGACCTTCTCCAAGCGGCGTACTGGATTGTTAAAGAAAGCCAAGGAGCTGGCGATCTTGTGCGACGCCGAAGTCGGCCTCATGATCTTTTCCAGCACCGGCAAGCTCTACGATTTCGCAAGCTCCAGGTCAACTCAAAATTCCCATTTCTGCGTTTCCATCTTTGAATACTCCGATTGAAATTTCATGAATTTCTCCTTAATTACTGCCGTTTCATTCAAAATTTTCTTTTATGATCTTTTTCTTATTAGAAATGATAAATTGAGTTTGTTTATCTACTCTTTGTAGAAATACCGATACTGATACTCGCTGCTGCATGACAAGTGCTTGAGATTTGGCCAACTTACACTAGGGTTTCTACCAACGCTTCGAAAAAACAACAAAATATTAATAAATGGTAGAAGAGAATGATTAAGGGTATTTTTATGTTAACCACTAGGATTAGAAAGTGGTCTAGTTAATTAGTGGCCTAAATAGGGATATAAAGATGGGGAGAGAGTATGAGGAGATGACACCTGGCATTTCGGAGATTCCCGCTTTCTTCTTCACCGTTTACATCTCTTCTCCATTCACACCCAAAAGATCATAGTAGCTATCAGGATAGTATATATATTTGATTAGGTGGATTCTTGGATGGATAGACTATCTGTTTGTGCGTATTCTACATGTATTTCCCTTGAATATATTCCAACTGTTCTCCATCAGCAGCTTTTTTTTTTTTGTTATTCTCAATCAGCAGCTCTTTATTATTATTATTATTATTCTCAATCAGCAGCTCATAAGTGTGTAAAATGCCTACCAGTACCTAACTCCAATTTCATTATGGGTTTTGAATCCAATCTTTCTAATAAGGAACTGAAAGAAAAAGATATCTATTTTCTTTCAAACACAAGTTTTTTATTTATTTATTTATTTAATAATTGTACTTTTTTCTCTCTTTTTTTGTGGTTGGGTTTATCATTTAATGATATGACTTTAAGAGTAATGTTTTTTTGTTTCTTTTACTATTTGTTCAAGAATGGCTTCTTCTTTCCTTTTATTTTATTTTATTTTTTCTCTGCGAGATTTTGTAATCAGTTGAGCCTCATACTGTAGTGGTTAGATTAATGTTACCTAAAACACGAATTTCCCCACGTTTCCGTTCTAGATTGAGCATTCCAGATTATGGGTCATTAATTTGCGATCCTAGTTGATATTTTTAGCCACCCACAATTATGGCTCTCTATTCTTATATTGCTAAGTTAATGCACATATATGTCTATAATGTAGAGATTTATTCTTTTACTTATTTAGTTATAGTATAACACTAAGCATGTAAGGTAATAATAATATTTCATCATTTCATCTATAAATTGCAATATGGGTTCATATGTAAAACTACATTACATATACCAAGTACCCGAGCAACCAACAATCTAGATGATTAGGGTTTTAGTGTTTTGTTCATGCTCTTTAACCCCTTGTGTTCTAAGAAAATTGATAACATTAATTCCTTTTGATTAGTCATATAAATTATTGATGGTGTGTGTTTTTGAGCAAAAATCAAGTCATTGCCTGTTCCAAGTTTGGACTTAAGAGTGATGACTACCTTTTCTAGCACTACTTACTATTTGGATTCTAAACAGAGGGTTTTTAATTAGAAATCTTATATTTATTAAACAACTATCACCTTGAATCTTGTGTCAGGGAAGTGTCATTGATGATGATTATTATGTGAAAATGCAGAGTTTTTCTTGAATCTCAAATTGTAGAAATCATGATATCCTATCAAGGAAAAACATTTTATTTTCCCATGGATACTATGTAATCAAACACGCCCTAGACTATGTTGGGATGCACTAGTAAATTGAATTGCAAACATGCATTTAATCAGGATTTCTTCCATCTAGAGCATGCAAATGCCATAGATTGTAGAATAGTAATGTTGCATGCTTACATTTATATAACACTTAGTTCGTAGCATTCCCGCTCTTGTTTCACTAATCCTTTTGTTTGAATGCAACACCTAAGGGTGTATTTGGGAGTCAGTAATGGAGACCGATGTGATAGGCTAAAGCTGAAATGTAATTTCAAGTACTATTAATGTTGGTCTTTTGGAGTTGAAGCTTAATTTTTTTGTGGGTGTCCACTCTCAGTCTATATAGCCTTTCACACAAATCAACACATTTACAGATGGTGTGCTCCCACCTTAATTCCTCAACAAAAAAGAAATTAAAAAAAAAAAAAAAAATCCTGAAATGCGAGTGAATATGCATGTTTATGAGCAGTGAGCTTGACATACATATCTCACTTGTGATTTGGAGGGGAAAAGGAGGGTGAAACAGGTCCCATTCTTTCCAACTGCTCCCACAGCAAATCATACATTATTAGGTTGGAAGCCCCGCTGACCACAAATCAGCAGCACATTCGAATGGAACCTTTATCTCGATCTTTGTTCTCCACCACAAGAAAATAGATGAGAGTCCCTTTGACTCTTGATCATGTAAATGATCATCGGGTGTATATCTTTGAGCAAAAAATCCCATGTTGATTTCTTGCGCCTAAGGATGCTATTCATCATAGAATATACAAACGCCGGATACGGATTACCTAATTTTTACACATATTCGCATGCTTAGTTCAAAGCATTGCTGCTGTTATTGGCATTTCCTTTGATTTGAATTCCACACCTAACTGCATTTACTTTCTCCATGATGGTAATTCGTTTCGATGGAATTTGTTTCTGGTAAATGGTGAGTTTGGTAAAATAATAAATAGCCAGTGATGAATTAGATTGCAATTTAGTGCACAAGGAATATTCACAAAAAGGGTTGCAAGTGGCTCAATCTAATTCGCAACAAACAGTATAGTGTTCATATGGAGTTCCTATCAATTAATCTAAGAGACATGATGTAATGCGAATTCTTTCTTCTGAATTAGTATATGTAAGGCCAAATAGGCACACATATGATCAAAGTGTTAGGATAGATTGCATTAGATACTAAATTAGATTAGTTTAGACCTTCATTATCTCATAAGATCTTATTATTATTATTATTATTATTGAAATCTTAGGAGATAGTTCGGGATGTAAACTAATGTGATGCAGGGCCCCCTCATCGAGGGTTGTTCGCTCGCTTCAAGTGTAAGGCTGCGATGCAGTAATAAATCTCGGTAAGACCGAGGTCGATCCACAGGGAAAGAGGTAAACAATTCCAAGTACTCTAATAACTAGAATCTAAGAAGTTTAAGAAAGTAGTTTTTCACATCAAATAGAAAAATCTGAAATTAAGAAGAACTAGAGCATCAAGGATCTACTTGTAGTAGTCCAATGCCAATCCATTCATCCAAGTACAGCACAAATAGAATTAAAGTCATATCTCTCATCTAATTGGAGGATGTAACATTCAAGCACAAACAGTCCCACTTAAATCTGGAAATCAGATTTCTAATTCTAATGAAGCACATAGAACTTGAACTTGTAGCCTTCGGAGTAACAGCCATGCCTATGGACTATGGCATGCTCAAGGGTTACTACAATTCAAATTCAAACAACCCAATCATGGTAATCTCAGAGAATTGCAAGGAACTCATGTCCAGAGCACACAAACTCTCACAAAACTTCTAAAAAAACCAAACTTTATTCAAACTAGAACTTGAAAATCCATATTTAAAGTAAAGGGTACTTGAAGAAACGAATTAAAGCATTGAAACAAACTACAAACTTCACCTCTTAGCTCTAGCTAAGAGGTTAGCTAAAGAAAAGCATATTAAAACTAGAACTAGAACTAAGAAAAGGAAGAAAAACTAGCTGTAGGAGGCTGGGTAGCCTCCTAGGACTTGAACTCCTTGCTTCCCACGTCCTTGCTTGATTTGGAATAGAAGAGAGCACCTCCTTTTATAATACAGCAAAAGTACCGCAATACAACAGATTTTATTTTGCTTCGTACGGCTTAACCAATGGTCGGATTGCCTTCAAATTTGATTTGTAGCTTCCTTGTAATGTGATCTTCCTCATAGATGATTTAGATTTCCAATATTATCTTCTTAATGGGCCCACCAATCATATCAGCGACCGTCTCTCAAACTCGCGCAATTTGGGTACCTTCAGAACCAGTCATCTTGCTTTCAACGCCCCGGAGTGTACAAAGGTCGGATTGATATCAAATTTTGAACATTGGTAGAAACCTTCCTTCTCTACATGATGAACGGATTAGATTGTCCAAAAAAATTCCAGAATATGGTCCGAAAATTAGAACACTTAGGGTTTTTATAAAATCTGCACAGTTGGATCTTTCTGGATGGTCCATCTTTCTTCAACCGGTACGATCAAACCACACATCCTTTTGATCTGAAACTTTTGTGGTTATTCATATATGGATGTGGTCTAAAAGATGGGCAAAGTAGATTCTTCATATCATCAATGATGGGTCACCTGGACCGGCCCAGAGTGGAACAGCGAAATCTGGAACTTTCTGGACAGTTCGTATTGTTTTGGCTACCACGGTCAATCCGTAGCTCCGATCGACACGAAACCACTTGGGTTATTTCGGCGTCGAGCTCCTCTTCGACATGGATGTGTTGGATTTTCAAATATCATCAAGATAGGCCCAGAAAACTAGGCCGAAAAGCCAGACACGAGAATAGCCTGCTGTTTGGAATCTGGAAGTGCGAAATTGCTGTTTGGAATCTGGAATTTGGTGTTGCGCAGATTTGTGCTGATTTTGCTATTTCTTTTCGATTTTTATGATTTTCTTTCCTATGTTCCGTAGGATTCTTTTCTTAGCACGCAAGTTAGAGTTTTAAGATTAACTTACTTCTATTTAAGTTGATTAAACTTGTTTTTGTGATAAGCTTTTTATTATTTTCTTAATGAAATTGAGTTTCTACTCTATTCTTCTTCGTGGATTTGAAGATAATCTCATGGATTCGAGATCTTCCGTCTTGGATTCGATGAAAACTGGTTGATGAGTCCCAGTAGATCTATGGATTTGGATCAATTATTTGTGGGAGAGACGGTGTTCGATCTCACACCCCACCCCGGCTACATTAATTGGTATCAAAGCGAGGAACAACCTCAGGACGGTAGTTGTTAACAGTGGCTACGACAAAATCCTGTGGACGGTGATCTAGGGTCCACCTTCTCATAGTGGTGGCTTTCGGGGCGACGCTTAAAACACTCCAACGGAAGAATCGTCAAGATAAGCAAGGGCTGCAAGCTAGATTCGACTGCAAAGAAAATTATTATCGAAACGTGATTGTTCAAGGGAGAGATCTGAGAGATCGGGCAGATTGATGCTACAAGAGGGAGATAGACATTCCAGACTTTGATGGACGAAGTAACTTCTATGACTGGATCTTAGGAATCGAACACTTCTTTAGTTACAGTCTGATTTCAGAGGAGAGAAGAATTGTAACCAAAATATGCCATATGTCGGATGATGTTTAGCACTGGTGGTTGCGCGTTTAACATTGTCGGAAGCAGAAATGAAAACTACCACTTCACTCATGGCGGCGGATGAGGCAGCGATTGCTAGTGCGTTTCCTGGGCGATGAGGATGATCTGATGGAGGTCGTGTCACCATAGACCTCCATCCCCGACAGAAGCGCGCACGATGTGCATGTAGAAACGAAAGACCATCAACAGCTGGAAGTTCCTCTCGAAGCTTTTGAGGTGGAGGTCATTCATGCAGACACAGGAGTCCTTCTCGAAGCTTTAATAGAGGAGGAGTATTCCTCTGTGTTTGCCCTGAATCGCAACGAAGAAGTTGCTAAATCGATCAATGTTGAGGCCATGGAAGAGGAACACAAGGTTCAATCCCCAACCATCTCCGATGTTGATCGAAATTCTAAGATGATGGAGGTAATCAACACTTCAGATGTGGAAGACAAAGAACAAGATCCGGTAGACGTTTCAGAGATTATGGATTCGGATCCGCAAGAATCCTCGATCACCTCTAAAATTACCGCGCTAGCATTACACGATTTCGAAGCGACCGTGGACGCCGAATTCTTTGAAGATTTGTGCTAGATTGAGCCCCTCTTTTGCAGTACGGTTGGTATGACAGATCCATTTGCAATTTTCTTTGTTCATGATGAGAAGGCGATGGTTGCTGCGCTATGCCAAGAATTGGCCAAGGGCCCGTATCACTGATCAAGTCCATTGGTGAAGCTAAGCACGAAGCACAAACCAAGGCCGTGGAAAAAGATGAAAATGAATCTCCACCATGACTTAAAGTGAAACTCGAGGTTGAGTTTTCTTCAAGTAGGGGAGACTGGTGTAGGGAAAGAACCCCCTGATCGAGGGCGTGGGTCACGTACGTTCATGGAGGAGATGGATTGCGAGAGGATAGGGAGAAACGCCAAAAAGATAGCCGATCGACAGCCTTGCTGACCTGTCGCCCGCTGCCAAGACCGGTCCCGATCGGTCGAATTTCTCCTAGGCGGCGCCCCAACTTGCTGGACAGTTTGGGACCCTGGCCGACCAATCGAAGCCCTTAACGATTGATCAGTACTACTCTGTGGAGTTGCGCGGATTTGCGTAGATTTTGCAATTTCTTTCTGATTTTTGTGATTTTCTTTTCTATTTTACTTAGGATTCTTTTCTTAGCACGCAAGTTAGGGTTTTAGAATTAGTTTACTTCTATTTAAGTTGATTTGTGGGAAGCTTTTTATTATTTTCTTAATGAAATTGAGTTTCTACTCTATTTTTCTTCGTGGATTCGAGATCTCCTAGTTATGAATTTGGCGAAGACTGGTTGAGAAGTTCCTATAGATTCGTTGATTCAAATCAGTTATCGTAGATAATTATGCTGGCGCTTCTTTGTATGTTGTGATCATTTTGATCAGGATGATACTAGGTCCATTTGTGATGGTTCTCTGTGACCCTAGTGGGCCCCCATTGAGGTTCATATGCATTTTCAGGAGCCAAGAATTCCTAGCGGATCATCACACCTCAATCTCGTTTGCATTTTAACGAAGGATAATGTGGGAAGAAATGTCATACTACAAAGACCTGAACATCAGGTCTGATACTCGCTCCATATATTTACTGCCCACGGATCATATATCTAGACCATCCGAGGGTGGGACCTCTTTTGATGGTCTGTATTGGGACCAAAAGCATTATTCTAGTGGTCTCATCGATGGACATTTTTCAAAAGTAAATGTAACTTTCCATTTGAAGGCTCTAGTTCAGCAGTTGAGATCTTAATTGTGAAACTATGGACTCAAGCTGGGGCCACTGCTTTGGATTGTTCGAATCTATGATCATGTGCTAGACGTGTACCGACGAGATTGCTGATAAAAAAATGCCATCCTTCTCCCTCTTTGAATTTGTATAAACAAAGATTATCTTTCCATTAAAAGAAACGTGACATCTTTGAAGTTGTTTACTGATTCTTTAAATTTCTTTAATGGGCAGCTCCTAAACGTGGAATAGTTATTTTAATCACCAGCCGTATTGTTTGAATCCTTTTCTCGATGTAGAAAGACATCCCACTGCCATCTTGTCTTTATACCGACCCATGATATTGACAGCTATTCTGGCCGAGGATATGCACAATGTACTCGGGTTTTATCTTTTTGTGCAGGTGGGGATTATGTTTCATTGATCAGACCCTTGGCCTGTTGGGCCACTGTGGATGAACCATGTTTCATTGGTCCCTTCAACAGTCCTAACCTTTCGGCTCATGGCCTACAAATTGCTAAGCTAGAAGAGAAATACATCAACGGCCCACTTTCAACTGATAGGAAAGACAGATTGATGTATAGGATCTTAAGATCAGGGAGAGTTTAGGTCCATAGTCAATCCACGTTGCCTATGGATGACTGAGAGATGGGCCCCACTTGCGGAAACTGAACACCCCGAATATTATTTGCAGTTCTATAGGTTTTAGTTGTCACATCACGAACTTGCATGGAAATTACCAATTTGACGTGTAGGCATGTGACATGTATGAATGCAGTATTAAAGGCATTTCGTGATTTTCCATTGGCAATAGTAATCACGCTTTCTCAAGATGTGTTTGGATGCATGGTGTTGCATTGTATTGTGTTGTATATCAGGTATGATTAGCCTTACAGGGTACTGTCGGTGTAATGGGAGGTATTAGCTTTGTTCAGGCATTTTCCAGACTTTGTTCTCTTCCTCTCTCCATTTTGAATCGGTGAAAATCAAAACATAGATCTGAAAAATTAATCATCATGTTAAAGAAATTAAAAAAAAAAAAAAAAAAAGGTGGAAAAGAATCCATATTAGTATGCTTATTTTAGCACACGTGATTTTCTTGAAAATATTAAAAAAATTAACAATCAAAATTGTGAGAATTGTCTCTTACCATGGAAGTTTAGATTTAACAGCTTTTTTTTTAAGTAAATAGAAATCGCTGTTTTTCTTATGGAATATGGGAATTAATTCCCTAGATAAATTTGTTTTCATGGACCAGCGGAAAACATCTGATATGTGGAAATCAATTTTATTTTAACAAATTTTCAAGTCTTTTTGGTTTTCAATTTATGATAGTAATTGGTTGGAAATAGGTAATGATTATTTATCTCTATAATTTTGTGGTGACATAGTTACATTTTACTACATTATACCATTATTTGTTTTACGGGAGCATCATTGTGAAAAAAGGGTCTTTTAATATGTGAAAATGTAATAATTACAATTTTCACTACCTGTTTACCTTACATGTGTATTTGACTCTCGCTTTCTATGTCATAATTTTCTCTTAACTAAACACCCTAAAAAGATAATAATGACTCATTTACTTTGAATTATACTGAAAATTGAACACCAAAGGCACCCCAATTCATTATCCGAAATGGTTACCCTACATTCCGTAAGGTTAAAGGGCATCAGCTGTGGGGGTGAAGAGAGGTTTGTTTTCATTAAATGGATCAAGCCAGAGTGGGATTGGCTCAAAGCTGAATGTAGATGAATATGCAAGAGGAAATCTAAGTGACAAGGAGGAGGGGGTATATGTAGGAATCACCCGGGTCAAGTGATCTTTGCTTTTCACAACTTCTATGGTCGGCTTTCCAACATAATTGCAGAGGCCTAGTCCTGGTAGATGGATTGGAGATTTGTGGTGAATTGAGATTATCAAATGTCATTGTGAAAACCGACTCTCTTGTGATTGCAGAAGCGGTCTCCAACCCCCAACCTGCTACCTCATGGAATATTCGGTATCGTCTAGGAACTACTCAGCTCAATCGGCTTTCCATCAATTTTAAGGTTTCACACACCCTTCAAGAAGGCAATGCGGTTGCGGATGATCTTGCGAGGATGGGAAGTGGCGAATGACCTAATAGGCGACACTATAGTCGCTCGGATCTGCCAAGCCCCATTAGGGGCCTAATTACCCTAGATAATGCTTAGGTGGGGGCTATTAGGAAGGTGTAATCTCTTGGACTCTCTCATTAGCAGGTTGTCGCTGTGGGGGTTGTGGCTTGATTTTTTTCTTTGGGGGTCACTGAGTCTAGGCATTGGGCTATTTCTATTTTTCCATTTTTTGAGAGAGGTGTCTTGTGGGTATATGATAGGTGAGGCCTGGCGTTTTTTTTTTTTTTTTTTGTAGAGCCCACCTGAAGTGAATGTTTTTACATCCTTTTTTCCATTCAACAAAGTTTCAGGTGGTGTGATCCCACCTTTATGAAAAGAAAAAAAGAATGCACCCCAATTCAAATAGCTCATGGTTTTCCAAAAGAATATTTTGAAAAGTGCTTAGCTTTTGTTTTGTTTTCAAATATTTTTATAATAGAAACTATTAATGAATCATTCGGACTAAGAAGACTTCCTACAAAATACCCCCAAAAGCATCAATATTTACAAAATACAAAAGTTTTATTGCTTTCTTGGTTCCTACGTCAGTTAGTTACACAAAATAACTAAGCCTATCTATATGAAGGGACTTAAATCCTTTCTTCAAAAACCTATAGGTAGAGATCCTAAATGATAATTATACAAAATAACAAAGCCTATCTATATGAAGGGACTTAAATCCTTTCTTCAAAAATCTATGGGTAGAGGTACTTCAGATGTATCATATTCAGTTGTGTACATAATTAATAATTTTTTTTAACATGGTATCATAGCAACATCAAAATCATTAAATTTTCTTTTGATTGTCTCTTGATATTATATATGCATTCTAACTATCTAAAATGCACACTGCATAATATAAAAGATATGGATCACCTGTCTGTCTGATTTTGTCTATGTGTTGACATCATCAACTGATTGATTTGGCCTTTTTTCAATTGATTGATTTGGCTTGATTCTGGGCAAAGCATGCTGATCAGCAATCTTTCTACGGGGTTTGATATTCTTTGCCCTAACAAGGCTTTGTTAGGACTCGCAAAACACATGGAGTAAAATCAAGCAAAGCACTTGCACTCACATAAAGCGAATTAACACGAGAACAATCCGAATTTATGTGGAAAAAACCCTTGTGGAAAAATCACAGCACAAAGTGATCAATGCACTATGAATAACAAAGTTACGAGAGATGAACTTACCCGGATCAAAGCTTCCAAGAAAAAACTCAAGCTTTTCTCTTTCCAAAACTCTCTCAAACCCTAAAATACATCTTAAAATGCCCTAATCCCGATCACACAAATTAGAAACAAAACTGTAAAGTTGCACATAATTGGGAACCATCGAACGATCACGTCGACTAGTCGAGACAGGTCGACACATCGGTTGATCGGTCGAAGACCCATGTTCGACAAGTCGAACACGCCATAAACTATCCAAAGGGTTTTGCCTATTTTGCAAATATTGTCGATCGATCGAGCCATAATTTCGACAAGTCGAAATTGCCCGAAACCGTCCAGAAACATTCTGTGCTATTTTGGGCATGATCGATCAGTCGACCAAGCTAGTCAATCGATCGATCACCCCTGTTTCTACACAGATTGAAGGCTCCTCAAACAATCTCTATCAAGGCTTCAATCAACACTTACATTCTTCCTTTTCTCCATCCTACATCTCTACTCTATCTCCATTATAGCTTCTCTATCGCTTCTCGTGCACACTTCATCTTCACACTATTTTTGTCAAACCAAAAGAAGTTGCACATAACTTGAACTTCTCTATAGGAACCACCTTGGTAGGCATATTCATCAGATTCACGCTTGTATTGATCTTCTCGAGAGTTACACCACCTTCCTCAAGACTTATCGGATAAAATAGTAACAAACATCAATATGTTTGGCTCTAGAATGGTAAACCGAGTTCTTTGCCAAATTAATAGCGCTCACGTTATCTCAATTAACCTGCACAGCCTCCTGTTGAAGTCTCAATTGATTTATCATTCCCCTCAACCAAACAACTTCCTTGAATGCTTCCATCGTTATCATATACTCAGCTTCTATTGTGGAAAGAGCCACCACAGATTGAAGCTCCAACATCCAACTGATCGCTCTACCTGCTAGCACAAACAAGAACCCGAAAGTCGACCTCCTACTATTCACATTGCTCGCATAATCAGAATCCACATACCCTACTAACTTGTCCCATGATTTCTCAAATGTCAAAACGTAATTCTCCGTACCTCGAATATACTGAAGTAGTCATTTCATAGCCTCCTAGTGTTTCTTATTGGGGTTAGACATGTATTTGCTAACAACAACCATAGCATATGAAATATATGGTCTCGTACAAACCATAGCATACATCAAGCTACCTACTATGCTCGAATAAGGCACACGAGCCATAACTTGCCCCTTTCTTCTTCTGTTTCAGGGCACTGCTCCGATAAAAGCTTAAAATGAGCAGCGTGGGGAACGCCGATCAACTTTACCTTGTCCATCTTATACTTCACCAATTCCTTCTCAAGGCATTCTTCTTGAGATATCCAAAGCCTGCTCCTCTCCCTGTCTCTATATATCAATGCCAAGAACCCTCTTTATAGTCACCAGATCCTTCATCTCAAACATTCATGATAGCTAGGTCTTTAATATGTCAATCTCAGACATGCTATGACTGACGATAAGCATATCATCAACATATAATATCGGTATAATGAACTTCATATTACTCAATGTCTTGAAGTAACATAATGATCATATTCACTCTTAGTAAACCGATGACTCATCATGAATGAATCAAACTTCTTGTACTATTGCCTAGGTGACTGTTTCAAGGCGTATAACAATCTCCTCAATCTGCAAACATTGTTCTTTACCCTTTATATTTCGTAACTGTTAGAACTAGAAAAATGCTCGGACGCGGTTTTCTGGTGTTTTGTTGTTCTGGGATTCTGAATAATAGAAACATTCATAGACAATCACAAGCATTCACAAAAGTACGCAAGAGAAGAGATATCGCAAGGCGAATTTTATTCCAGAGATCTTGAGATCTTGTACATTCCATGCCGTGATCTGGCACGAGCCATTAATTACATCGAATGATCGATGACCCTTGATTAAAAGGCAGGAGACTAGTCAGCGGGGACTATGGTCTCAAAGTTCATGGTCGTAGAGACCTGTATTTTATGTGGTCGTGGAGACCTGTATTTGTATGGTCGCGGAGACCTGTGTTTGTATGGTCGTGGAGACCTGTATTTGTTGTGTTTTGTCATGGACTGATCCATCTTTGTAAGAGTCAGATGTCTATGTCCCATGTTTTGACCGGAGATCCGGGCTGAGACTGTCAAGGTTTTTAACCGAGGGGTGCGACTCTGGGCCTGTGCCCGTCATTTGTGACGGGTGACCGCGGGAAGACCGATCTGCGGTTGTATGTACCTGAGTAGCTCAACCAGCGGATGCCGTTTGAATGGCTAGGGCATCAACTGTTCTTGAAGTGTCAGTCTTTAACAAATTGTGTGTAATAGTTCAGAACTTTCTCTATATGGTTTATCGTGTTAACCATAGTCCCATTTGCTTAGTCCGGACCTGAATCCGGGTCATATTATAATAGTACATGTAATGATGATACATCAGTATGATTCTGGGCACTGGCGGCTTACTTCGTTCATTTCGTTGGATCGGATCGGACTCCAAAAGCTTGCGTTCTACTCATTGGGAGGCCTGGATGAGTTATTTGACTGCTCCATTGCATCTGGAACACTCGAAATACCAAAAATAGGCCCAAATGGGGCCCGAAAACATCATAAAATGAAGATTTAAAGGTGCTGAAATGGACGTTTAGAGTGCTGATTTTTACGATCCGCTGGCCTGATTTTACTGATGCGCTGGGGCCAACGCGTCCAAAAATGATTGTTAAAGTGTTTGATTTTCCTGATCCGCTGGCCTATTTTTATGATACGCTGGGGCCAGTTTGTTCAAAAATGACTTGTTTTATAAATGACTGATTTTCCTGATGTGCTGAGCTATTTTTCTGATGCGCTGGGGCCAGTGCGTCCTTAAAATGATTAGTTTTGGAATATTGATTTATTTGATCCGCTGAAGGTATTTTTCTGACGCTCTAGGACCAGTGCGTCCGAAAATAACTTTGTTTTAAAGATGATTGATTTTCGTAATGCGCTACTATACTTGCGCGATTTGAAGTTATTTCATCTCCGGACCTGTTGTGGTCGGAGATGCGATTTCCGGTGAAGGATTCCGGCGATCGGAAGAGAGTTCCGGGGATCGAAAATGGGTTTTCGGTGAAGGGACGCAGGTCTCTCTCTCTCTCTCTCTCTCTCTCTCTCTCTCTCTCTCTCTTTGAATTCGTTCAAATGATCCGTAGGGGAGGGGTATTTATACCCGAAGTCAGCCAATAGGAGTCCGCCACGTGTAGCGCGTCGAAAAATCATGCCGGCGCGTTGAGAAAATCACTCGGAGCGTCTAAAAATGTCTTTGTTAGAATGCTGATTTTTAGGGCGCACTGGTTGTCAGTGTGTCCTGAAATTCCTGAAAATGCCTGATTTATTGGATGCGTTGGGGGTCAGTGCGTCCTAAAATTCCTTTAAATGCCTAATTTATTGGACGCGCTCGGGGTCAGTGCGTCCTGAAATTCCTGAATTATTGGATGCGCTGGACGAATTTCCTGATGCGCTGAGGGTCAGTGCGTTCTGAAATTCACTTCGTAAAACTGTCTGCATTTCTTGATGTGCTGGGTGAATTTCTTGACGCGCTGAGGGTCAGTGCGTCCTAAAATTCACTTTGTAAAATTGCTGAATTTCATGATGCGCTGACCGTGAATTTCTTGATGCGCCGACGTACTCATGTTTTACAAAATTGAGTTTTGCGAAAAGAAGGGCTTGCGGGTCCCGCTTTGCGATGGATGTCGATGCACTGGCACTATTTCTTCATGATTGAGTAATCCTCCCAAATTTGGAGGGTTCTGATCATGACGAACGGTGGGGTCCACCATTGGCTCAATTTTTCATTTTTGGTCAAGTCTGATATGTTTGTGATTTTGGCTAAATTTGCTGATGCACTGCCCTTGAATCCAGTGACGGGGCTAATTGTACACTTACGATCCCTGTTTTGAGGATCCTGACTTTTGGGACCCCAACAGATGCCCCTCCGATGTGTTGGGATGGACGTGATCGTCCATTGCGGCACATCGGACTTTCTGGGTCCCGCTATAAATAGGAGGGTCTAGGTCATTTTGGTCATTTCACCTATTTTTCAGCAACCAGAGCTTCGTGCCAGCGCGTCCTTCTTTTCTCCAGCGCATCTATTAAATATCGCCAGCGTGTAGAAAAAAGGTCGGACACGTCTAAAAAACTAGGTAGCTTAATTATTCGACGCGCTACCCCCAGCCCGTACTGAAATGGACTTGGAATTTCTCGAACGCGACATGATCCTGCGCGTAGTTTAAACGGACGCGCCAGGGTCAGCGCGTCATCTCTCGCTGAAAATACCATTTTCTGGACGTGCTGAGTCTGGCGCGTACTCGCGTGTTTGAAAAAAACCCCTTTTTGGACTCATTGGAGGTAGCGCGTAGGGAAATTCATACTTAATCTTATTTATGGACGCGCCAGGGTCAGCGTGTACTCGCGTGATTGGGAAAACCCTCCTGTTGTATTTTCATGACGTGCCAGGGTCGGCGCGCACGAAATTTCAAACTTGGTGAGATTTGACATATTTACTGGACGCGCTGGGGCCAGCGCGCCATGTTTGACTTGCACAATTGCATGATTTTTGCGACAGCACTGAGCCCTAGCGCGTGTGATTTTTGAACTTAGTAGAATTTCATGAATTTTACCTTTGCTGGACCTTACGCGTATGTTCTTCCGAACTTTGTTAAGTTTGGCCTAATCGTTGAACGTGTCAGGGCTGACGCGTACTGTTTTTGTTCTGGAGACTTCCTTTAATGGTCTGAACGTGCTAAGGCTGACGCGCACTGATTTCTGGGGTTGAGAAATTGCCCAATTTTTGGTGTCCTGATTAAGCATGCTTAGCATGGCTTAACGCGCTCATACTCTGGTTCAACTGATCATTGCCCATGATATTCGGGTCATCTTTTCGGGGTGGATGGGGTCCAACCTCCTCTCTAAGCTTCTATGAGTGGGTGTTGTTGAATCCCATACACTTAAAACCCTTGGGTCAAGTTGAACTGTGTATGATGCTTCTTTTTAACTTAAATTATTTAGAGTTTGCGCATACCTGACTGTGTCCTTTCTGATACTTGTACTTGCCTGATGTTTCGGGTGTGTTTATGCAGATCTTCATGGCTGGTGGTTCTTCTCAGGCTAGTCCTTCAGGTTCCAAGGTGGCTGCACGTAAACGCAAGCGCATTTCTCCCAAGGTCGTGCGATCATCTGACCAGAACCCACAATGGTTTCATTCGCCGGAGAAGTTCAATTTTTATGAGCGCATTTTGACTCTTCCAAAGAACGTACAAGCGGAAGATTCTTTACGACAAGGCCCTACCAACCCCTCCTGATGAGGGTACTCAAGAAGAATGGGATGCGTGGTATGCTCCTTTGTAAGGTTTCCGGACCGATGACGTTGTTGGGTCCGAAGAAGGTGAGGCAAGCCCAATCGTGCCTATGCAGTCTGTCAAGCGTGGCCGCCCGAAGACAGCTGGCAAGAGCGCTAAACAAGTATATATGGAGAACCAAGCTAGATCGAAGTCAGACAAAATGAAGGTTGTCTGGTCTTCAGTGAAGATGGCGGTGTCATCCCTCATGATCCGCAATCCCTACACGAAGCAGTACATCCAATTCCCCAAGAGCTTCCAACGGTATCGATCCCTCCCAAGCATCGAGCCATCCGATGTGTGTCGCGCAAATTCATTCTACCGCAGTCGACTCCTGGACGTCTATCCCAGAGACGTTCCTCAACTGCGCTGTGTCAAAGAATGGTACACTGCAGTCTGTCCTCGGAGAGAAGGACATGATATTCCTAGAGCCAAACCACGACCCACATCTACCGTTTCCACCCCACTACTACGAGACACTGCGTCAGAGGTTTCACCCCTTGTCAGACGCAGAGATTTGGCCAATCAGTGGGTTCAGGACCCGAGGTCATCTGAGTCCTCATCCAGGCTATGAGGCTTGGGCCAATAGAATTATCGAGCAACATGAAGACACCCTGAAGTAGGTGGGTCTTCTAAGGGCCATCCAAGCGACCTCAAGCTACTTCTCCCGGGAGCCGTGCGTATATTAGGGGTTTCTGAATCACTGGAGCTCCATTACCAACTCATTCCACCTGCCCTGCGGAGAAATGAGTATCTCTCTCTAGGATCTGTACCGGATAGCAGGTCTCCCCATACGCGGCAGAATTTATGATGAATGGACGCCCAGCGACGAGGAGCTGTCTAAAAAGAAAAAGGGCGTAGATGAGGGCTTTTACTCTTAAGCCTGTTATGAGCTGTTTGCGGAGCTTCCGCAATTCCAGGGCTCCAAGGACAAGGTGCCCTTTGAGGACTGGCTGATTTACTTCAGCCATGGTCTGAAGTGAGTTTCTCGACTTGAGTCTCGTGCCTTTATTTCATTCTGTCTTCTCTTTTATTGATGTTTCTTCTTTCTCTTTTTCAGCCTGGATTACGCGTTGTATGATGAAGGCCGCCGGGATAAATTGGTCTTGGAGGCCAAGATGAAGAAGAAGTTCCCGCAGCCGAACAAGCTGTCTCCCACCAGCGAGCTTGCCGGATTCTTAGCCTATTGGCTATGCTGTGTGGCCCTCCCGAGCTCTAAGCAGGCAGACAGCGTGCGAGTCTCTTGTTTTGCCGTGGCGGGGAGTCTGGCTAATGGCCATCGTTACGAGTTGGCCCCAGTGGTATTGTGCTCTATCTACAGGGCCTTCGGCGGTGTCATCAGCAATAAGGGTTCTGCTTCCTTCGGGCTGAACTCTTCCTTTTGCGGATGGCACTTCTTCTCGGGCTGGCTCGGGGTTTACTTCCCATGGGTGTACGGCATGGAGCTCAAGGATTTCATTCAGAGGGGATCGGTCCCATTGCATGCTTTCCAGAAGCAGAGGATGAACAGCGGAAATTTGGTGACTATCGAGGCAACGATAGCTCGCCATGATGACGTCGACTTCTTTCTCTTCTCGTGCACTAACAGTGAAGATCCGATTTTGCTCGATGATGATGAAAGTCTTGGCTCTTATGGGCATTGCTTCCTTATATCCATCTGCCCGGGCTCACTACCTTTGAGGGAGGGCGCTGAGTTTTGGAGGGAGCCCTACTACCCGAACCAATTTGTTCGTCAGTTCGGCTACGACCAAGGGGTGCCGGAGACACTCGAACCAGTGACAAGGGAGCAACGAGCCTACGACACAGGGCCAATTCACTGGAAGTGGATATAGCGACAACTCTTATTAATCAAGTCGGGCTGTTCCTTTATTGTTCCGGGTACGGAGTATACCCCTGGTGCTACGTACGGGTAGATGAGGTGGTGGGCTCACCAATATTCCCTAATTCGGAACAATCGCCACTTAGCTGACCCAATTTTTGTCTCTCCTCCGATCGTCGACCCTGCTCCTACTGACGGCTTGGGCTACGTGTCAGAGCCACTCCATCAAGTGGCCACTCCGGGTGTGTAGAACTTCGTGACCTCTCTGAACGTAATAATAGACCTATGAGAAGCCTGAGCATACGCTTGAAGGGTGGATCGCTTATGGCCAGAGAGTCACACTGCAAGGGAATCCGGATTCCCCACTCGTTGGTCCCATGGCAGAGGGACAGAGAGAGCGTTATGACATTGGTGGCGGTGATGACGAGGCTGACGAGGCTGACGAGGTAGGTGATGCTGGTGAAGAGGAAGATGTCAGTGGTGATGATGGTGAGGATGATAATGATGATGTTATTGGTGATGGCAATGATGAAGGGGGTGATGGTGGTGATGAGATCATTGGAGAGGGCGGAGAGGGTGACGTTGCGGCTGCTGCGACCCCATCGACCGGCGGTCGGGGAGGTCATGGTCAGAGCCCTGCCAGTCGGACGAGTCTATCCAGACGCTCTGCTCCCGGGGATAGTGATTCCGAACAATCTCCTGAGTGTTCTGGGCCTCGAGTGAAGACTGCCCGTCGTGTTCCTATCGCCGACGGAGGGAAGAAAATAAAGGACATGTGGAAGTTATATCGGGCAGAGAAGGCACGGAGTCATCTCTCCAAACTTGCCGACAACGTTCCAATCGATGATGCCAATGGACCGAGGGAGGAGGGGGAGATGAGTTCGCAAGCAGACCTTAGCGGAAAACGCCCCACGGAAGAAGGTGGAGATAAGGAGCCGATATATGATAGATCTGTCCTTGAGGCAGACACAGAACCCATCCCTATGGACCTTGATAGTGGGGTACAATATAAAGATCCTCCCCTTGCCGACCCTGCTAGTACTGTAGCTGTAACCAACCCTAGCCCTACCCCTGAGATCGTTGTACCTTCTCCTCCTGAATTGCCTGAGCCAGCAGTAGAAAGTGTAATTAAATGTGTCCCGGCATCACCAACACTTGTCACTTCAACCAGTGCACCGGTCGATGAAGTTCCTACTGGTATACTGCTTGCCTCATTACCTTGCTGGTTTCTTTTTTTCTTTCTCCAGTGTGCTAATATTTACCTATTTCTTTTGCCAACCACTGCTCCTGCCAGCATCCCGATTCTTGCAGTTTTGCCTGATGTATTTACTTCATCTCTCCGAGGCCTGTCAAGGACCAAAGCAAATCTGCTGAAGAGCCTCCTGTCTGACATTGCTGATTCATTAAAGAACGGAGACGAATGGTCCATTTTAGACGAAGCACTGCATGCACTAGAACTCAACGCTACGTGGCTCGGAATTGACATTTCTTTGATAGTCGGTCACATAGCTCAGTTCAAGGAAGGGATGGCTCGAGTGAACGAGGCGAGGCACCTCCGGGTTGATCCTTCCGTTGAGGAAAAACGCAGTCACTTACGGTCCCTCCTTCCGAAGCTTGAATTACACGAAGCGGATGCGGCTGCAGTAAGGAAAGATTGGCAGGCTGTTGACGCGGAGTACCAAGAGGCCACTGGACACCTCGCGGAGATTGAGAACGAGATGGCCCGGCTACGAGCTGAACATTCTATCGTCCATCTCAAACTCTCGAAGTTTAGCGGTCAGAAGGCACGCCTGCAGTCCTCCATCGACCAGCATGAGGCGAAGTGTAATGCCGTGAGGGAACAAGTTACAGAGCTGAAGCAATCTCTTCAGGATACTCCTGACCCTGCCCAAGTCTTGGCCGAGGCTGAGGCGAGACAGAAGACGATCGAAGAATCTGCAGTCAGCCTATTCGAACAATGTTTGAAGACTTTAGATAGTTGAACTGTAACAATCTTCGCTTGCAATTTGGAACATGTTTGGAATATGTTGTAATGGATGTTGTAACAATATGTATGCTATTGTACTTCTAAATTTATATTGTGTCTTTAGCCTATATACCCGTTTATTTGAGTTTGAATGCAAATAGATTGCGCCAGTTGGAAAGGAACGTCCCCCTGTTAGGACTCAAACCCACACTCATGTGAACGAAGATGTAAAGCCTCGGCTTAGGGCTTATCCCGATTTTCAATGGTCTCGAAAAGGCATGGTGTCATGCTTGACGTGTCTTGAGTCTTAACGACCTTTCCGATACCTGTGTAAGCACAAAATAGATGATTAGCATTTTGGTTTAGTCATTGTATGGTATTCTTTCTTTTGGTATTTACTTCATTACACTTTCCCTCTACTGGGGTGTTTACAACTTGCGACGATAAGCCTATGTTAGGTGTAATATCTTTTCAAGAATCGGCCATTCACTAGCGAACTGATGCCCTGCCCTTTGCAATCTATTACCCGATAAGATCCGTTGGAATATACTTCATCGATGATGCAGACAGGATCCCATTTCGGGTCAAATTTACTTTTCGGTCCTTGGGTCGGTGTCGGACGCTTCATCATTAGCACGAGATCACCCTTCTTGAATGATCTGCCCCTGACACGTTTATCGTACGCGGCTGAATTTTGCTTTTGATACATTTCGAGCCTTTGTTGGGCGGTGAGCCTCTTTTCATCTAAATCATCGAGTTCGGCCATTCTGATCTTGGCATTGTGCTCGGTTGTTAGGGAGTGTCAGAGTGCGACCCGTAGCGATTCAACTTGGATTTCCATCGGGATCATAGCTTCTATACCGTATACCAGTGAGTAGGGTGTGGCTCGAGTAGCTGTGCGGTGCGTAGTTCGATATGCCCATAATGCTTCGGGCAATCGTCTGTCCCAGTCCTTTTTATTTTCCGCCACTGTCTTTTTCAAAATCTTCACGATAGTCTTGTTGAATGCCTCGGCCAATCCGTTCGCAGGAGGGTAATAAGGCGATGAATAGCAGTGCTTGATCTTGAACTTCGCGCACAGCTTGTCAATAGTAGCGCTCTTGAAGGGTGTTCCATTGTCCGTGGTAATTCTCTCAGGAATACCATGCCGGTATAATATGGTATGACGAATGAAACCCTCGACATGTCTGGCTTCCACATTTCTCAGGGCGACTGCTTCGGCCCATTTGGAGAAATAATCGGTTGCCGTAAGGATGTACTGATGCCCCTGGGAGGGCGGCGGACTGATAGGCCCGATCACGTCCATGACCCAAGCTGCGAAAGGCCAGGACATCACTGACTGATGTAATTCTTCCGGTGGTGAATGTATGATATCTGCGTGGATTTGACACTGGTGACACTTCCTGACGTATTCTATTGCGTCTTTCATCATTGCGGGCCAGTAGTAACCCATGTGTCACACGCAATGATGTAAATTCTTCCCCCCTGGTGAGCACCACATTCTCCTCCGTGAGCTTCTCTCAACGTGTCGTGTGCTTCGTCTCGGCTTAGACATCGCAGTAGTACTCCTTCGTATGACCGTTTGTATAGTACATCATTCTGGAGTATAAATGAATTGGCACGTCTTCTGACTTGTGTGCGCATTTTGGGATCCTCCGGAAAAAATTCGTACTTCAGATAATCAATGAATGACTTTCTCCAATCGTCTTCTTCTGTGATCTCGAAGCAACAGATGGGATTGGCACTCAATTCTCCACTACGCAGCGCGGTTGTCGGCAGAATTCTCCTCTCTTCAATTGTTACCTGAAGTGGGCTGCCCCCTGGGTTAGCCAAAGCAGCGGCTAAACTAGCAAGTGCATCTGCTCGTACATTCTCCTGTCTCGGTATATGTGAGATACTGCTGTTCCGAAACTGATCGAACATGGACTGCGCTTGGTGGCAATAGGGCGATAACTCGGGTTTGCGGACTTCGTATTCTGTCGTCAGCTGTCCGATGACAAGCCTAGAGTCTCCATAGATACGTATTTCCTTGATCTGCATTTCCAGGGCCAATTGTAACCCAATGATAAGAGCCTGGTACTCCGCTTCGTTGTTGGTGCATGCCGGGACTATCGTGAATGAATTGGGTAACAAGTCCCCTTGCGGACTGATGAATATAACCCCTGCCCCTGACCCTGTCGCTCTGGCTGCACCATCGAAATACATCTCCCAATGGCGTGCTTCATAACTGCCATAACCTGATCATCTAGGAGGTCATATTCTATTTCTTCACCACTCGGTACTAGATGTGCGGCAAGGAAGTCTGCAATTGCCTGCCCTTTGACAGCCCGAGCCGGCATGTATGTCAAGTCGAATTCTGACAAGAGAATGGCCCAGTTGGCCAACCGCCCAGACAACCTGGGTCTGTTCATGAGAAACTTTAGAGGATCCGCTTTGGATATCAATGTTATCTGGTGAGAGAGACAGTAATGTATAAGTTTCTTGACGGCAAAGATTAATGCCAGACAAATCTTTTCGATCGCTGAGTAGTTAAACTCGGCTCCCACTAGTGTGCGGCTCAAGTAATAGAGTGCGCCTTCCTTTCCTTCTTCGTTCTTCTGGGCTAGGAGGGCTCCCAGTGAATTTTCGCCAACTGCGATATAGAGAATTAGTGGCTCCCCCTTGATCGGTGTTGTTAGGACCAGAGATTTTTCAAGCAGGTCTTTCAGAGAGTCGAACGCTTTTTGACAGGCATCGTCCCACTCAAACCGGACTCCTTTCTTGTTAAGACGTGAAAATGGCTGACAACGGCCTGATAAGTTCGAGATGAATCTTCTTAAGTATGCGACCCTGCCTTGGAAACTTTTCAGCTCTTTGAGATTTTTCGGAGGTGGCATCTCCCTGATTGCCTTAATCTTTGTTGGGTCGATTTTCATGCCTCGGTGTCTGATGACAAACCCCAAGAACTTGCCGGAGGAAACTCCGAACGCGCATTTCAACAGGTTCATACGGAGGCTTTTCTTTCTCAGTCTTTAAAACACTTGCCGTAGATGCTCTCTGTGCTGCTCATGCTCGGCCGACCTCACTACCAGATCGTCTACATAGCATTCGACGTGCTTATGCATCATGTCCTGGAAGATTACTTACATCGCACGCTGATATGTTGCCCCTGCATTTTTCCACCCAAACGGCATTACGCGATAGCAGTATATGCCCAACGTCGTATGAAATGCTGTCGATTCTTCATCCTCTGGGGCCATACGAATCTGATTATACCCCGAGTAACCGTCCATAAAGGACATCACTGCGTATCCTGTTGTGCTGTTGATTAGTAGTTCCGGGATAAGCAGCGGGAAATCATCTTTAGGGCATGCTTCGTTGAGGTTCCGAAAGTCTACGCAGACTCGGATTTGACCTCTCTTTTTCTTGACCGGCACAATATTTGAAATCTATCGTGGGTATTTGACTTCTCGGATGAACCCAGCTTGGATCAACTTCTCGAACTCTTCTTCGATTTTGGGCACTATGTCTAGATGAAATCGTCGTTGGGGTTGTTTGACTGCCTTCTTCCCTTTCATGATGCCCAGCTTGTGCATCGCAATTGTTGGACTGAGCCCTGGCATTTCTGAGTATGTCCAAGCGAAGACATCTTTGTTTTCTTTCAACAGTTGAATGTATCTCTCCCTCTCTTCTTTTGGGACGTTCTTGCTTAGGTATGTATTTCTAGGCTCTTCTGCGGTTCCCAGATTTATTTCTTCAAGCTCATCTATCGTGAGCTGTCCCCCGTCTTCCATCTGTGCGGGTGCGGCACTGGGTTGAATGATATCGACTACTTGTGGCTGCACCTCTTCTGTGGGACTGATTGTCACCATGTTGACATGTCTAATCTTCATCTTTGCCCCTAACCCTTCTCTTCCTTGGTAAGCTTCGGTGTTTTCTTCGAACGGTGCTAACATTCTACCATTCGAAGCTGATTCTGAGTAACAGAAGCCCATATTTTTCATGATGTTGCGGTTGGCTTCACTGTATCTTTCTTCTTCTATCGGTTGAGGTAAACGGAATGATTTCTCGATCTCACCCTTAGACTGCACAGTCTCATCTGGTACTGAATAAAATTTGATTTCTTTCTTCGCATTGGCACTTGGTGGTACCAAAAACTGACTAGGAGCCCTTGGGAAAGGCTTAACTCTTCCTATCTTCGGCACTGGCACGTTGAAGCTAGATTTGAGCACACTCATGTGCTGGTTCGATATCATCTCTAAGACGGATTGCCCTGGCTGTCGCAAGTGCTTCGGGATTATATAAAATTTCTTGGTAGTCTCTTAAGGTTCTTTGGCTGACTGACTTGCGGTTTCTTTCTGAGTAATAAACTGAGGCTTTCTTTTCTGTTCAAACTTATTGACTCGAGGTTTTACCCCTTGCCCTTTCTTCATTACATCGGGCTTCTTCGTGACCTCTCTTTCGTCGACCGAGTCAAAGTACCGGTCATCGGCCAAGAATGATTCCGCGATTGTATATGGCTTCGGGTCTGCCTGCCACTCTGTATTGAACTTCCTCTCTGTTGTATTTGAAGCATTGATGATATGTTGAGGGAATGACGCGGTTCTGATGGAGCCACGACCTCCCTAACAGGAGATTATACGTTGTTACTGCATCGATTACTTGACATGTTACCTTCGTCTTTAGCAGTTCAATTTCTAGTATCACGGTGATCGATCCCAGAGTGCGCTGGCTATCTTGATTAAACCCTTGAATCACCATGGTGCTGGGACACAGGGCTGAGGATCTGTGGCCCAACCGCTGCAGTGTTTTCAATGACATGATGCTTACTGCGGATCCATCGTCAAGCATACATCGCTTAACTTCTGTGTCTCTAATCGTCCCTCTAACCATCAACGGACGATTGTGGTATGTCACTTCAATCATGCGGTCTTCTTCGGAGAATATGATTATAGAGGGGTGATCTATCTACATCGCTTGCTGAATCAGTGCATTTCCTTCCCAAAACTTATCTGGATCGCTTATTTCTGCTTCGATCTCTGTCATCATCACTTCTCTAACTTCGCTGTCTAATAGTGCATTGATCAACATCTCCCTATATACCTTTGAGAGACATAAGGCATCGTATATGCTCAAGTGAGCCGGGACCTTCCGCAGGTGTGACACAACATCATATGATACTGGCGCTGCCCCTTACCTTGACTCCGGCCGACTGGATGTGGCTTCAACAACTCTCCCTTTCAACTTCTGCCCCTGGAGTCTTGTTGATGGTATGTCCAGGCTTCCGTCTTCTTGCATCGGGTCGACTGGTTCTGGCCGAGCGCATTCCGGCATTTGGCTTCTGGATCGGAGGATGACGGCATTGACTTCTTCTTCACGTGCCCCTGATGCCTCTCCTGCTGATGACTGTTCTGTGAATGATACCATCGCACAGTGTACTTGAGCCTCGATAAATTGGCTCTTCTCCGGGCTACTCTTCTTTCTCGTCCCTTTCTTCTTGCGGTTGAGGAGTCTTCTTCGATTCTCGAGCCTCTTCTGGCTGCTAACCAAAGTCCAGGGTTCTTCAGATTCAAGGAACGGGACGTGCAATTGGATGCTTTCGCCTCAAGGGAAGGCCGAAACTACCCCAGACGTTTCCTTCATCGTTGCTTCTGGTGACTTCATACTGATCACCCCTTGGTTGATCAACCCTTGTATTCTTCCCTTTAGACTAAAACAGTCTTCTATCTTGTAGCTCAGACACCGATGGTATTTACAATACCGGGGATCATTCACCTTCCCAACTTCGTGTGGCCGAATCGGTTCTGGTAAGCGGATCACATTCTCCTCCACTAGTTGTTCCATGATGGGGATCAGATCGGCCATGTTGAAGGTGTACGGGCCATTGGCTCTTTCTCTCTCGGCTATTGTTATTCCTCGAGAAACGTAAGGCATCTTGCCTCTGTCTTGGGTAGGTGTTGCTTTCGTGTCTGTCTTGGAATCCACAGCGGGTCGCTTACGATCTATCATACCTTTGCCTTTGTTTATATTGTGCATTTCTACAATCCTTACTCCTTCTCTTCTTTGCCTTTCGGGCCTGAAGTTCACCCGTGCTGCGGCTTCTTCTACCGGTGTGCTTTGGTGGCCAGTTCTTGAAAAAAGTGAAAACTATTCCCTGATAATCCGTATGATATCATTGGGTCCAGGGCTCGCATACACATCTTCATCTGTTCTTTCTCACTGGACAACTCTTGGCATTGAGCAGCTATCGTCCCCCATCGGTCCATGAACTTTTCCATGGGTTCACCCTGTCTTTATCTGATCAAGGCCAGGTCTGTCACTGATGTTTCTCCCTCTGTAGAGAAGAATTTCGAGATAAAACCGTCTCGATTTGCTCCCACAATCTCACTGATCCGGCCGGTAGCGACATGTACCATTGAAAAGCTTTCCCTGTCAGCGTCGACCCAAATAGCCGCATACAGTACGGTGGGACGGCTGACCAATTCCCCAACGCTGTGAGGAAGTGAGTAATATGCTCCTCTGGTGATCCTCTACCGTCAAATTTTCCGAAATACGGACATCTGAAATTGACCGGGAATGGTATCTCTTCCATCTCTAGTGGGTACGGGACTTGGTATTAATACTCGGTTCCTCTTTCCTATTCTTTCTCTTGTCGCATGAGGCTCGTAATTGTTTGCGACAGTTCCTCTCTCGACATTTGCACAGTCGGGGCTGGTATTCAATCCGCTGGAACTCTTCCGGCCTGGGTAAGCTGTTCGACGTTAGCTGGCCCTTCCGCCGCCCCTTGAGATTCTTCGGCTGACTGGCTCGTAGGTGGTATAGGACTTCTGGTAGCATTCTGGGCTATCAGAGTGGTCAACGCTTCCTGAATGATCCTCTCATTCGTTCATTTGTACTCACGATTGACCTGAACTAATCTGTCGATTTGATCTTGGACTGTCGGCAATTCTTCTGCTTCATACGGTCCCTCTTCTTCCTCTGCTACCTGAACCATTGCGACTAGCATCGGTCACAGCTTCTGAACCTGCCCCTGTCTTGGGTTGAAAACTGTCGCGGGCTTGGAGCTCTTCACAAGTATGGTCCCAGGTGGTCCTGGACAACTGTCCATAGGTGACTCCATCGGACAACTGTCCATCGGACAGATTGTTTTAATTAGATCAAATCATTGCATCGTGCGAGTAGCCAGTCCCATAGGTGACTCCTTGTGTCCTTAGCTATCCTCCTCTTGTGTATAGGAGGATAAGATTAAGTGTCGCTACTTTAGTATACGATGACGAAAGACCCTTGATTGGTCAGACTCGATTATGCTAGGAAAGCAGCTTGATCGATTCCAAATTACACATCTGTGTGGGGAAGATCCTGTAACAGCTACACCAAGTTTCTAGAACTAAGAATATGCACTTGAAGACTTATCCGCCAGCAATATTGAGTTTTCTATAGACTTTTGCAAATGATATTCTCTTTCAAAAGTGTGTGTGTGTGTGTGTGTGTGTGTGTGTGTACTTTAAAAAGAATTCAAATTAATATTTGTGGAATACCAAGCTTTCAGTAAAAACTCGATAAGTTAGATAAGTGCGTATGTTGGCCGAGTACTCCAGATCGGGAGTTAACTTCATCCAGTGTGGTCATGCGGACTAGGACAGGCATTGCAAAGCTTGGGTTATTAAGTGCTAGTTAGGTGGTCACTTAGTACTCAAACACCTATGAGAAGATAACGGTGTTACAGCTGGTCCCATGCCTCTGATTCTTTTGATCGTGATTCTTTTGGTTTTAATTGTTATGTGATGCACTAGATGGACAATACATGATGTGCCTATCCCACAATGTGATTGATTGGGAGATGTTGGTTGATGGACCCATGGGGCCCACTTATGGACAACCACTTGTGGGTGGGACCCATAAGGATGTTCTCGCATCCTCCTTCTTCCGAGAGCTTGAAATTCAGTTAGAGATTTAAAACCTCGGAAGAAGATGAGATGAGATAAGGATAAACCAACCTTATCTCATCTCATCCCTTATCTCTTATCCCTCTATTCATCTTATAAATAGAGGAGGATTCTTTCCGTAATCCCAAGCAACAATCTATGGAGAGAAAAGGAAGAAAGTAAAAGGAGTGTCCATTTAGCCCATCCCTTTCGATCTAAGCCGTAGATCATGATCCGGGGACCATCCTCACCGTAGGATCAGAGGGGTTATCAAACCCACTTGTTCCTGTAGCAAATAGGCGGATTGCTGGACCGCACCACACATCCTCGGCTTTGTGAAGTTTCTCATCGTGTAGACCGTCAGATCCTGGAGGCCCACACTTCCGCAATTACTAAGAAAGATGATACCCCTTGTTTGCTCGGCCAGTCAACAGGAAGCCATCCAAGACCTATGTCGGTCCCAAAGGTTAGGATTGATGCCTCAGCGACTCCAGCCGATCAAATTCAAAAGCCCCTTCTGGAGACACACCAGTGATTTTGATTGGAGAAAGTTTGGCCGAAAGAGTCTCAACATCCCAGATGTTAGATATTCCAGTAGAAGAAGCACCGATAGCTTGGACCGAAGAGACGCTAGCATCGATTGTGGTTAAACAATGGCAGCCTTCACTCCAGACGGAAAAAAAAATGGTTAAAGGAGATTCTCGCCAGCTTTCAACTGATGGTGAAGCAGGGATAAAATCTCCACCAGCTTCTTTTGACCAAGGATCGTCAGCAACCATGGCTGGGACTGCCGACACTTTGCGATCACAAGGACATCAAAGGACTAAAAAGATTTGCCTTACAATATGAACATTTATTTCAACGATGATCACAATTCTCAGGTTTCTCAGTAATGCAATAACAGATGAATAAGATTAAAAATAAAGCTTAATCATAGATTTTATTAATTTAAAAGTAAGACCAGTCAAATCAACGAAGAAAATTAAGTAGAGAAAATAAAAGAAATTATTTACAACTGCCTATGTGAGCAGAACAGCCATGGAGTGTGGTCAACAGGACGTGTCCTTTGTGATCTTCCAAGTATGGACTGGTTCATCAGGAATCCGACGAAGGAGGTCGGTCGTGGATATTTAATCTACTCCTAAAGTGTACTGGAACGATGGCACTAGACGGTGGCAAACTAAGTTATGCTAAACTTCGAATTTGCTATAGCGAGATTGGACGGAAGTGGAGAAACTAAGACTAAAACTAAGATAAATAGTGTTGCATTTTGTAGAGAGTTTGTGTGTGTATTGGCGAGGGCCTGGAACTCTTCGTCAAGTGTTGCTTATATTGACTTAGAAGGGCGGTAGCCGAGTTGAGGTTTCCCACTATATTGGTTTACTAAGAAACACTAAAAATAGCATACTGTTGTCCCACATGGGGTGCCAAAAAATAGTGTTGTTCAATCAGAAACAAGACCACATGTTAACAAATGACCCATATTGAGTCAAATGTGTGCAATTAGGATAGTAACAGGCATGCCAGAGTCGCACTCGACTCTAGTTCGATTGAAAGTTTACGACCCCAGGCATCAAATCAATCGTAGGATAAGACCAATTGAGGTTGATCTGACCGTCCAGCTACCAAAGTCGCAATGATCAAGCAATTTTGAGGGGATCAGTCCTTCAATTTGATCTTTTTGCCTTGCGCTAAGGATTTTTCTTTTAATGATAATCGTGATTCTCAGGTTTCTTAGTATGTAATAATGGACGAAGTAGGATTAGTATAATCAGTGAAAAAAATTAAATTAAATAGAGAAAATAAAAAAATTACCTACTCACCCACGTGGACAGGACAACCGTGGTATGTGATCAAAGATCCGTTGATGGAGGTCGTGGATATTTAATTTACTCCTACAGTGTACTGCAACAATGGTGTTGGATAGTAACAGACTAACTTATGCTAAAATTCAAAATTGATATAGCATTGTTGGATAGAAGTAGAGGAAATAAGGTTAAAACTAAGATAGACAGTGCTACGCTATATCCGTGTGTGTGTTGACGAGGGCCTAGAACTCTTTATGAAGTGTTGCTTATATAGACTTGGAAGAGCGATGGCCAAGTACCAGATCTGGACAGAAATCTTATCGCGTTTCGAAGTGGTGTGGTCATTCTCCTCATCTACAAACGATCTTTTAAAGGCTTGGCATGAAGTTAAGTTGGG
Source organism: Liriodendron chinense (assembly GCA_003013855.2). Taxonomy (NCBI): domain Eukaryota; kingdom Viridiplantae; phylum Streptophyta; class Magnoliopsida; order Magnoliales; family Magnoliaceae; genus Liriodendron; species Liriodendron chinense. Next base: position 210,074 of record PVNU02002946.1, on the reverse strand, counting down.
TAAACAAAGGATCAGGCTTTGGAGAATGTCTCTTCTCGCTGTTTGTTGGGCGGTTTGGGTTGAAATAAATGGTAGATGTTTTCGAGGTTAAAGTCAGCCGGCGAGGTGATTTCTCAAAGGGCTAGATTGCTAGTTATAGAGTGGGCAGCCACGGTCGATGTTTACAAGGATTGTAATTTGCTTTTTCTTGGTATCTTAGCGGTTCCATTTTGCTTTTTGTAGCCTTTCATTGTTTTTCTAATGAAATTGCGTTATCTTTCAAAAAAAACAAGGTCAATGGCCAAGTCAAGGTTGCTTACCATGTTACTTCACTGGGAAACATTGAAAATAGCACATCGTTGCCCCATAGGCTATGCCAAAAAAAGTAGTTTAATTAGACACAAGACCACACGTGCTAATGAACAGGCTGTATTCAATCAAATGTATGTCGTCAAGATAGTGTTGGGCGTGCAAGAGCCATACTCGACTTGAGTTCGATTGCCCACTTGCGACCCTAGGTGCCAAATCCATTGTAGGATCAGACTATGGAGGTTGATCTAACTGTCTAACTACCAATGTTGTAATGATCAGGTAATTTAGAATGGGAGGGTTAGTTCTTCAATTGGATCTTTTTTGCCTTGTGCTACAGACTTTTCTTTTAATGATGATCGTGATTCTCAAGTTTCTTAATAATGCAATAACAGACAAATAAGATTAAAAATAAAGGCTAACCATCGATTTTATTGATTTAAAAGTAGGAACAGTACAATTAGCAAAGAAAATTAAGTAAAGAAAATAAAAGAAATTATATACAACTGACCATGTGGATAGAAAAACGTAGTGTGCGACCAGCAGGACATTACTTGTGTGATCTTCCAAGTATAGACTTGGTTCATCGAGGATCCGTCGACGGAGGCCATAGATATTTAATACAACAATGGCGCTAATCAATAGCAAACTAAGCTATGCTAAACTCTGAACTTGCTACACCAAACTGGACAGAAGTGGAGGAACTAAGGCTAAAATTATTAAGATAGACTTTGTTGCGCTTTGTAGAGAGGTTGTATGTGTGTGTTAGTGAGGGCCCAGAACTCTTCATTAAGTGCTACTTATATAGACTTAGGAGGGAGGCGGCCGTGTCCTAGCTGAATTCGGATTCTTTATGCCAACCCTGATCTCCTTTCGAAAGAATTAGTTTCTTAGCTCTCATTAGTCTTCTGTGAAAGCATCATTCGTCTCTAAAGATTTGAACTTGTTGAATACGATGATCGGTCACACTTGCCACTCATGCGATCATCTCCTTCTCATAGTGTCTCTCTTTTCGACAGCAAACGTGTGTGCGGTTGAGCTGCTCAGGCTGCTTGTTACCGAAGTAAGTGGATCGAAAGATATTCTTAAGGCACGGGTGAAATTGTGTCCGCCATTCATACATAGTGACGACACAAGACATTGGGTTACATGGACTGTGCCTAGACAGTTGTAAACAATCTTGTCCACGTCTTTATAGATAAAAACAGTTACCTTTCGTATGAAGAATTCCAGTAAGAGAGAGAGAGAGAGAGAGAGAGAGAGATGAGTTATTTATGACTTCAATTGCATAGCATTCTAGAGTAAAATCTTACTCATGCGGTTAGAGAAACAATAATGTTACTTTATGCTTTGTTAGGTTTGGGATTTGAATTTAATTAAAGCATTTTTCCATTTCATTTGGTGAGGTTTTCAATCAAGTGCAAAGTTTACACTGGAGGATGTTCCATATTGAGTAATATCTTTTTCAGGAGTGGTTAGGCCTGTTTAGTTGCCACTTAAAAGTGAGTTCATCTCATTTTAGTCAACCTTAATTGTATATTAGAAATTTTGATTTATTTAAATAATGGGTTATCAAGACTAGTATTCAACCCTTACATAAATTTCTAGTACATAATTATTGCTAACTAAAATGAGATGAACTATACTTATATTTTTTTCTTTTTTTCTTTTTTTTTAAGTGGCAACCAAACAAGGCCTTAATTCTTAAAAAAAAAAAAAAAAAAGATTGTAGAATTCTGATCACTTTGAAAAGAGTCTTATTCTTTGATGTTTGTGGAAACCTGATTGCTTGAGACTTTTTCTCTCGCATTACATAATCATTGTCCTTTTTCGTAATTAGGCATTGCCCGGGTTCCACTTGAACAAACTGAAATTCAGAACGTTGGTGGAAGTATTCAACATTTTAGTTTCTACACGTGGGGCCATGGCTAGGTATTGGACCATATGATGATTGGTCCATGCATGAAAATATGCAGATGGAAATATCCTGAACATTCCAATAGATAATTCTAAATAATATCCTGATCATTCGATAGGTGGCTCTAATAAAAAGACACTGATTGCCTGCCACCCCCAACCATTCCTGCGGTCAAAAGCTAGCTGGACCCACTGTTATGTTTGTCAGAAACCCACCCAGTCCATCTGTTTTACCAGCTTATGTTAGGATATGACCCCAAAAATGAAGCAGATCCAAAACTCAAGCTGGCCACGCAACAGGAAACAAGGCCCAACATTCGTTAGGCTAAAATTCTGTGTATCCATTTCATCCCAGTGGCGAATGACCTTATGAACGGTTTGGACGCATTTCCCTATCTTTTTCCTGTCATGTGGAACACTTAGTTTTGGATCTGCCTCATTTTTTGGCATGTCCTAACTTGAGCTGGGAAAATGAATGGATGGGGACAACCATTACAGTGGGTGCCCCAAGCAATCCACAACCCTGAGATGGTAAAGAAAGAAAATACAGGGCCGGGCCCGGATCACATTCAGCCAGTTGATAAATATTCTATGGCTACGATCTTCCCATCTTGGGAATTTTTAGTGCATAGCACTTCTGTAGTAAGGCCCACCCATCATATCAACATTTTGGATCCTGGGCCACTTTTGCAATCTTCTCAGCAATCCAAACCTCCTATTTTAATTTGAATTTTGAGACATGGCCCATTCAAGTCTGCTTGACCACCCAAAACAGCAATCCTTGCGTCCCGCCACCAGCAACAGTCCATCCTTCGGTGATCACAACCATTTATTTGGTTTCTGTCAATGGCTACTCAGATACACCTGAAATATCTGATCCAATTTAACTGGACGCCGTTCCAGAGGCCCCGATTAAGATGTGAGGCCCTGGTCCAACGATTCTGATCCAATTAAAACGGATCAAATTGGGTACCCGAGCAATCGAACATTTTTTATTTGAAGGCAAAACCACCCATAGAGATCGACCCAAGCCAGAAAAGCAAGCTACATCCCAAAAGGAGGAGAAATGACATTACAGATAGTGATGGGCTTGTTGGAGAAACCCAATCCTATTTCAGAAACATCAATTGTTTTTATCTTCCAGTAGTGCCCATAATACAGCCCGCTGCACCCTTTCAAATCAGCTATATCTCCATGCCAGGCCCAAAGAAAATCTCTCCAACAGACCCCTGGCATTACCCACTTAGTGCTAAAAATGTCAAGAAACGTATACAACATTTCTTGGATAAACTCTCAATCAATGAAAAGGTGGTCCATTGTCTCTGCACTGCTCATGCACATCAAGCACACATCAGGAAGCACCATCGACCCACGTTGGAAGGTTATCCACCGTACGCACCCTACTCCTGACCAACCATACAAAACCTATCACCTTAAGTAAAGCTATCACTTCTTTTTTCCGGGTTACTACACACACCCCACTATTAGTACACCTACCCCCACTGTTAGTCACACCGCAATGTTAGCCACCCCCACTTACGAATCGATATCAAGACCTCAGTGTTGAAACGAGGTTATCTTCACTCACTCTACCACTAGAGCTATGGATTGTGGTGTAAGTAGAGCCATCACCTTAGTTGCTTGCTTCGGGCAGTACTAGCAGCCATACTTACTCCTTAATAGTTGTCCAAAGCAAGTTCGAAAAAAAAAAAAACAAAAAACCCAAAAACTGAACCCAACACAATCTCCAACCAGATCTGGTCAACTCATGGACTCAATCTAGTCTTGACTCATGTTGGCACTCAAGAACTAGAATTTAATAATATAATTAGCAAAATAGATCACACGTTCTCTCATTGGTATTGTGATTGCAGGTGTTTGCTCAGCAACAGATGCTTGAGTCTGTATTTCATTACTCAAAAGCCCCAGCGAGCATGTGAGTCCATGCAGAAGGGAAAGTGTGAATACAGCAAAAGGGATTATAAAAAGGGAGGGCGAGGCATGATACGACTTTATTAAAATTTAAAAATCCAAGTCACTCACTTGGTGAAAACTTAAAATTTGAAGGTCACCTATGGGGCATTGAGTGCAAATGTGGTGTCCTAAATCTGAGGCGGCAAGTAGAGGACATGTCGATCTGCTTGCAGGCAAAGATGCATGGCCCTTGCCGACACATTGTGCTGTCAGTACTCAATTTTTACTTCTCTTAACCCAAATTCAAGTTTCTCAGCTCCAGTAAGGTCAACTCGACTGACTCAGCCAGACAACTCAATGCGCCTTGCCAATTCAAAACCAATTCACACCGAGTAGCAGATTCTCTACTGACTTTGCTCAAAATCTCATCGAGTTGACTCTACTGAGTTTTCTAGTCGAACCATGTAGTTTCAGAACTACGCCGAAGGTACAATCTTGAATTCAAACTTTGATGAATGAAGTCCATCACCCACACAAGTCGAATGGAGAAGATGCTACTTGAAGCCATTGTTACCTGTTCCATGAAAATAAGATGGCAGCCGGTTTTCTTTTTACAGTTGAAGTAATTTTCAATCTTCATCCCAATAGTTCCTATAGTACAGTGAAGTTGTTATTTTTCTACCACTGGGCACACGGTTAGGTGATCCAAGCTGTCCATGTTTTGGGGACAGATGCTACGAGGTTGATTCTGGAATAATTCAATTAATCCAACTCAACGGAAAAAAAACAGGAAACTTATAGGATGAATTTAGGGGAAATGGGAGATTTACCTAATAAATAGTTGAATAATTCTATGTTGGGTTTGCTGTGCTATTGACCAAATACTTGAATCTAACCATTAGATATCTTGATCAGCATTTCATTACTTCTGCTCTGTAATGATGAAAGGCAATCAATAGTATTCCTTGTGTTAGCAACTGCATGTCTATTGTATTGTCCACTAATTGCATTTTAATAAATAAATAAAAAAAAAAACTGACCACGACGTTATTATTTTCAGCATGAAGTCAGTAATTGATCGATACCACAAAGTAAAAGAGGAACACCAAGTGTTGAGTTCGACTTCGGAAGTCAAGGTTTCTTTAAATAAATACTCAGTTTTCTTGTACAAAACACCCTTTTGTAGGTTATGAACTTTTTTAGTTATTGCATGTGTTGCTATTTTATTAATTATTTATTTATGGTGTGGTTGGTTGCACCAATATCATGAAAATTGGACCAGATTACATGGACTAATCATGAAATATCATGCTATTTGGTGCAACCAAATGCACCCTTATTTAAAAATAAAATAAAAATGCACCCCTATTAATTTATTGCTGGATTGCTATTTTAGTTGATTATCTCTGTTAGTTTAGAGCTTTAGACTTTTTTGGCAATTGTTATTCACTTGAGACATTTTGCTATGCTTTTAAATTTCCTTACCTTTTATTTTACTTGTTACTTTATTCATTTCTGTAAAAATAACTGGTGCACGGTTGTTTAGAGGTAGTTGCGCAGAACACTTGAGAACACTTCCAAACAAGCAATAGAATTGGTTTAAAAATAAATAAATAAACTCTTGAGGAACGTAACTTTGAAATTGCATAAATAGCGAGTCATATTCAATTCTCGTGATATAGCTGACCCCAATTAGTTGGTATAAAGCTTAGATGATGATGATTCAACTCTCATGATATTGATAATCATCACCAATATGTGGATTGTGATAGTTCATGCCATATAATGCCATGTGTAAAAACCTCTATGTAGGCAACATGAGAAAGAATTGTTTCTTTTTATACTTCAAGTCCACCCTTCCAATGCAGAGCAAGCGATACATTTTTATGTCGAAAGAAATCTTAATACTTCTTCATGAGCTCCCTCAGCTGAAATCATGCTGACATTTTCTAAATAAATTTACCATTGAAGACTTATCAGTTTGGGCATGATCATGTTGGCATGTGGGCTGTGTTCGGAAAACATTCATCAGTGGGTTCCCTGCCATTCTTTGCAGCCAACTACTTTAAGCATGTCCTTTCCACTTTTTTGCTGATTGAGCTACATGTGTGTGTACCAAAATCTTAGGTGCTTGTGCTTATTACCTGATACGAGGAAAGACTGGGGATGCACCTTGAGATCAATGATTTGTCTGGCCCCTCCATGATCCTCTTTTGGCTGCTTGCCCTTGGGGGTGTGCAGGTACTAGTTGAGCTGGTGTGTAGTACTAGGTGGAATTCTTTTGGCAAGTAGGTGTTGTCAATGTGAGGCGGTTCCAGAGCCGGGTGTGAGCAACTTCTTGAATCGAAAAACTGTCATAAAGTTATGGGTTTTCCATTCATACCTGCAAAGTGGTGAGCAGAATAGTATGCACGTCCATGTCCACGGCTGAAACAAACATCATAACCTCGGAAGCAAGATGGTTGCCACTGAACGTCTCATATAAAAGCATGCTTCTCATCATGTGCTTCTCCTACTTGACGAGTGCCCCAACATTCTTATTCTCAAGAGAGCTTTGTATGGACTAACTATAAACACTCGAGAGATGAATGAATGTTAATCAACCATCACAAACTTTGATATCGTGTGCATAATGTCATGTGACTCCTGACATTCTTGAGATGTTTTAGTATCAGAATAGCAATAATATTCATTATGGTTAACAAGTAGCCACAACCCATGAAACTCTTTCCATATTCAAAGGAATGAAATAGCTAGGGACATCACTACAACAATATAAGGATACAAGAACACATGAGATAGGATATAATAATGACCAAAACAACATAATTGGGTAACAGAATCGATGGCAGACATCTACGAAAAAACAAAGAAAACAAGCACTACCAGAAAAGTGGACCAAACAAGGTTAGTACATTCCCACACTGCAACTTATCCTTGCAAAGGTTATGGCATAGGACATGCCACCAAACTGCTAAAAGGTTCCATAAAATGAGGTAAGCTCCAATGCAGGAAAAGGCACAATGGCATCAACCAGTTGAGAGTCCAACGTCTTCTCAAACTCAAACAGAAACTTACGTCTACAACCTTGTATGGACACCATGTGCTGTACAAAACAATGTTCAAACTGTCCAACCAGTAGCAATAATTTTTATCATTGTATGCTATCCGAGCAACTGGAACTTTGTAAGTACGTAAATGACAGCAGCAAGAATTCTTTCCATTTACCATGACTTCATTCAATAGGCAAACCAAAACCCCTAAATTATTTCTAGAAAAAGAAGAAAAAAATCAATCTAAGCAAAGCTTTACAAGGACAAGTTGCATCACTGGAATGGTCCACTTTGTTGTGTGCTTACATAATATTTTTTATGTTGATCAACAATTCTTGTGAGATGTTATCGATTCATTAATGTTATTTTATTGTGTTAATTATTTGTTATTTTATCTTGCCTTTTGTGTTCTTAGTATCTTTTTCCGTAGAAGTGATGTTACTTGCGATGTACCTTTGGTGTAGATCAAAAGAGTTGAGATGGCGATGACTACTAGGGATGTCGAGATATACTTTCATAGTAAATGCAATATGAAGGTCTTTGTGTGATCTGATTGGAGAAAAAATGAAAGTTACATGCCTGACACCATGCTTTGATCAACTGCCTTGTCAGGTGGTTTTTGAAGCACTGTCAACAAAAAGCATGGAAGCACATTTGTTCACTATAAGAACAGATCAAGAAGACAAGGGAAAGCAAACACTTCATGACAGACGAGTTCAACTAAACCATCTTGTTTCCAGGGTTATGTTGTTTGCATCAGCCAAGGACATGAGACAATGTGCCACAATGTTAGTATGGTAGAATAAAAATATCACATGCAAACATGTTATCTGACAAAAAGGAAAGTAAAGACTTCATGACGGACAAGTCCAACTAAACCATCTTGTTTCCAGGGTTATGTTGTTTCCATCAGCCAACGACACAAGAAATAGATGTGACCAAATGGCAGAGGTGGAATCTCGCAAGGACACATATTCAATGCTGTTTAATGATAATGGAAGCACCATGAGAATACCTGGTTAATTCACTAATAGCAAGACATTTCCACCATGGGATGTAGTCTTTGAAGTTTGAATGGTGACAAATTGAAGGTATCTTTGGTATAGGTGTTTCGATATGATTACTGAAATAATTTGGACTGTGGTTTATGAGAATTGAACCAAAGAGCATGAATCACAATCCATGATACGTTATGCATGGGAAAGATCAGTTAATCAATGAGTTGTGCAATCATGCCATCTTACCAATAAGTTGGTGTACATGCTCGATGCAATTAGGTGGGTGAAAATGCCATTTTAATCAACAAGGAACGCATTGCAAGGCTAAATTTCCTTCACTTCTGATGTTAAAGAAGTCCATATTCTTATGGGCTAGCTTTCTAGATCAGCAGAGACAATTTTGGGCTCTTTTCTAAGTGATGCAGTCTACACTTGAATGCTCTGTGGATGGATATGGAAGGGTAAACAGAGTCAAAGCTCAAACACACTTGGAGGATTTGCTTGTGGTGGGAAAATGTATGAACCAGATTAAATAGTTCAAAATGGGAATCATATGGTTGACTAGTTTGATGATACAGCCAGTCATGAAGTTTAGGTTCTACTTCAGTTGCTTGGGTCAATTTGTCATAATGGTGTTAAGGGGTTTAATTATATAGGATCATGAAGGAAATTGAAAAGCACTTTTATTAAGGAAGAAATCACAAGTTCTCATGGAGATGGAAAAGTATTTGTTCTCTGCACACTTGCTCACTGACATTATTTTGGTGACTCGTTAAGCAGTTGATTGGTTAAGGAAATGCACCTTAGTCGTAGGAAAAGCCAGACTCTGAATTCTTTTTCTTTTTTTCTTTTTTTGAAAGGTAATAAAATTCTTTATTAAGAAAAAGAGAACCCCAAAGGCTACAAGAAGACACCCAGGCCTAAAGCCCAATTAGAAAAGAGAAATATACAGGCCAGACTCTGGAATAAATCTGATCTTGATGTAAATGAACCCAAACCTAATAGATCCATCCTAGCAGTAGATAGGTCCAAGAACACATTTGGCTAGCTGTGTTGATCCAATGATGTTACCAGAAATAGGGCGCAGCAGGCAACTAAATGTCCTACTGACAGAACAATAATAGATCAACCAAATTCATAGAACAATCCTCAGGCAAGTTGCATTCTCTAACTACATCCATGCTAATTGCTAGGAACTAGAACGCAACTTGAGAATATGAACTTGGATAGTTCATGAGGATTGAGATCAGAAGCACCTCAAAGAAAAAGGAATAAGGAGAAAGAGAAGAATATATATATATATATATATATATATATATATATATATATATATATATATATATATATATATATATATATATCAAGTTTCATATTGCGTCCATTTACATCATCTGAACCACCAGGTGAAACTACTTCTAATAACACTTCCAACAAAAAGGTTCTACTCAACTGAGACTGCGGATATACCATTAACCGCAAGTTTTGACTACAATCTTTAGCCTGCCCTCTGTCAAATCACCACTTGATCTAAAAGCTCGAGCCGTTAACACTCCAACACTCCCCCGCACGTGCGGGGTGAAACTCCACACAGGAACATACATATTGGGCAAGGGTGGAGGATGCTCAACTCACATCGGGTGGATGAACACTTCAACTCGCACCATAAACGGCCCCCCATGGGAGAATATATTCCGGTGACATATTTGCTACTCCCGGGATTCAAACACTTAACCTTCCTCTCTGATACCATGTCAAATCACCACTTGAGCTAAAAGCTCGAGCCATTAGAGGATAGTGTAACAATGTATATCAAGGGACTTAACACTCCAACACCCTCAACTTCATTGCCACTCAAGTCCCAGTTATACATCTTACCAACCATCAAGATTGTATTTCCTAGGAATTTCCAACTTACCTCAGAAATGTCTGCTCCTCAAAATTTCACCAGTTTATTCCATAATTACTGTAATACACCCTAGTGGTTGCCATCATTGCAATACTTGACCAGCAAGGAATATTTTCACTGAATCATGTTGAAGAGACATTCCCTCAATCCATTTGTTGCTCAACATGGGTATACCAAAAGATATCAGTTTGCTCATGCGCTTGCACATGTGCATTTCTTATCCTACAATTTTAACAGTTTTGAGATGGATTGTAGCCACACTTCTCCATCAATCAAACATTTCCAGGACAGATATATTTCCACATGCAATCACCATTTAAACGGTCTAACTAGCTACTCACTGGTGGTTTGTTTTAGCAGAGTTGCCGCAACAAACACATTCGCAATACTAGTTGAGGCAGTCAATGGTGATCCAAGACTAGGATAGGCCTGAAACAAGCCTGTTTATTTGTCATGCCTGAAATTGAGCCAGACAAGACCAATGCAATTGCAAATTCAGGCATGACTCTAGCCTGTGACAGCCAAGAACGGGCTTGGACTCAGGCTCACTGCTCACACCAAGCCTCAATAGTAAAGGCGGTCAACCTAAGCCCAAGACCAGCCTTTCAACTATTGCACACTTAATTTAGCCTTCGATCCAGCTCAACAGGTGCTCGAGGTGGCAATGGGTTGGGTAAGCCCATGGGTCAACTAGCCTGACCCACTTTTGAGGCAGGTCTGGGCCAAGCTAAATGGGCACTGGGGTCTTGGATTAAAATGTAGGCTGATTAAGTAAATGGTTATGGGCCAGTCTTGGGTTGAACCTTACCCAACTTGACCCTCCATATGGCTTATCACTGAGCTAGGCCAGATGCCCCTACCTAAACCTGTGCAAACCCTGAAACAAATTAATAGACAATAAGCGTAGATACTCAGGTCAGTTGAATCCAACCCTATTACAACTAAATGGGTGGATCGGGTGGGTTGGGCTTGTTCTTGCTGAATTTTAAGTGGGTTGGGTCAGGCCACAAGATAATGGGTCACAGTAAGAATTCTTGGCCCGATTAGTAAATGGGCCAGGGCTCAACCTGACTCCAACCCAACCTGAACCTGACCCATTGCCACCCCTTGGCCTGACATGTAGCTCATGTGGAGTCCATATCAGACCATCCCCTACAAGCCTTTGGGCTAGTTCAGCCCATTGAATCCCTATTTACAGGGAGCCTATCACCAGCATAAATGGTTGCTGCAGCCTTATGTTATGAATCCTTTTATAGTGAAGGGTACTTCAGCTGTCGTCCTCTGGTGAAAAGTTCCAACTAGCATACCGTAAACGAGGAGGATGCAATTATTCATTGTACCCCCATCCTGCTATTAGGTGTTTCAGCATACTGCTATTTATGGATTTGCAATCATTAACTTGGTTTTGATGATAAACAGTTGCTTTAAGCTCAGGGTAGCTGAAAAAGACTCCAGACCGTTTCTGGTTATCTTTTTATAAAGATACAGAATCAATTTAAAGCTGAACAGCACAACACAATTCAGTGCATATTCTTCCATATCTGGTTGCTGCATCCATTATGGAGATGAAGTTCAGAATATTGGTCAAAGGTCCTATTCCTACTTCCACAGATTTTGCCGTAATTCCACCACAGGGTGAACTTGGGCAATACAAAGCCATCAAGGGTATGTTGCGGCAGCTATATGTACACAAATTCCTCCATCGTCTCCAAATATTCAGTTCACAGCCACTCATAAGATAGCTCTTGACACTGTTATGCAGGTCCTCTCAGACAGTAGGGCAATCAGTCTTAACTCTCGCACCCCAGTCCTAACAAGATGCAGAATCATGTCTCGTTGCTCTACTCAACCATCCATTCCCCACTTAGGTGTGTGATTTGCGATCCTCTACTCCTTAAATCTACAGTTGTTTCTATTTACTGAACATCGCTCCTATAAGAATGAAGCTACTATGATGATTCACCGAATAGTTGGATGCTAAACCTTAAATATTAATCATTCCTTGAAAATTACTTCTTGAAATACAGACAATTGTATGCAGGAAGGTGTGTAAACAAAGCTAAAGTGCTTTGGTAATTCAAGCTTCAGCTTGAAACTTTGGGATGCAGTCAGGACAGGAATATGGACTTGACTATGATTAAACATTCACAGATGTTGACAGACATACAGCACATATTATAAACTAATGCATGTGACAAATGTGTCCGTCATAACATGAAGGAAGAAATACATATGCAACCGAGATATCTGATCTCCTTTCATATTGCCTCTGGAACGGCTGAGAAGGTAATGGGCAAATAATTTTCAGTTTGAGAAATTCAAATGCAGTAATAAGCAATGATGGATTTAGTGAAGAGTAGGTAAGATTGAGCCAGAGCCGGTTTCTCTCACACAAATTAGTGTTGTGGTTCTCCTAACCTTGAGACAAATAAAAAATTATAAGAAAGCTTCAGACAACTTCATAGAATGCACATTTACCATCACAATTTCAGGTGATCGTCGAGTTTGTTCAGTTTATTTTTCCCATTGAGATGATCCCTCCAGCAAGAAATATGAACAAGATACTACAGATCTCATCTCATAGAAGACTGCGTAGTATGTCCCTCTTAGCTGAAATTTGAAGCAATCTGACTATGGCAATGAACTGATGACATATCCTAGAAGAAGTCACTATTGAATGGATGCTATATACCTAGAACAAATAGACAACAAGGACAAGTTGACCGACGAGAACTTAGGAAATAGAACTCTTGATCTGGTGGATCTAAGACACTCTAAGCTGAATTTGAAGCAATATGGATATGAAAACGAATTGACGCAAATCCCAAAAGAAATCAAACTATCGAATGGATGCTGCAATACATTGATAAAATGACTAGATGGTTAAAATGCTTAGGCATTCAGGATCCAGTCCTTGGTCAGAAACCCTATCCAGTCTCAACAGTGTATGCATGAGCGATGGAGAAAAGTGATGGAGACATCAGTTCCCACTATGGAAAAGTCTGCTCGAATCTCAGGGATCTTCGGATCATGATAAGGATTTAAAACAAGACACCGGCTTTCATGGTAATGGCTGTGGCAAAGGAGAATGCTTCCATAGCCACTGCAAGCAATGGAACCACTTTGTTGATACTTGTTGGAAGCTGCAGTAGGCTACCCTCAATGACCAAGCAGAGTGCTCATCACGTGATTGTTGAGCCAAGAGAATCTTCCATTGCTCTACTCTGACATATGAATGCAATCTCACCAACGATATGTCTTGTGTAACAGGTATTCTACCCTTCATGCTATGGGTAGGCCCTGGGTAATTTACTCAGGTGCCACCAATCACATGTATAGTACTCCCAGTCTCTATCCCTTGATCACCTATTCCTCACCTGGCAAAGGTAGCATATGCCACCTTTACACATCGCAAGGAAAGGTTTCATCCCTCATCTTCATACATGTCCTTGCCCTCTGTCCTCCTTGTTCCTAAACTCACTAGCAGCCTATTACCTGTGAGTGGTCTTACAAAAATTCTAAATTGCACCGTAACCATTTCTCCATACTGTTGTTCAAGACTTACAAACGAAGAAGGCGATTGGTGGTGGGCATAAATAACAAGGATTATATCTCTTTGATTCTCATACAAATCCCAGGTTAATAGTCTCGATATGATTAAGGAAGAACTCCATAGGTGGTTATCCTTTGATGCTAGTTCTAAACATGTTTTTACCCTCTTCTTCTAGTTTTAGTTCATTGACACGTGACACTTGTGAGACCTCAAAGCATTATTGGAGTACCTTTACCAACATTGAAATAAACGTCATAGTGCTTTTCTCTCTTATTCATTTTGATTTATGACAGCATCCATCTTAGATTATTCTGGATCCCATTTTGCATGTCTTTTATTGACGATGAATATCAGATGAATTGGATTTCTCATGAAGTATAAAAATGAAACATTTCATCATTTTCAGACCTTCCACAAATAGGTACTTATTCAATTCCAAACCTATATCCAAACTCTACGCAGTGACGATGGAGGAGAATATATCTCCAAAGAACTACACTCTTACCTGCAAAATCATGGAACTGATTAAATGATAGCATATCTCGTAGTCCGCACAAAAGGGAATGGTGGAACAAAAAAAACATCACCTACTTTAAGTAGCTCGTGTTGTCAGCAAACCCCTTGATATACATTGTTCTACCGTTCCCTAACAGCTCGAGCTTTTAGCGCAACCAGTCAGTAACATGGTATCGGAGCAGGACATCCAGTGTTCAAGTCCCAAGGTTTGCAAATTCGGTATTATGGGCATCCAGTGTTATCTAAGACCAAAGTATCACGTACGGAGCTCAGTATAGTGCCCATACATGAGGCGAGGTGTTGGAGGCGTCGGCAAACCCCCTGATATACATTGTTCTACTGTTCCCTAACAGCTCAAGCTTTTAGTGCAACCGGTCAGTAACAGCTCGAGCTCTTCTAGTAGAGATGAATCTTCCAAAAATTATTCTGCATGTTATTTAATTAAACACCTGTTGTCTAGAGTTTTGGATGGAAAGAATCACATTGATCTATTTCATTCCAAACATCACTATCCCTCTTAAAGTATTTAACCCTGTCTATTTCTTCCATAATTTTGATCCAGCAAGAAATAATCTCTCCAACTCCAACCAGATGCGTGTTTGTGGGATAAGCTCACTCCCAAAACAATGTTGAAGTGGAATGGACCTAAAATTAAGAAATGTACACAGCTATGGATATCACCTTCCTTGAAGAAATTCCAAATTATGCAAAAAAGATTGAATCCACTATTAATGACCAAGCACAGGAAAATACTCTAGTTCTTCCCATTCTTCGCGAGTCATGCCCCTAGTCCATTCATCACAATGGCTTCTCCTACTCCACCTAATGACCATAAAGAAATGTTGATTTATGAAAGGAAACACATGAAACAACTACCAACTGCCTCCACAATTCAACACCATAAACCTTTTGAAGACACAGACACTAATAAATCTAATCAGTTGCTCTAATCTTTCTATTGCATTATGAAAAGGAGTGCACAGTTGCGCAGCTCACCCTATTGCTCAAGCTGTGTTGTATTAGAATTTGTCTACATCTTACAGGCCCTTTAATGTAGGGCATTTTCACACCGAGCTCAAGTGGCTCAGCATGTGTGAAGCGGGGACACACTAGAGGTGGGCGACCCATGTGAGGAGGGTGACTCATGTGAAGTGGGGCGGGCCCCACCTGTGTGAAGTAGGTGGCTAGTGTGATGCGAACCCATGTAAAGTGGGTCCCACGAAGGAGGGTTCGGCCGAGGGCCTAGCATGTGTGAAGCAGAAGCATGGACTATGAGATAAGGGGATTGATTCGCCACGCTCTCTCAGTTCAAGCTTTTAGAGCAAGTGATTAGTCGTCCTACGTCAAGTGGTATCAAAGCGAGAGGTCTCGTGTTCGAGACTCCTCACCAAGGGTGATTAATGCAAGGGCATTTTTATACCAGGCTCGAATGGTGTAGCCTATGTGAAGCGGGGACACACTCGAGGCAAAAGGCTCATGTGAGGCGGGCCCCACCCATGTGAGGCAGGTGGCTAGTGTGGTGAGAGCCCATGTGAAGTGGGGCCCACAAAGGAGGGTTCATCCAAGAGCTTGGCCTGTGTGAAGTAGGAGCCTAGGCTATGAGATAAAGGGATTGATTCGCCACGCTCTATCAATTCGAGCTTTTAGACCAAGTGGTTAGTCGTCCTGCGTCACCCATTCTTGCCTCTCTCACTTCTATCCCTCTTCCTTCAAGGTTTAACAAAGCTCTTAAACACCCCTTATGAAGACTATCCATTTAAGAAGAAATGGCAACATTGAAGAAGAATTGGACTTGGGAGATTACTATATTATCCAAAAGGAAAGCATCATGTTGGCTGCAAATGGGCGTTCTCTCTCAAATATCACCCTAATGGAAGATCACTCCTTACAAGGCCAAGTTGTTAGCTAAAGGCTACACCCAGACTGATGGAATCAACTATCTGGAAACATCTGCCCTAGGTGCAAAAGCTCAACTCTATCCGAATCCTCACTTCCCTCACTGCGAACTTAAATCAGCATCTCTATCAACTTGATGTGAAAAATACTTTTCTCCATTGTGATATATCAAATGAGTATACATGCATCCTACTCCAAACTTTACCCATAAGGAAAAGGCTCACCTCATTTGTCGTTGCAAAAATGCTATTTATGGGTTAAAGCAATCGCATAGAGCTTGGTTTGCCAAATTCAATGCTACTATTCTCAACCTTGGTTTCTCTCGGTATAGTTATCATTATTCCATGTTTGTCAAACGTTGAGAAAACAACAATATGATAGTCTATGTCAATGTTGTCAAAATTGTTATCAAATCACAAATCATAGTATGGGTTTGAATCGTACTGAATCGCAAGCAATTTAGGAAAAAATGGGAAAATTTTGAATTTCCCTCAAATTGGACCACTAACACTGAAATTTCGAAATTAGAGTGTATGTGATAATCGTTTCATCAAATACTCCTAAATACTTCAAAAGTAGTCTCAATTGATAGATGGTTGATGGAAATTTTCAAAAAAAGAAAAAAACTAGAGAACATGAAGAACCAATGGATATCGAAATCAAAGCTCCAACTCCATGATTTTTCATGTAAAACAAGAAGAACCAATAGATTTTTAACCATTTGACACTAATTTAACATAGTTTCAACAAAAACGGGGATAAAAAATTGAAAATACTCACAGGATCAAACATGTGGGATATATCGACACTAACTGTGCATTTCATATCGCGCAGGTAAGATACATCGTGGGATATATCAGCCAATATTGTCGATATTTAAAACATTGATTGAAGTAATGTAAAAATGACATCATTACGATTTTATCACTGATAAACCAAAAATGGGAATTGGTGATCAAATGTAGATGTTGTCAAGAGAAAAGTAATTTGTAATCATTGCACATTTCCTTTAGTCATTGCGGTAGTTGGTGAAGCAAACAGGCCCTTGAAAAGGGATTTAAGGTGGGATTCAAATCAATTTGCTTAAAATTCAACTCAAATCATAAATTGTAAATCTTAAAATCATAAGATTTTAACAGCATTGGTCTATGTGGATGACATCATGTTCTTTGGAAATGACGAGATCGCCATTAAAGCCTTATAAGATCACTTTCTTCAATATTTTGATATCAAAGACCTTGGCCCATTGAAGTATTTTCTTGGTTCCAAGTTGCATGGTCAAAACAAGGAATTATTCTTTCTCAATGCATATATGCTCTCAACTTCAAAAAACTAGCTATCTAGGGCTACAAACCTATCGATACACTGTAAAATTCAGTTGGATGATGGTGATCCTCTTACTGATCCTCGACTGTTTTAGAAAATAAAGGAAAGCTTATTTATCTCACGATCACTTGTCCAAATATTGCTCAAGATGTTGGATTCACAAGTCGGCTCATGTCGGCCCTTAACTCTCCATGAGGTAGCTAAACATACTCTTCAATTCATCAAAGGAACACCAGAAGGACGAATTCTCTATTCAAACCATGGGCACTTGCAAATCATAACTACCTAATGCAGATTGGGGCAAGAAGTCCTAATGGCAAGCAATCATGACGTAGGACAGCCATAATTATGATGCATGCTCATGAACATAATTAAACAGCGGAAAATAAAAGAAATAAATAATTTAAAATTCAAAATCGCTCAT
This sequence comes from Liriodendron chinense, assembly GCA_003013855.2. Lineage (NCBI taxonomy): Eukaryota > Viridiplantae > Streptophyta > Magnoliopsida > Magnoliales > Magnoliaceae > Liriodendron > Liriodendron chinense. The sequence goes on along the minus strand of PVNU02002946.1, from coordinate 192,283 downwards.
CATAAATTAAGAAAATCTACAAGGAGCTTACAATGCATCGGGCCAATCATCACAACCACGAAGTTTAAGTTTCAAGTATAGCTAGGGTTGTATCCGACGATAGATAGGACCTCCCGATCTTGCATGGTTATAACCCAATCAATCAATAGGAATCTCTAATCCAGAAAATCAAGGGATTTCAGATTAAGGATTTGAAAATCTAAAAACTTTAGGGTTTGTGCTCAAAATCAGATTTTGGGATTGTGGCTAATGAAGCAAGTAGGTTTAGAAAAGATAGAATTACCTGGAAGAAGGATTAGAGGGGCACAAGAAGCAATTAGAAGAAAAGGGTTATCAAGGAAGAAGAAACATCACCATAAGAGAGAAAAGAGAGAGAGAAGAAGCACCAAGAGGCTTTCATTAATCAATAATAATCAACTAATCCATTTTTAGGGCTTAGCCCACTTAAATAAACAAATAAAAGACATAAAATTACTAAAATACCCCTAAAACTAAGCAAAACGCGTAAATAAACAAAAGTGCGGGAAAGTTCAGGAGCTCGGTCAGGCGCCCGATCGGTCGCCCGAACTTGTCCGAAAACCTCCAGAGAGGTTCCAGCGCTCGTCAAGGAAAGTTCGGGCGCCAGAAGATAGTGGTCGATCGCCCGAAAATGTATCTTCATCCTTCTCCTTTCTTCCTTCACACGCGTGTCTTCCCTAAGTGAGGTCTTCTATCTATCCAATCACAAGTGAAGGGTTTTCAGCGGGTCTTCAGTTCCTCAATAAACGCCTATGTTGGCGCCTTCTCCGTTGGTACACCTTGAATGATTTTGTGTCGGCATCAATTCCCCTTAGGTGAGAAAAACTCGACTCCAACTAGTTAAACTTTTGTAGCGCTCTAGTAGATCTGGATCAATACTCTGCAACGCTTCTCCTGTCAGCCACGTAGATTCAGACGAAGGTTTGTTTTTTCATTTGACAAGATACCTCTGGAAACCGCCATCTCTTGTAGATACTATCTCGTCATCCACGATCTCATCAATTTTTTTCTTTATGGGTAATAGGTGGAGGGAAGGGGTGGAAGGGGTTGTGTAGCAAAATCAGAAAAAGGCCATGAAAGGGACAATGGGTCGACAATGGGATTGTGGGAATGGACTAGATCTTCCACATTAAAAGTTGGATTGATAACCATTTCAGGTGGAAGGTCAATCCGATACGCGTTGGACCCAACCTTTTGTAATATCTTGAATGGTCCAGCACTATGCGCTTGTAACTTTTTAGAGGATCCTTGAGAGAATCGCTCTGGCCTTATTCGCACCATTACGTAATCTCCTTCCTGAAATTCTTGCGATCTACGATGAGAATCGGCTGAAATTTTATAATCATCATTACTCTTATTTATCCGCTGTCTAACATGTGTATGCAAATCATGAATATGGAGTGCAAATGCATTGGCTGATTCAGAAGACCTTTGGGTAACAGACATAGCTAAGAGATCTATGGGCATTCTAGGTTTATAACCACTTACAACTTCAAAAGGACTCAACCCTATAGATCTATTAACTAACCCATTATAAGCAAATTTAGCAGTTGGTAAAATTAGATCCCAAGTCTTAACATGTTCACCCACTAGGCAACGTAGAAGATTTCCAAGACTACGGTTTACCACTTCAGTTTGACCATCTGTTTGTGGGTGGTAAGCGGTAGAAATTTACAAAGCTAGTTCCCATAATGTGCCACAGTGTCTTCCAAAAATAGCTAGTAAATCTGACGTCACGATCAGACACTATAGTTTTAGTTAAACCCATGGAGACACACTACACCATCAAAAAAGATATAAGCAACATGAGACGCATCCGATGTTTTCGAACATTGGAGGAAATGCGCCATCTTAGAAAAATGGTCAACAACAACAAAAACGAAATTGTGCTTCTTGATTGTCTTGGGAAGCCCAAGAACGAAGTCTATACTAATGTCCTGCCACAGAGCATGTGGCATTGGCAATGGCGTATACAGCCCGGTATTTTACTTTCTTTGTTTTGCCTAGCTGACATGTACGACACTGCCCTAAAACTTTGAAAACGTCTCGCTAGAGACTTGGCCAATAAAAACAATCTTCCACAAGGGCAATGGTCTTATCCTGAATGAAGCTCTCAGATGAGGAATTCACGAAGGGACATACAGGGAATACAAAGTCTATCTCCCTTGAAAAGGAAGCCATCTTTAAGAACATACTCACCCATAATACGCTGGTCACTGGAGAGCGACGCGTAAGTACCCCCAAAATCAGGACATGCGGGGTATTCATTTTTCAGTTGCTCAAATCCGACTACCTCTACACTCAAGGAGTTGAGCAACGCCACTCTTCTACTATGGGCATCCGCTGGTTTGTTTTCAACCCTGGCCTTGTGTTTCAGAACAAACGAATATTACCTGAAGAAACGTTACCCACTTAGCATGGCTTGGGTTGAGTTTCTTCTGAGAATGTAAATATCTCAGAGCCTCATGGTCAGAAAACAAAACGAATTCCTACGGTAGGAGATAGTGTCGACAATGTCTCAGGGATTGCACTACCGCATAAAATTCTTTGTCGTAAGTGGAGTACTTTTTTTTTGCCTCATTCAATTTTTCACGGAAATAGGCTACTGGGTATCCTTCTTGACTTAACACTCCACCTATACCGACACCAGACGCATCACACGCTACTTCAAAGACTTTAGAAAAGTCAGGTAGACGCATGACAGGAGCTTTTACCATCTTGCCCTTAATTTCCTTGAAAACCTTGACTGCGGCTTTAGACCACACGAACTCTCCATTTTTCATGCACTCAGTAATGGGAGCCATGATCGTGCTAAAACCCCTAATGAACTAACGATAAAAACTTGTTAAGCCGTGAAAGCTTCGCACCTCTTGAATGTTCCTCGGTTCAGGCCACTCAACTATGGCCCTAACCTTTTCAGGGTTTGCACGCATTCCTTCAGATGACATTATAAATCCTAAGAACACAACTTGACTAGACATGAACGCACATTTCTTAAGATTAGCATACAACTTCTCATTCCTAAGGACGCTACAGACCTGCTTCAAATGTTCAAGGTAGTGATTCCTTAGTGGTACTATAAATAAGAATGTCATCAAAGCACACCACTAGGAATTTTCCCATGAACGGCCTCAAAACTTGTGTCATCACCAGCGTGAAAGTACTGGGTGCGTTAGTCAAGCCAAAGGGTATGACCAACCACTCATACAGCCCATCTTTCGTTTTAAACGCAGTCTTCCACTCATCTCCTGAGCGTATACGGATCTAGTGATATCCACTCTTGAGATCTATCTTAGAGAATATAGTGGACCTGGCCATCATGTCAAGCATGTCATCAAGTCTAGGTATAGGGAACCTATACTTGACAGTAATTTTATTTATGGCACGGCTGTCCACACACATGCACCACATGCCGTCTTTTTGACGTCAACAATGTAGGCACGGCACACGGGCTCATACTCTCTTGGATGAAACCCTTTTGTAGAAGCTCATCCACTTGCTTCTTCAACTCTGCATACTCTGCAGGGTTTACCCTCTAGTGAGGAAGGTTCAGTATAGTAGACCCTGGGACAAGGTCAATGACATGATGTATGTCACTCATAGGTGGCAACTCATTCGATAAGTCTTCAGGAAATACATCACTGTATTCCTTCAGGACCGAGGTCACCTCACGAGGCAACTCTAATGGAACCTCAGGTGTAATCTCTCTAGCCACAAGGGCATACACCATAGAATCCTCCTTAGCCTCTTTTTCAAACTCTCTTGCGCTGATTATATGGAGAGACTTAGGCTTGGATTTCCCCACTCCTCTAGGCTCGCTTGCCTTCTCATCCTTCTTCTTCCCTAGTGTGTTCTCAGGTGGTATGGGGTTAAGTTTGATCTTTTTACCGTTATGCATGAAGGTACACGCATTCGAACGGCCGAAGATCGTGACATCATTATCGAATAGCCATGGTCTACCTAGAATAACATGTCCCACATCCATAGGTAAAATATCACACCACAGGGACTCCTTGTATGACCCAAACTCGATGGGGACTAAACATTGATGGGTGACAGGAAGGGATGTCTTGCTAACCCAAGAAACCTTATATGAGTCAGGATGAGGTGTGGATTTCAGTTTCAAGCGATCTAAGGTGCTAGTGGAAATCACATTCTGACAACTTCCACTGTCCACTATCACCTTACAATTCTTTTCACCACACTTGGCAATAGTATAGATGATAGTGTTTCAACACCAGTCAACACTACTTCTAGACTGAACTAGCACACGCCTGACTACTGCAAGCGTTGCTTCCCCATCTAATTCTTCCTCATCAGTAAGTCCTCCTTCAGGGTGAAACTCTTCAACTTCATAATCACCCTGGTTATCTCCACCCTCGTGGGACTCGCCTACAACTAAGGCTTTTCCACAGCTCTTCGTAGGACACTGATTAGACATGTGGCCAAGATTGTCACACTCATAGTACCTCACTTGGCCCATGTTCCTAGGACCAGCACCAAGAACCCCTTTACCCTTGTCCTCCCTAGGCCTAGGCGGAATAGCCGCCTGCACTCTAGGTTGACTACCAACATTAGGTCTAGTCCCCTGGGAACTAGATCTAGCACTGGAGTCTCGGGACTCAAAACGACGAATGACAGGAGCCTTCAGATATTGCTCTAACTCCTGCACCACTTGATATGCTTTATCCAAGTCCGTTAAGGGCCAAGTCATAAGCTCGCGCTGAAGATCCGCACGAAGGACCGTCTTGAAACGCGAGAGCATTACAAGAGAGTCTTCTTGGATATCACATCGCATCATATATTTTTCAAATTTAGCGATGTAGTTAGCAGCAGACATTGACCCTGACGTAAGGATTGCCATTGGTCAAGGAGCTTCTGACGGTATGAGAGAGGAAGGTACTTCTCCTTCAACTTCTCTTTCATCCCATACAAATGTGTGATAGGGGCTCTACCAACTCTTTCTATCTTACGCTCGTTGTTGGTCCAAAATAGCTTGGCTTGGCCCACAAGTTTCATCTTGGCAAACCGCATTTGACAGTTTTCTAACATACCATACCACTCAAAGTAGTGGTCTATGTCAGCGACCCAGTCAAGGAATGCCTTGGGATCCTGGCACCCATCAAAACTCGAAGCCTCAACTCTCACATTTTTCATCGCACGCTCATCTGGATCATAGCGGTCTTGATGATCATATGTGGCTCGTGCCTTTCGCACAACACCACGACCGTTACCACGATCCCTATCCTCATTACCTCCACGTGCAGCAGTGCGTTCTTGAATGATTCTTCCCACCTGCAAATGCGCATCACCCCCTACAGCGAGGTTTTCCCTTTGGGACGCCTCTAGCTGCTCGACCTTAGTCATGGTAGTGGTGATTTGGTTCTCAAGGCGGGCAAACTCACGCCTTTGACTTGCTTCTAGAGCGGTTATCTTTTGAATCAATTGTGCAAGTTGCTCAGATAACTGCTCGTTATTCATGATGGGTTAGAGTCCGAAACCTCTACCTCTTCTCGTGGGCATCAAGGTATCCCAAAACGGTTACGATACGGCCGTATCGGCCGATACGTAAAGGAAACGGTGATGGCCGTTACGCGTTACGGGGTCGTAACGGCCCTGTAACGGGACCGTTACGGCCCCGTAACGGTCCTGTAACAGTCCCGTAACGGTCATGTAACTGTTTTTTCAGAAAATAAAAAGGGGCCGTATCGGCCGATACGGGGTCCGTAACGGCCGTTACGGCCCGTATCGTAACAGTAACGGTGGTGGTCGTTACGGCCACCGTTACCGTTATGGAACACCTTGGTGGGCATACAATTAAAACTTGAACCAAACTCTACCCAACTAGACTACTAGGTGTTACGACTCACAAAATGAATGCGATGAATGCAAAACTAATATGAACTGACACAATTAAATTAAGACAAGAAATAACTCAAATCTGAAAATTTTCCAAATTACGAAACTTTCTAAAGTTGGAAAGTTTCTAAAATTGAAAACTTCCTAAATCTGGAACTTTCCTAAAGTAGACATAAAATCAAAACCCTAATTTGATAACTCAATCTAGACAAAAACCATGCAAGTCTATTCTCTGATACCAAATTTGACGTAGGACAGCCCTAATTATGATGCATGCTCATGAACATAATTAAACAGCGGAAAATAAAAGAAATAAATAATTTAAAATTCAGAATCGCTCATCATAAATTAAGAAAATCCACAAGGAGCTTACAATGCATCGGGCCAATCATCACAACCACGAAGTTTAAGTTTCAAGTATAGCTAGGGTTGGATCCGACGATGGATAGGACCTCCCGATCTTGCATGGTTATAACCCAATCAATCAATAGGAATCTCTAATCCAGAAAATCAAGGGATTTCAGATTAAGGATTTGAAAATCTAAAAACTTTAGGGTTTGTGCTCAAAATCAGATTTTGGGATTGTGGCTAATGAAGCAAGTAGGTTCAGAAAATATAGAATTACCTGAAGGAAGGATTAGAGGGGCACAAGAAGCAATTAGATGAAAATGGTTATCAGGGAAGAAGAAACATCACCATGAGAGAGAAAGAGAGAGAGAAGAAGCACCAAGAAGCTTTCATTAATCAATAATAATCAATTAATCTGTTTTTAGGGCTTAGCCCACTTAAATAAGCAAATAAAAGACATAAAATTACTAAAATACCCCTAAAACTAAGCAAAATGCGTAAATAAACAAAAGCGCGGGAAAGTTCGGGCACTCGGTCGGTCGCCCGAAGTCGTCTGAAAACCTCCAGAGAGGTTCGGGCGCTCGTTAGGGAAAGTGCAGGCGCCCGAAGGCAGCCGAAAATGTATCTTCATCCTTCTCCTTTCTTCCTTCACACGCGTGGCTTCCCTGGGTGGGGTCTTCTGCGTGTCCAATCACATGTGAAGGGTCTTCAGCGGGTCTTCAGTTCCTCAATAAACGCCTATGTTGGCGCCTTCTTCGTTGGTACACCTTGAATGATTGTGTCCACATCAAATCACTTTTTGGATGTTGTACATTTGTTGATGGGAACGTTGTCATTTGGAGAAGTAAAAGCATATGGTCATCGCTAAGCTTGGTGCTGAGGAGAAGACACCAAGCAATGGCTCACAACACGTGATTTTGATTGAAAAAGTTGTTGAAAAAAAGAGAATTCACAATCCAACATAGATGGGGTGTGACAACTAAGCAGTAACACATATCTCTACAAACAATATCTTTCATGAACGAACTAAACACATTGAAGTTAAGTGTCACTTCATAAGGGAAAAGATTGGGGCCAAAGATATCATCACTCTCTATCTCCACTCTCATGAACACTTAAGTAGATTTGTTTACTAAATCTCTACCTAAGGCGCAGCACAATATTATTACAAGCAAGTTGCGCATGATCGATATCTATGCTCCAGCTTCAGGAGAAGTGTTGAAGGAGCTAAACTCGTGCATACTCCTACAAAGCACCATACATACTTAGGACACTTTATTTATGTGCTCCTCAATTGTGACATACCTATAAATATGGCATATCATTCCTTGTAACATTGAATGTTACTATATCCAGGAGATGAGATAAGAATGTGTTAAATGCACATAATCAATAGGTAAAACCACTTCTCACAAACATTACTCTCTCTTTATTTCAAGTTCTTTCTTGGGTCGAATCCAAATCTGCCAACAACAACAAGCTTCACACTTAATGCAACAATAATTACAACTAGGTGGAGATTTAGGTGCTCTAGACCAGAAATAAGTATTTATGATGTGCCTTGTTGATAGCCGATTATGTAAGGTGATTCTTCAGATGAATGGCAAGATTCAAGGAGTCTTCCCCCAGAGACTTGCAAGCAGGATTGAGGATATTATGAGTAATACGACACTCACCAGTTTTCGTTTTCTCATATACTGATAGACTCTAAGGCATATACTTTAGCTTTGTTCTCTTTCTTCGTTTAATAAATTTTCGTTATCTTTCAAAAAAAAAAAAAAGAGCTGCCTTGACTTTCAGGAATAGCTTCCTGTTGTTGTGTTGTCCCCCTCGTCTTAATAAAAACTTGCATTTATTGATCAGGAAAAAGCTACAAGTACATTGGGGAAAAAAGAAAATGATGATTGAGAATTGAGATATTTTACATGTATATCATTGTAGACAAGACCTAAAGTTATTTCTAGCAATAAGCAGTCCAGAAAACATGTTACAGTTTTGGTTTTATACTTATCAGTCTGAATAGGAGATAACAAACTTGTACAATAGCATGTTATCAGTTTTGGTTTTGCACCTATTAGTCTGAATAGGAGATAACAAACTTGTGCAATAGCATGAAACTTAAAAGAATCACTCTTTCTAAAGATAGTTACATTAGTAAAATAGTATCTAACTCTATATGGTAAATAGTAAATTCTGTGAATTGTACTTGCTAGTTCTGGCAAAGGGAGGCAGCAAGCTTGAAGCAACAACTACAACACTTGCAAGAAAATCAACGGTATCATCTTCCAACCCTACTTATATTTACGTTGAAGCATCTTATGCCCACAATCCTTCGAACTTTCTCATTATAACTATGGGAGCGAACAAAATTAAGAGTAAAGGAGTATGTGACAAAGAATGAAGAATAAGATTTTATCAATATCCGACCCACAATAGAAGTTTTTAAGTCAAACAAAATGACAAATGTGCCAGTCGTGGGAATTCATTTTTCCATTAATCCTGTAAATTAGTGTAACCACAGTAGCAATAATCATATTCTGTAAAATCTATCATAGAGAAAGAAAGTGTTGCATAAAAAAATTCATAAGTTTTTAAGGAAAAAAAATAACTGTTTTCATACTAAACAGGAAATAAAAGTGGGGAGGGGGGGCATCTCTAATGTTGGCTACATCATATTCTAGCTAGAAATTATGTACCATCAAAAGAAATGGCAGTTGGGGTCACACAAGGCATGCTTTTAACTATTATTATACACTAGAAATAGTGTCCACAGACTCATAGATATCATATTAACTGATTATGACAATCGCAGGCAATTGATGGGAGAAGAGCTTTCAGGGTTGAGTGTCAAGGATCTACAGAACCTAGAGAGCAAATTGGAAATGGGTTTGCGTGGTGTCCGGATGAAGAAGGTTATGCAATGGTTACTCTTTGAACTTTCCAAAATGATATAAATAACACGTAATTCATAACTTGATATTTCACTTTTTGCAGGACCAAATGTTAATTGATGAAATTCAAGAACTAAACCAGAAGGTCTTTCATGAAACAGTGGCAACCATTTACTGTGTTTTTTGCTTGCATTAAGCGATTTCTAGTAGGTAACACTCACTGATCTGTTTTCAGGGGAACCTCATTCATCAAGAAAATATGGAATTGTGTAAAAAGATGAACTTCATTCATCAAGAAAACATGGAATTGTACAAGAAGGTATTTGGTTTGGACAACTAATACAACTTCAAACATCCCTATAGAAGCTTATACAAATCTACCCATTCACTCCCATATATTTTCCTATCTTTGACTGCATTGTTGAGTGTCCTGTTGATAGCCTAAGGAAAAACTTTCGGGTATCAGGTATACGGAACAAGGGAGTCAAATGGAGGAGCAAATAGAAACTTCTTTCTCCCAAATGGTTTTACAATTGTGGAGGACTTGCCTATACCTGTCCAACTCCAGCTCAGCCAGCCTCAACAACAAAACCAGGAGATGCCACTGAGAGCTGTGAAGTTGGGGTAATGTTTCTCTACTTTTCACTTTTGGAAATTCAAATGGGTGTACAAACTAAACCTTTCTATATTTGATCCCATTTTTTGTCTTGAAATTGCAACAGATTACAGCTGCATTAAAGATACAAGTTCATGAACCGTGGAAGGATGTTGCTTCATCTCCCATCAATACCGTATACCAACAGTTACAACATTATGCTATTCTCCACATTTGGTATCTATGCTATCAGGAACAACCAGTATAAATCCTCCTTTGGGATATGGTTTGACATGGTCAAAGGAACCAATGATCTATGTAAAGCTATGTAGCAATAATAAAGCACAGGCCATAACTAGTGTTCTCTAGTTGTGGAATCCAAGATCATGACACCTGAAGACCAATTCACTGCATTACTGAGACCTGTATGTATACTTTAAGCAGTATCCAAAAAGAAGCCTGAAGCCTGACAGATCCCAGAGAGAAGCCTCATAGATGAGGTCAAAACTAGAGCTGCCCTTCCCTCTGCAGTACGTTAAATAAAGTCCCAAATGACAATAATAATAATAATAATAATAATAATAATAATAATAAGTTTGAAATAGAATACCACAAAAGTGGATCAAGAAAAAGGAAATGACATGAGGTCACATGAAGTGGCCCAAGCTAGAACACGATATCCCTGAAATTATCATAAGAAATTTCAAACTTCTGCACGTTACAGTGAATCAGCACAAAAAGGGAAAGTTTGGTACATGAGTTACTTTAAATAAGCCACTTCTACCTCAAGTAGCATATCTTGGTTTCTACTTATTCAGCAGATGAGTATGATTGGCAAACAACATGCTTATCAGCCAAAAAGTAGAAAAGTATGTCTAGTTTCCAACATCACATAAGTACATATCCCTCAATTTTGTTTGGTCCACCCTTAATATCCACCATCCATCATGTGGGGCCAACCATTGATCTGGACTGTTTATTATGTTGGGCCCACCTTGGCCCTCTCTTCAATGTGAACTGTTGATCATGTGTGGCCTACCTTCAATGTGGACCATCCACCAAGCAAGGCCCACCTTGGAAGCAGACCGTCCATCATGTCGTACATTGGATGTGGGTCATACATGATGTGGCTGTAATGTGGACCGTCCATCATGCAAGGCCCAACTTCGTAGTGGGCCTTCCATTATGTGAGGACCGCCTTGGATGTGGGTCATTCATCATTAGGGGCCAACCTCCAATGTGAACTGTCCTAATGTGGGGTCCACCTTGATATGGGTCATCCATCATGTGGGACCCACCATCAACGTTATTGTCCATCATTTGGGGCCCACCTTCAATATCCAGTGCCCATGTGGAGCCCACCTTTGATGTGGACCGTCCATCATGTAGGCCCCACCTTTGATGTGAGCTATCCATCATGCAGAGACCGCCTTGGATGTAGACCATTCATCATTACAGGCCGCCCTTCGATGTGGATCGTCTATTATATTGGGTGATGTGGGTCATCCATCATGTGAGGCCCACCTTTCATGTAGACCATTCATCATGTAGGCCCCACCTTCAAATGTGAGCTGTCCATCATGTGGGGCCACCTTTGATATGGATTGTCCATTATATAGAGAGATGAGAGAGAGAGAGAGAGAGAGAGAGTAGAAAAATTAAAAAGTTAAAAAGCAAGAATTTTTTGTTAATGGCCATAAGTAACTTTGAGTTAAGTTGCTTTTGAAATGGTGCTTAGCAAACTAACTTAAAGAGGTAATTTTTTGCTGCCATAAGTAAAAAAAAGTTACTTGTGGGGTGGTATCCAAACAGGCCCTTAATCTAACAATTACAGATTTAGTTGGCAAGAATATCAGTAGCTAGGTCCTTTCGCTCTTCAATCAGAGGAAGAATCACTGAAGAACTCACTCCTGGCATCAGGTGTACCCCAACTAGTCCCCAAATGATCACCAAACAGCACATGCAAGATATCACCAGTATTCAAATTTTGGAAGGAATAACATAATGTTATGATTAATGTCAGAAATGTAAATAACAACTTCACCACAATAAACGGAATTTCGTAGCTTTTTTTTTTCCCTTTTTGAGAGGCAATAAATTTTTATTAAAGACAACAAGAGGACAATCTCAGAGAAAAGAGGAAGTATGCCATGCAACAAGCAGATAATTTTATTGCATTTAACATCATCAGAATAGAATAAACGCCAACCAGATAAATTGAGATCTAAAAGACATGAACTAGTAAGAAGAAGACTTAGTAAATGTCAAGGCTGACAAAGATATACAGGTGTGCTGCAGAACATACAGGTTGGTTTCTATTTACTGATGCCTTCGTAATATCTGGATGAGCTAGATCCCCCAGCTTCACTAGTCTTTCATTGGATTGCCTTCAACGTAGAACCTGTCACGGTATGAGTGGAAAGTGAACAACATTGGTAGAGAACAGGGTATCAACTTTAACGTCTTAGTAGAAGTGGGTTCAACTGTGAAGGAACTAATAATGTAGTATGGAATAAAAAAAATGCCATACATGGATGACTCATAAAGAAAAGAAATCTTCAAGAATCATTTTATCAACCAAATGGCTGAAGACAAAATCCATTGGTGCGAAGGTGAGAAAAATGAAATATCCATCAATCAAAGGCTCCTACACTAGTTGTATTGAAGGTGCTATCCCTTTAGAAAGACTCACCTTCACCAGACATTTTGCAAATGTGAATAGATTTAGCCAAAATGAAAACACAGCTACTTTCAGCAACCTTTATGGTTTGTTGCTAGTTTTCATTTACATTCTACTGCAACATGCAGTTGTGGCATCAATTAATTTTCAGAAGTACCCAACTACAGTACACCCATTAACAAGCAGTGTGTCTAGTTGCTCCATTGATTAGAAGATAGTAACACAAGCAATAAGAGATCTGTGCAAAAACATTTTTTGGCATACAAGACACAAATCATTCGTATAGAATAATTGCTAAAATATAATGACACAACTGATTAAAGAATAATGAAAATGCATTCCCTAAAATAAGAATTTTCAATTCATTATTACTCATGCAAGAGGATGCAGTAGCATCAAATGTCACAGATGTCTAGTTGCTCGATCAAAATGTCCACTCTGGAAGAGTGGACATCCAGAGTGGCCAATATTGTGAATCCAAACAAACAGTTGCAAAAAATAAGATATACCAGTACTCCAAGTATAGATGGATCCATATAAGAAATACAGCCAATAAAATTTAGTTAAAGGCAAGGAACTCCCTACTACAACCATTGCAGGAAACTCAACTCGTCGAATCATAAGTCGATAACTTTTCCCCTATTCACTGAATCGACCCTCACTAAACATGGCCGGGTGCTCCATGCTTGTGCAATTTCCTAGTTGTGCAAACTATGAAATTACTCAAGCTCAGAGCACTCAGCATGTTTCATGAGATTCAGTGAATACAGGCAAATTTGTACTAATATGCTTTCATACCCTAACAGCAAAATATTACTCATATATATGCATTGTGTGTGTGTGAGGTGTCACCCATAGCTAATCGGCTGATGGTGTTCCCATCCAACTAGTGCTTAATTGCCTACTTGTCATGTGTCGCATGACACCTAACCCATCCAACAGGTTGGCCACACCATGAAGATAACCTAGTGCCAGAAAAAAAAAAAAAAATACACTCATAGTAGATATCACACTTCATGGTAGACCTGGATCACAGATCTTAATCAAAGATTCAAATGACGGGTCTTGATTTGATCCTGCAGTTCACGTAGTATTGGGCTATTAATATGATTTTGAGTTTGTTTAAATCCTAATCATCATTTGGGCTAGTGGAAATTTAAGTGCATCATCTTTCAAAAAAAAACAAAAAAAAAAAAAAGGAAATATGAGATATAACTTTAGTTGGGCTTTTAATTGATGGTTTAAGCAGTGTAATGAAGTGTGGGCCCCACTGTAGGTTTGAGGGAGGGGGTCCTCACAGTATGTGTATACCAGGTGAGAAGTCTGTCCACCTATATAGGTGAATGGGATGACTTTTTTACCACCTTTATATAAAAATCAGGGGTTCCAATGTGTTTTCCTACATTTTCAGGAGAGCAGGATAACTTTCCCCACCCTTCTGGGTGCATTTACTGTGGAAATGCCACTTCCATGCCCACGTTTCTCCTCGTCCTATGTCCTTTTTTTTAAGGATCTTGGAGTTGCTCTTCGAGAATTTAGAAAGATCTTTCCAATAGATTTAAGATCATCTTGATCAGAGATATGTGTTCAAGTTATGGGCCCCACAAATGCACGTTTGCCAATTGACTGACTGTAATTTTAATGAAACCTGATTTTCAGGCCCATTTTCTCCCAATTCTAGATCTTTGGGTCCATGGCGTAGTTCTTCGGACAAGCTTTCCAATGATACCAAGATCATCTTGATCAGATGCATGGACAACTGGTGGCAGACCACACAAAATGGGTAGCTGATAACAGTTTTGCTGAATTTCACAAAATGTCCCTCTGTCCACTCAAATCCAAAGAGGCTATTTCCCTACAAGATCAGATTGCTTTGATGTTTCAATTTACCCTCAAACATTCCTTAATTGGTCATTCCCATAATAATTGATTTTGTTAAGAAAATTACACTTTTATCCTCCGTGTATTGAATTTAAAAAGGGAATCCTCTTCTGACTAAGCTTCCCTATCATTTTTCCCAATTACCATCCTCTTCTTCAATCTAAGCATCCTCATTAAGCCACGTATTATTGCAATTGATCTTTTAATAATATCCTGGAGATTCTTTAGTAATGCTATTGTGCCATCATTTCCATTAAAAGTACCCCTTCATTCCCTTAAAAAAGAGGTCTTTTAACCCTCATAAATTTTCTTGGAGTTCCAATTTTCTTCTTCCTTCATCAGCTATTGAGGAGAATTTTAGTAAAAGATGAGAAGAAAAATGAAAGGATTTCAGCATGCTTGTGGAGAAAGCAGCTGGGATTTGGGAAGGGAGTACGACTTGGTCATTTTGGCCTCAGAAATGGCTCTGATAACCATCCCCTGCAAAGTGCAAATCTTCCTTTAAGTAGTTCAAATCAAGGGCATCCAATTCGCATCAAGAGATTTCAGTGATAGAGTTCCAATCGCTTGCATTTCAACAAGGATAACTTTGTATTTCTTTTTACCATTTGCATTTTCCTTGCCTTAAGATACGAATGTATTCATCTGACATATAATTCTTTCACGTTGAATGCAAGAATTTTTTTATTTTTTTTTTTTAACCAGATTACATTGTGCCACTTGGTAGAGACCACAATCGTGGGTGGGAAAGTGCCTAACACCTTCCTTTCCTGTCTCTGTGGTTCTTCACCTAGATCTCCGGTTTGCACACATTTTGGAGTCAGTTTTGAGGAGGAGATTATGCAGTTTCTAGCTCTTCACATACAATCATTTACAAATTGAGCTAATGACAGCTCTAAACTATTGAATTGCTTGAATTTTGAGTTCCAACTTCCAATAGAGAGCACAATCTTACACTCATCAAGTAGACCACTCATTTACTTTGGACTGAATGAACAGTTGTCCACTGCTTTCTACAGTTTTGCCAACTTGATGAGTGAATTGGCCTATTTTTGTGTTCGGTGTTCTTAATGGTGGGGTTAACAATAATCCCATCATCCAACTAGTTGTTTGCAAGACCCTAGACGCATGCGCATGTGCACATATTCCAACCCCAGTTAGTTGCGATAAGGATTTGACGATGATGATGATATATAGCTCTACCATGTCATCATGTTGTGCATTTCATCCCACCAATCAATGTGTTTTACAGACATTGGAGCCATACAAAAGTTCTATGTGCCATTTGTAAAACATCAAAGCCATGCAAAAGGTCTATGTCAACGTGAAGATCACTAGGCATGAGTGAAAGTTAAGCTGCTCCACTCATCAAGTGATACGTTATATTAGCTCCATCATCCAAATTGATGAGAGATCGAGGAGGATGTCTCCAATAGAATTAGAGCTGGGTGGATGAAGTACATATGCGGCTTTGCAATTTTGTGTGATCAGCGGAATGCCAATGAAACTTAAAGCAATCTTAGAAGACTTGGACTGTCTATGGCACTATGCTATATAGGGCACAGCATGAGCCAACATGCACAATGGATGACTACTATAGAGAAAAAGATGTTGAGACGGATGTTGGAAAGGATAGCATCATTAAGAAAGAGGTCCTTATGAAAACACTAAAAAGCACAAAATAGTATTAGCAATGAGGTCAAGCAACCTAGAAGGAGAATGTTCACAAAAAAAAAAAAAAAAAAACAACAACAACCTAGAAGTAGTCTCAATTGGAGATAAAATGACAGAAAGCCAACTGAGATCATTCGGCCATGTCGTGATATAGAATCGTGACGGAAAGCCAACTGAGATTGTTCGACCATCTCATGGTATAGAATCGTCCTATACAACTTCATTTCGTCCAAGTCATAGACGTATTGGTCTTGACTAAGACGATATAGTACCCCAAAACTTGACTTGCACTAAGTCGTGACAAATCACACTATGCAACTCAATTGACAAGTATATAAAGGTTAGTTTTTTTTCTGAGAAATCCCAGTTTATATTGTTTCTTATTTTGAAGGCTTTAAAAGGAGATTAAAAAAAATAGATTTGGAGTGTCAGTTTCTGCCCGTTTTAAATTGAACAAACTTGTTAGCCTTAGTTGAGTGAATTTGGTTTAAATTTATGATCTTTTTATTTTTCTTTTTCTTTTTTAGTGCTTCAAATTTAATGCAAGATGCCCTAATTATGATGCATGCTCATGAACATAATTAAACAGCGGAAAATAAAATAAATAAATAATCTAAAATTCAGAATCACTCATCATAAATTAAGAAAATTCACAAGGACCTTACAATGGATCGGGCCAACCATCACAACCACGAAGTTTGAGTTTCAAGTATAGCTAGGGTTGGATCCGGCGAGGGATAGGACCTCCCGATCTTGCATGGCCATACCCAATCGATCAATGAAAATCACTAGACCGAAGAATTAAAAAGTTCTCGGATTAGGGATGTGAGAATTTGAAGATTTAGGATTTAAGTCAATTCTCAAAGTTTGATCGAAGAAGGATTAGTAAAACTAGAACTAGAAAAAAGAAAGATAATTACCTTGAAGAATTTGGAGGGGCACAAGAAGAAGTTAGAAGAAGAAGATCAAGGAAAGAGAAAAAGCACCATGAGAGAAAGAGAAGAGAGAGGCCACCAAAGAGGTTTGCTTTTCATTAATATTCAACTAATCTCGAGTTTAGGGCTTAGCCCACTTAAATAAGCAATAAGAAACATATAAAAAGGCCAAACTACCCTTAAAAGTTCGCAAAAATAAAGCAAAAAAATAAGTTCACGTGGGAGGTCGGGCGCCCGAAGTGGGCCGAAAATCTCCAATGAGTTTCAGGCGCTCGATATAGAATGTTCGAGTGCTCGGTCAGGCGCTCAAAGTGGGCCGAAAATCTCCAATGAGTTTCAGGCGCTTGACATAGAATGTTCGAGCGCCCGATCGGGCGCCTGAAGGCAGTGGTTGGACGCCCGATCAGGCGCCCGATGACAGTGAAAACTGTCCATCCAGCTTGGTCTTCCTCTTGTCTTCCTTCACACATGTCCTGCCTGTGTGGGGTCTTCTATGTGTCAAATCACATGTGAAGGGTCTTCAGCTCCTCAATGATCGCCCAACCACAAGGACGACACTTGTGGTTTGCGCTTTCTTCGCTGGTACACTCTGAATGATCTTATGTCCGCATCAAAATTGTTGTGAGATTTTTTTTTTAATTCTAGAACATTTTTTGTTCCTTGAAATGCCCATCTTGGACAAGCCATATCGATTTTTGCAATATGACTCAGTTTCAGCCCCTAGTGAGTCCAAGATTGAAGCCACCATTTTACAATGTAAAACATTGGCAATGTGCCATGAAAACAACTGATGATCCCCAAAATAGAAAGGAACTAAGATTGAGATTGAAGGGCCGAAAAGGAGGATTAGAGGAAGACCCAAAAGGACTTTGATTGAGGTCATGCAAAGGGATATGAAGGCTTTACCTTATATAGGAATCTTTGGCAAACATGGTGTTAAAATCCCTTGATATACATTGATACACCATCCTCTAACAACTTGAGCTTTTAGAGCAAGTAGCGATTTGACATGGTATCAGAGAGGAAGGTTAAGTGTTCAAATCTCGGGGGCGGCAAATATGCCTCCATAATATATTCTCCCACGGGGGGCCATTGTTTGTGATGTAAGTGTCCTACACCCTTGCCCAGTATGTTCCCGTGCAAAGTTCCACCCCGCACATGCGGGGGAGTGTTAAAATCCCTTGATATATATTGATACACCATCCTCTAACAGCTTGAGCTTTTAGAGCAAGTGGTTATTTGACACAAGGATTCATAAAGCTGAACCAAAATGGTTGGGACAAGGCAACAACAATGACAATGATACATGGATATCAAATATGATGATGTTGACAGATTATGATGGATAGCAATGATCTATGGGCCTGCCCACTTTTCATGAAGATTATGACTTCTATTGTTTCATATTATTATTTTCCTCTTTATTCCTTAAAGGTGATGATGTGTTAGAATAAAGTTTAAATAAACGGGCTTTGGTTCATGTAATAACTCGAGCATAGGGGTATTTTTGTATTTTTTTTTATATATGAAAGCCCTAGTGATAAGTAAGAGGAGAGGATAGGGATGTCACCACCTCTTGGGCCTTCTCTTGCTTTTTTTCTTGCTTCTCCTCATATCGCTCTTCCTCCTAAGTCTAACTTTATGAACATGGTATCAAAGCAATAAAAGATCCGATACTGTTCCTTCCCCTTTCTTTCACCCTCTTCACTTCTTTTCTTTTCTTTTTGTCTTCTTCTTCTTCTTCATTTTAAGGCAAAACCCTTGGTCAGACAAAAATTGCCTTCATTCGTGGATCAGCCACCATCTAGTGGGTTGTATTGTTGTTCCTCATAAGTGTGTTCGAGGCCCACTTCTGCAAACAACAAATTATGATGGTTCAAAGTGAGCCAATGTGCATCTATGGACAGATTTGAAATCAAGTAGGGGTGCAAAGATCATGAATGAAAGTGAAGAATTCTTAGTATTCGTCATTAATCGGTCCATACGTTTGTAGTGGGGATCATCGATCTGTGCCCTCTTAAAGTAAGTGTTGGGTGAGATTAAGTTCAAGTTCTTCCTAGTTTGTTTGATTTCTTCTCTTCCTTAAAGCAAGTCTCAGGTGAAATGATTGTACAACATTTAGTTCCGTTGTTGCAAGTCTACTCCAGATGTTCAAGTGTTGTAATAAAGTTCTGCCAATCATAGCTTCCACCAATCCTACTGTTCCGTCTAAAGATCATCATCCTCCTAAATCTCCTTCTTTACGATCTAATGAATGCGACTTACCCATCACAAGGGTATACATTCTTACACTCAACATCCTATTTCTCATTTTGCTTCTTTTGTTGGTTTCTCTCCTTTTTAACGCAATTTGCTTTATCCTTGTCATTTGTGCTCGTTCCTCGTTCTTTCTAGAAAGCTCTAAGTCATGATTGATGGAAACTAGCTATGGACACTGTTTGAAGTATTGGTATCGTACAAGTTTTGCTAGCTTGGGATATAGAAATAATATTGTTATCATCGATAATATCGTTGATTCTTAGAAATGCAGGGAAACATTGGGGAAGCATGGGCAAAACGGTGAAATTTTCTAGTGAAACTTCAGGAGATGCCAAAATACACATATTTGCATATTTAATAATCAAATAATTGCGAAAAAAGACACATATATGCATATTTAAGAATCAAATAATAGCAAAAAAGAAGCATATTTGCAGATCTAGGAATCAAATAATAAGTTTCCCTTCAATGGGGCCTAAAAGCATGCATCGTTGACTCAAGGAAACATTGGGAAAACATGGGGGAAATGGTGGATCCATCCATCCATGTATGCACATACATACATACAAACATGCTCCCGCCACACATCCACAACCATCTAACCATCCATCCATGCAAACATCCATCCATCCATGCAAGCATACATATACACACATACAAACATGCATTTCATGATACAACCAGGTGTCCATAAAAAAATTCTTAAATGATTTTGTTTTTCAATAAACAGATTTTGGCGATATCAATACATTGGTGATATATTGAAATATCGCTATACAAGAGACACCTAGAATTTACAAAGTCAAAAATATTGGCAATACAATGGCGATATCAATATATTGGTGATACAAGAGACGCCTAGAATTTACACAATAAAAAAATATTGGCAATACTTAGCAATATGATTGCCAATACCTGGAATTTCTAAGACTATTAGTATTATATGTATCGCTACTAGTGTTATCGGTATCGCCGAGTTGGATATACAGATAATATGGAGGATATTTCAATAATATCAGGGATACTCCAAACAATGGCTATGGATGACAAGATAATTTCTCTTCATCACATGCATGCTTAGATCCAACTGACTTATCATTAGAAATTGTGTTGTTAGGTGTTGATGGATGTATACAGTTAAGTATAATCTTAATGGTTCAATAGAATACTTAAAAGACTCGGTTGACCGCTCAAGGGTACTCTCGGACCCTAGAAGCGATAATTCCAAGACACCTATGGCAAAACTCAATTATGTGAACATAATAGTTTTGGTTGTTGCAAATTTAGGTTGGCCCTTGATGTGAAGAATGTGTTCCTTCATGAGGATCTTACTAAAAAAAGTTTATATGGAGCAACCGCCTGGATTTGTTGCTCAAGGGGAGTCGGACAAAGATGTCAACTTAAGAAGTCGATTTATGAACAAGCAACTCCAAGAGTTTGGTTCGACAAATTTACTAAAGTGGTGTTTGAATATGGGATGAAACAAAGTGTGATGAACCAATTTATCCACCTTCATAGCTTCATTTCAATTTTTTCAACTGCCTTATCACAAAGATTATTAGCAGGTTTACCTAAGCATAAGGAAATGCCAAGGTACAAGGAAGGAAAAGATCCAGCACTACATCCAAACACCTCTGCTAGCCTCACCACCCCCTCCTTGGAAATACGGATCCCAACAGCTCATTATTTAGAAGCCTTTAGGAGAGTCATTAACTAATAAGGAAAACATGACCAATAGAATGCACTCTTGAATCCATTTATTCCATTTCTACCAGCATGTCGTTCGCCCAATATATAGTTAAAAAAGTTCCAATCTACATGATCAAATGCTTTCTCAATTTCTAGCTTGCACACAACTCTCCCTTTTTACCTCCTCTATATGACAAGTCGATGCATTCATGAGCAATTGGCGCATTATCTAGGATGTTTCTTCCGACCATAAAAGCACCTCAAACCTCGTAAATAACGCTCGCTAAAACCACTCAAAATCTAGAAGCCAATATTTTAGCTAAAATCTTTTATTGGCATCCAATAAGGCTTGTTGACCTAAAATTACCAAGACATTCAGCCAACTCCAATGACAAACACCCCCTATTAAAAAAACTTGGTAACAAAGCTAACCACATCTTCCCTCAACGTCTCCCAAAGAATCCAAAAAAGAAATGGGAAGTTGGAGGAAGATGAGGCCATGAGGATCAAGCTCTCGCTAGAGTATAAAAATCTATTAAAAGAAGAAGAGATCAAATGGAGGCAACAATCTAAAGCAAAGTGGCTCAAGGAGGGAGACACGAATAAAAAATTCTACCACGTCATTGTTAGTGATCGAGCCAGGACTAGTATGATTCATAGCATGTCGGTGGATGGGTAGAGAGTCGATGAGAAATTAAAGGTGTGTGACGCCATAGTTCATTACAATAAGAACCTACTCACAAGAGAGGTCGGTGCGACTGTGGGTGCGGCTCGACAATCTATCTTTTAGTAAAATATCTTATGTCACTGGAGAAGCTAATTCTTGGGGAGGAAGTCAACGTGGTAGTCGAAGCTTTGGGAAGAGATGAGGCTCTAAGGTATCAACACTCCTCCCATTTTCCAAGCACCACTTTTTCCCATTGATATCATTCAATTGAAAATTTTAAGCTTCTGAAATAACATGTAGCTAGCACACCCTTTCATAGTGATGGAATTCCACCACTCCACCAACATGAAAAAACCCTCCACTTCTAGTCATAGCAACTCGAATTTAAATGACATCGATCCTCCTCCACCTCCAAAGATATTAGGCAGTTATCAAACAACGGCCTCGGAAGACCCCTCTACCGAATAAGAGGGACCTCTCCACCTAGTCGGTTGAAACCAAAAACATATCCAATTTGGATTTAGCCACCCTCTCTTGCCCATTTGTCTAGGTGAACTTCACATTTGCTATCGATAAATCCACAAGATCATTCCTAGCACCCTAATCTAAAAATCACTCATAATGTGAGTAATGCATCTTCCATTAAACTTTTCAAAGATGAATCTTAACACATTGAAGTCAGCCCCCACGCACCATGGAACGTTCCATCTACTGCGTATAAATTCCAACTCTACCCAAAGTTGAGATCACCACCCTGGATTATTCAGACTACATACAACTATAAACACCCACCTAAAACTTTTTAGACCACATACAGCTATAAACACCCATCTAAAACTCATAACCATTTCCCTTAGAGCATCGAAAATGAAAATAACCTCCCCAACTCCTCATTTTTCTATAACTTTGTGCTCCAAATAACCAGTATTCCTCCCGCAAGCAATGTTTTGAATAGCTTACATTATGTACCATGTAGCTTGCACTACGTAGCGTAGCTTAAGCTACATGCTACATAGTGTTGCATAGCTTTAACGCCACATAGCTCATGAAAATAGCTTAAGTCACGAGTGGCCTACGCTACATGATAATTTTGCATACATTACACACTACATAGCCTATGGTACATGCTACGTAGCTTATAAATTATTTTTCACTAAAACATTAAAATCAATTAATATTTTCAATTATTTCTTACATTTATCACTCCTAATAAAAATTACTTAATCTAATCAATGATTTTAGTAAAATCATGAAAGTAATAGTATTAAATCAGTTAGGATGCTCTTTCTTTTACCTTTATACTTAATCTTCATCTAGTTTTCCTATTAATTTTAGGTTGTATTTGGTTACACCAAATGTTAAAATATCATGAAATTTCATGATATTTGGTGCAACCAAACACAAACTTAACTAGGAAATCTAGTAGCAACGTGTAGCTTACACTACAAGCTATGTAACGTAAGCTTCATGCTTCAAAGGGGTGATGACGTGCATCACACTAGCCACCCGCCTCACACAAGTGGGGCCCGCCTCACACGCGCCACCCGCCTCACATGGGCCGCCCACACCGAGTGTGCCCCCACTTCACACAGGCCACCCCACTCGAGCCCGGTGTGAAAATGCCCCTGCATTAATCACCCCCAATGAGGAGTCTCAAACACGAGACCTCCCGCTCTGATACCACTTTGACGCAGGACGACTAACCACTTACTCTAAAAGCTCGAACTGATAGAGCGTGGCGTATCAATCCATTTATCTCATAGCCCAAGCTCCTACTTCACACAAGCCAAGCCATCGACCGAACCCTCCTTCATGGGCCCCACTTCACATGGGTTCGCATCACACTAGCCACCCGCATCACACATGCTGCCCACCCCGAGTTTGCCCCCGCTTCACACAGGCCACCCCACTCAAGCTCGGTGTGAAAATGTCCCTGCATTAGGTGAACACCACGCTACACATTATTCACTATTTAAAACACTGCCCACAACTACCACTGCTTTCAAGGACACCTAATCCTTGCTCCTTCGGAGTCTACAATCATTTGATCAATGGACTAAAGCTTAATTCCTGAAAAGAGACCAGCTAAACCTTATAGAATTTATCAAATTCCCCAATCTGATATCGCTTTTGCCTACACCACGGAGCCCTTAGATTCAACTATTTAACTTCATTGTTGCACCATTCTTACCCACTTTACCTTGCTTATCACCTCCGGAAAATACTCCCATTCTGTAATAGATTAACGACTCAATCTCACGAGTTATAATCGCCCCTTGGGAGATTTCAGGACCTGTCTCTCACGAGTAAAAGGTGTCCCGTATCAGTATCGGTGGGCATAACGGTGCCCATCGTTTCCGATACGGATACGGGCCGTATCGGCCGATACGGCCCCGTAACGGTTCAATTTTTTTTTATTTTTTTTTTTTTGCCAAAAAATGGATTAAATGCAGAAAATTCCAAACATCCCAAATATGCATTCATTTATAATTTTGAACATGTTTATGGTGGTGAAACGGTCTACTCTTTGGTGAAAAAGTTGTATCGGGCTGTCTGATGAATTTATGAAGCTAATAACCTGGAATTAACTGCAAAACTTATAAATTCAAATTTCTAACTGTCTAATACCAATAATATGTATATTAGAATAAATATAACATCAAAGTATTTCAATTTTCATATGTACTATTATTTTTTATAATTTACTTTATATTATTTACAATTTATTTACATACCTGGGAGTGAGGAATTAGGACTGAGGACTGAGGACTTGCAAAAAATAATGTATTAAGACTTCTCTTATCTTGAATCTATGACCGACTCTTGTCTTGCCAATTGAACATTCTAAAGTAGAAAAAAAAATTAGTAGTACCTGATATACTCCCCTGCAAGCATGTTGATTAAAGATTACTTGATTGGTTGTCACTTGTCAGGGGAGTTATTTTAAACACAAGTTCAACAATGTAAAGTGTGTGTTTTTTTTGTGAATGTATAACCATGTGGGTAATGGAAAAGACTCACCAAACCGAAACTCACCACCAAAATGAAAACCTGCTTTGTTGTGGTTGCTCAACCTCCACGTCGTTGTCGTCGTCGTCATCGGGTTGTTGCAGTCATGTTGTTGCATATCCATAATATTCAGTGCCAGAGGGAAAGACCAGGTCAACAAAACCTGATGATGACTGATCCTGACTAGGCAAAGATTCTGACCCTGAGTAAGGATATCTACGAGTGCCCGTCGAATAGCCGTGCCCATACTGGTACTCGTATTCAGGCTGTTGAGATTGAGATGAATAACTTGGATTTGGTTCATATAGTAGATGTGGAACAGCGTCAAGAGGACTACTCCAACATGAAATTGGCGGAACAGGTTCCCTATAATCCTATTGGCTGTAAGAATACCCATAATTCGTTGAATCATAGCCATACGCATGCTGATGTTCCAGATCTGTCGGTGTAGATTGCGGTGCAGGACCTGTAGGTGCAGGACCTGCAGGTGCACTACTGGAGCCAGGCTCCTGCTGGCTGTATCGCGACTCAGTACACTCATAAGTTCGACCCCCTCGGCCCCGCTTGCTTCGTCAAAGCTCATCAGCCTCGCGATCTGTAGACGGCTGTATGGTATCAGTAGCCCCAGTGGGTTGAGCAATGCGAGAAGTGGGACCAGCACTAGGTGCATCATCATCATCATCATCATCATCTGTTTCAGTATCGCTAGAGCTCGCACTCTTCTGTTGAGTTTGCATGAAATCCGCCCCCTTTCTGGGTCCAACACAAATGCACGACTCTCTTGCTGTGCTTTGCATATTTCTTGGTCTTCAACTTCTATTTCTTCACTATCCTCTTCTATTTCTTTTTCCCTTGCTTCCAACCAAGGTAGAAGTGGGTCTTCCTCATCATAAATATTGTCCAAGTTTATTGGACAATAATCCACATCACCGGCATTATTGGCGTTAGGCCTCCTTGAATGCATGTGCATTCTTAGCCTCATGTTGTAATGCATAAAGGCAAGTCTATCTAACATCCTAGTCCGAATTTTATTTCT
The DNA here is from genome assembly GCA_003013855.2 of Liriodendron chinense. Classification (NCBI taxonomy): domain Eukaryota; kingdom Viridiplantae; phylum Streptophyta; class Magnoliopsida; order Magnoliales; family Magnoliaceae; genus Liriodendron; species Liriodendron chinense. The sequence continues at coordinate 166,742 of PVNU02002946.1, read as the reverse complement.
ATTCTTCGTATGAATAAGTGCAAAACAACTCCAATTTCTTTCGCAACTAGAGGAAGACGTTGTCTAGCTCAAAATTCTTACTGCAATTTTTTGGAGAGCCGGTGTGTCCTCTCCGAAATTTACCCACCAGTCAGTGGGTTGCAACCTAAATACTGCATGTTGTGCAAGAGTATCTCTAAAGCTACCCTGGCGAGTTCCAAATATATCCAATTCATTCAAAGCCCTTATTTGTGCATCTAAGTCAGGCTCTAATCTCTTTATCACATTCTTTAATCCAATATGAACCTCATCATCCATAACAAATGATTGGGCATATCTATACCTAGGATTTAGGTAATAACCTACTGCATGAATATCGTGGTGGAGCTGCTTTGTCCATCTTTTGTCGATCAAATTCCAGTAAGATTGCCAGCTTGAACAATCACGTTGAATTGCCAACTTCGCTTTATCCATGACGTCGTAGAGGAAGCCCATCGTAGGTTCTTCATCGGTTTCAACAAGACGAAGTACCCTCATCAGTGGTTCCATCACCTTCAAAATTTTCTTAACCCTCTTCCAATATTTGTTGTCTCTTATGGTGTTTACAACATCAACCGGCGTCCCTGATGTCTTCTTCCCATATTTTGTGTTGAGCCATTGTTGGGAAGCAAACATTTCACTCAACTCTCCCCATATGCTGATACAAACTCTCTAAAGTTATAAAGTTTGTTGCAAATCTAGTCGCCGCTGGCCTAAGCAACTCTCGTCCCTTCATGAACTTCCTCATTATTGCAACTAGGTGATTATGGTTGTAAATAAATGTTGTCACTTCTTTTGCTTTTTCAACCATTTCTTTGACATTCTTTCTCTTTCCAATATCTTCCAATATAAGATCAATACAATGTGCAGCACACGGTGACCAAAATATATGTGTTCTCTTTAGCATCAACAAATTTCCTGCAGACTTATATGTTACTTCATTATCTGTCACAATCTGCACCACATTCTCCTCCCCAATCTCATCCACTACTTTATCCATCAAATTAAAATTATATTTAGCATTTTTTATTTCATCCGAGGCATCAATTGACTTGTGGTACACTGTTCCCAAGTGGTAATACACCATGAAGTTGATCATGCTGCGTCTTGTTGGGCCAGTCCTAACCATCACACATGATCGTGCATCCTCTGGCTTGCCATATGGGTTTAAAGGTATTTACGTATGCCTTTGTATCCGCATACTCCGCATCTGTCCATTTTCCCCTAATCTCCTTGGCTGTGGGAGCTTTAATTCATTCACCTGCTTCTGATGCTCCATCAATTACCACCTGCCAATATGGAGAGTTTGCCGCATTAGAGGGTATGTGGCATGTATAAATAACTTTGCTGCTGCCCTACCCAGTTTCTCAACAGAAGTTCTACTGCACATTTGTTTTATCTTCTTTTGTTTACTAGATTCTTTCCTAAAGAGGATCGGATCAACAGAGGGTCTCCTAGGCACATCTTCTTCCACATCTACATCTATAGGATGACGAGCTGCATGTGAAGATGTGACCCACCGGCTGCTAAACATACGCCTTAATCCACCAAACATACCCCCTCCAACCCCAGCTGTACTTCCCGTTGGGGTTACAGTTGTCCTCCCCTGGCCACTCCCACTCCCACTCGCACTTGAACTAAATGTGCGTCGACGTTCTTCCTCTTCACTAGCATAGCGCACGCTTTCTCTCCTAGCTATAGTCATTTCTCAATCAGAATCTTCCCCAGAATCAATGATATCTTTGCCACGAACGCCCATATATTCTGGACCAAACACCTCTTGTCAGGCCGCATCAAGGATATCATCTTTCTTTTTCTGCCCAGCAGCTCGTTTCCCCTTTGACTCATCTAAATTGGCTTGCATCAGTATCATTATCTCTTTGGGAACTTTAGTGCATCCTGCAACTTGACCCTTTCGATTTGCCAAATGTTGTTTAAGTCGCGAAATTTCACCACTTATTACTCTATCACAATAGTTGCATTTTATTTAGTGCCTTCCACCACCTACCCTCTGACAATGTTCCCATCCAATATCCTCATTTGCAGTTCCATTTCCAGTTCCAGACATTTTTTAATTAGAGATGACTTATGTGACTATGTCACTTAGATACTAAGTCTAAGAGTGAATTACTTAGATTTTAAAACTTATAAATGTAATTGTAAATATTAAATACAGTTAATGACATCAAGTACTAACTACTAAATTCAAATACTAAACCCTATGAGCTACAAGCCTACAAAGTACAACTACGAAGCTCCAAAACGACAAAACCTGTCGAAAAAATAAAAATATAAACATACATTAGTCATTAATCTGTAAATATGATTCTCCATGTTTTTTAAAAAAAATGATTTTCTCTAATTTTTAAAATTATTCCGAAATTAAAAAAATACAAAAAAAATAACAAACCATATGCATAATCTGTAAAATGCACATGATTATGTTCTATTATAAGTAACACATGTTATCCAACCTTTAAACCAGAAACTTTTTTTGAAAAAAATGATTTTCCCTAATTTTTAAAATTATTCCGAAATTAAAAAAAATATCAAAAAAAATAACAAACCATGTGCATAATCTGTAAAATGCACATGATTACATTCTATTATAAGTAACACATATTATCCAACCTTTAAACCAGAAATTTTTTTCGATAAAAATGATTTTCCCTAATTTTTAAAATTATTCCGAAATTAAAAAATACAAAAAAAATAGCAAATTATGTGCATAATCTGGAAAATGCTCATGATTGTGTTCTACTATACGTAACACATGTTATCCAACCTTTAAACCAGAATTTTTTTTTGAAAAAAATGATTTTCTCTAATTTTTAAAATTATTCCGAAATTAATCCGAAATTAAAAAATACAAAAAAAATAGCAAACCATGTGCATAATCTGTAAAATGCACATGATTATGTTCTATTATAAGTAACACATGTTATCCAACCTTTAAACCAGAATTTTTTTTGAAAAAAATAATTTTCCCTAATTTTTAAAATTATTCCGAAATTAAAAAAAATACAAAAAAAAAAAGCAAATTATGTGCATAATTTGTAAAATGCACATGATTATATTTTATTATAAGTAACACACATTATCCAACCTTTAAACCAGAATTTTTTTTGAAAAAAATGATTTTTCTTATTTTTAAAATTATTCCAAAATTAATCCGAAATTTTAAAAAATACAAAAAAAATAGCAAATCATGTGTACAATCTGTAAAATGCACATGATTGTGTCCTACTATAAGTAACACATGTTATCCAACCATTAAACCAGAAAAAAAAATGATTTTTAGTAATTTTTAATATTAATCCGAAAATAGTCAGAAATTAAAAAAAATATAAAAATCAGTTGCATAATCTTGAAATACACATTTTAACATTTTACAATGGCTAGAACATCATATCAAGGTGGAAAAAAAGCAATTAGAGGAAGAAAAATGTATAAATACGTATTTTCGAATTTCTTTGAAAAATGGCCAACGGAGCTTCGATTCATCCAAATCATAGAAATTGGTCGTTTTAATTCTCCAAAATAGACTAATTGTAGTCATTTTTAGCAAAAGAACAAATTAGAAAAGAAATGGGAGAAGAAAAGTGTGAAGAAATCAAAAAAATCAGATTTATAGAAGAAAAAAAAAGTAGCCGTTTTTCGACCGTTACTGGGGGCGTAACGACCGTTACGCCCCCCGTAACGGCCGTTACGGGCCAAAATTTTGGGGGTCCCCATTTTGGACCCCGTATCGCGTAACGGCCTCAGCCGTTTCCGTTACGTATCGGCCGATACAGCCGATACGTAACCGTTTTGACCCACCTTTCAGTAACCATAGTTTTCTAAGCTCCTCTCTTCCACAAATTGAAACAAAGTAATAAAATCCTCCTCCCAATGACCAAAAGAAACCCCTACCATTTTTCCTACATGTCCAATTGCGCCTTCTATCCAGCGCATGCCCTAGGCGATTCACGCGTGGCCCCCTTCCTCCCGTGCTAATGAGCTGATCTCACACACAAATCCATATTCCTTCGCCAAACTCTTCACTGAAATTAACAACCAATTGTAGCAAGCATGATATCCAAAGCCTCGATCATCAACCCAACACCGGAAAGCTCCTCCAACACGAACATAGCATTACTTCGCTTCCCCTCTAAGAAGTTCTCCTCTTCCTAGACCACCAGAATAAAAGTCAACTCTAACTCAGCTCCATGTTGCATCACTACAACACCCACTTCTTTACCCGAATCCTTCATAAATAGTTGTTTGCCTCTAAAGACTTCTGAAGGAGGTTGACAAAACAAACACCAAGGCCTACTCCAATCTTCCCTCAAGCTCACTACAACTTACTTCACACGCACGAGGCAGTGTCACTCCTCCCACAGCCTCCCTCAAGATATCCTCCACTCCCGCTACTTTGAACCTGAAGTGATGAATAGATGGACGCTTCAAGTGTATTAGACTCCTCACATGTGCCTCGACCTGAAAACCCGAGCATGCGCCACCCAGCGAAGAACCTCTGCACGCGATGAGTGAGACACATGAGCACCACGGGCCCTCCACACATGTGGATGCAGTTGCACATGCAAGTTGATTGGAACAATCACCAACAAGAAACATGGCAGCCCCTTCTGGACTGTCAATCCACCTAATACTTCAGCTTCCACCTCAACCATACACGTGTCCAAAGCCGCCTCCAAACCTACATCGAACCTAACATTATGCAAAGTGCATGTCAACCTTTCTCCCAAAAAGATCATATGAGTGAGAGACGACTAAACACGTGATAGTCGTAACTCAGTTTCCTAACATACCCCGTGCTTCAAGTGTGGCTCCAGCTCCTTTGCAAGTTTATCAACAACGAAAAAGAGAAGTGCCTCCCACTCCTCCTACTCAACTTGCAACCGATCCATCCTTTATAGAGGTACATTGATCCACCCATCCGTCACACCCTCCCAATAGACTCATTTGCTCTTTTTTTATCTCAAGTTTGTCTCTGCTCCTACCTCCTATTCTCAAGCTTTTGTGCATTAATGTTAGAGGGACATCATGGAAGAAGAGTTACAAGCACAAGCAGATAATCGTACATGGGATCTTATTCATCACCCACCTAATTAGCAGGTGATTCATAGTAAGTAGGTGTATTCTATAGAATTAAAAGTCGAACGGATTCCTTGACCATAAATAGGCTCATCTTGTGGCCCAAGGCTATAAATGTGAGTATGGCATTGACTATGACAAGCAAGGTGTGCAACAACGGTAACAGCCACCACCATTACCGTTATGATACAGGCTGTAATGGCCATGACAGCCTCTGTAACGGTTGTTATGGTCTCTTTAGACCCAAAAAAAAAAAAAAAGATTTTTATCGGCCCCATTATGGGGCGGTCACTTTTTCCGAAATGGTTGTTCCACCTGTTAACGGTTGGCCATAACAACTGTCACAATCTCTTAAAAAACCATGGGGATGATACAAGTCATTTCTTTTATAATGGCCGTTATGTCCATCACAACCCCGTAATACGTAATGGTTGCCACTGGGCATCGTTACCATTACGTAATGGCCATTACGGCAAACCATGATGAGGAGACCTTTGCCCCAGTAACTAAGATGAAGAATATCTGAATGCTTCTTACAATTGTTGCTACCGTAATTGGTCAATTCGACAGATGGACATGTAGAATGCATTTCTTCATGAAGATTTACTCATCATGAGGATGTACATGGCTCAAACTCCTAAGCACATGTCAAAAACATTTGGTGTAGACTTCATAAAGCATTTATCGGCTAAAACAGGCTCCATGTGCCTACTTTCAACAGCCTCACAACGTTGCGATTGGGGTTGGGTTTAGACAGAGTGGTCATGATCCCCACCCATGGTATTGTGGTTTTATTAGTTTATGTTAACGATTTACTACCGGCCGGCAGTGAACCAAGCCAGAATCGCAAAGTTTTAGCGAGTTTTTAGTCATCCTTGCACATGAAGGATCTAGGCCAACTTACTTCCTCAAATTGGAGGTTTCTCATACAGATCATGGTATAGTTATCAACCTACGAAAATATACCCAGAATCTCATCAGCCTTGCACATCTTTTCAAGCAAAGGACTGTTGAGACACCGATGGAATTGAATGTTCGATGTGGTAAACAAGACAGTGATCTCTTGGGAGTAGCCTACATTATTCCGTCACCTAGTTGGCTTACCTAATGATGATCAGACCTGACATCGCCCATGCTGTACAGGTTGTTAGTCAATTAGTTGCTAAGACCCATACCTTACAAATGAATGTTGTCTTGAAGATTATCCAACATTTGAGAAGCACCTTATATTAGTCATTATTCTTTTCTTCTACATCTCCCCTTGAGGTTGTTTCTTATGCCAATATTGATTGGGCACGCTGTGCCCTCACCCAAAGAGGTACTATAGGGTATTGTATGTTCTTGACAGTTCACTTATATCTTGGAATGTAAAAGGCAAACAACAATCTCTTAGTCCAACACGGAGGTTAAGTATAGATCTATGTCTTCCACCTATGGTAAGATCATTTGGCTGTGGGTACTACATTAAAATATTAGGATTCGTGTTACTACTTCGACTCATCTTCGTGTAGATAACACCAACCGTTTCCAGGTTACTTCTAACCCTATAATCTAATCCTCTCTTTTGCGAGAAGACAAAACATATTGAAGTTGATTGTCGCTTCATTCAAGAGAAGTTTCGGTCTGGGATTATTTCCCTCCCACACGAAGCATCTTAAGAACCGATATTGGATATTCATCCAAAGACTACAACCACTGTCAGATACTTTCGTGGCTCGCAAACTATTGCTGCTTGATCACCCACGTCAGTTTGAGAGAGGGGGGGGGGGGGGGGGGGGGGGGGGGGGTTATAGTTGTAATCCTTGATTTGCCTCCCTGTATATGATAGTTATAGATGTAATATTTTATTTCCTTCAGAGTATTATCATTATGCATCTTTTTTTAAACCCTATTGGAGTAAAGCAGTATATAAGAGAAAACGGGAATTCTCTAATGCTTTTGTAGTGCTATCACGAGATCTCTCATTTCCATTTCAAATAAGAGAAAAAATTACCATAGAATCGGTTCTCTTCTTCAAAACATGGACAACGATTAAAGTTTGCATAGTTTTAGCATATCTACAATACTGAACATAAAATTCAAACATAATAAGTGTTACACATAATCAACAAAATTGTGATTAAAGTAAATTTAATGCTAAAGAAGTTAAAGCAACTATTAAATAAAATTAGCATTTTCTCTATAAAAAATTCCGGCATGTAAGAGATATCATAAATCAAGATTGAATAGTAAATTTACAAATCAATATCAATGAGAAAAGAGCAAAAGAATGAAGGCAGTATGATCTATCAACAACGAACAAAGTGACAGGCTTATTAGTTTATCATTATTCTAAAAGTTAAAGAAATAGTGAGAACATTGCCATGAGTTGTGAAAGTAACCGGCATACTTATTTCACTCCACAAAACATTTGTTCCGAGGAAAATTGTGAAATGGGAGAAATATTAAGAAGAATATTTAGAAGAGAAAGCAATGACTTCTTTCGCTACAAGTGTGAAAGTAAGGGGTCATTTGGATGCCTGTAACTTCTGTAAAATGTAACAAAGTCACAGGTAAGTAAGTCACAGATGGTGTTTGGGGGAAGAAAGTTACAGGTAACTTTCTCTCAACCTGTAACTTTCTTACAGGAAAATGATGCGAAAATCTCACAGGGAGAAAAGTCATTAATCAAGTTACCTGCATCTTTGTCACATGCAAAGGTTGGAAATTTCAAATTCGAAATTTCTTAGTAGAATCGCAACTGCAGTGAAGGAAAGGGCTACCTGCTCTGAGATGCGGCCATTGAAGGCTCTTGAAGGATGACGCGGCTGGTAGGTTTACCTGTATTGAAGCCAGTAGCCCCCCTCTCTCAGCATTCTCCCTTTGTCATCCAGCTCCAGCATAACTATGCCCTAAAACCCTCTTTTTTTCAGACAATTTGTTTTTCTTTTCTTTTTTCTTTCTAATATTGCGTCGGGTTTGAGTCAGACGCGGTTTGGCTACCGACGCTGCTATAGCAACGTGGCTACTGGTTGGTGCTCTGTGGGGCCCACCATCTTGTACATGTTTTATCCACGTCTTCCATCCATTTGTCCCGATCATCTTAGGGCTTGATCCAAAAAATATGCAAATCTACCACTCAGGTGGACCACACCGTAGAAAAACAGTAGTAATTGAATGTCCACCATTAAAAATCTCCTGGGCAACTGTAATGTTTGTTTGACATCTAGGTCATAAGGACCTAGATGAAAGGAAAAAAAAAATCAGGTTGATCCAAAACTTTTGTGGCCCTCATTTTTTGGCTCATGCCATAAAATGTTATGGAAAAATGGATGGACGGCATAGATGAAACACATACATCATGATGAGGCCCATGGAGAAAGAAAATGAGGATTTTTAGTTCCTTTTTGTTTATTCTTAAGTTTTTTTCTCATTAAAGGCATTTGAATACATGGGCCCACTTTTATGGCTCAATTGACCATTAGTTTAGTAAAAAAATTAGCCCAACTATTCATCTAGATGGGCTCAATAAGATGGCATATATATTTTTTTTAGCTTGCTTATGTGTTAATTTGTTTTTTAATTGATTCCCTACTCAAAGCTCTTGTTGATGTGAATATACAGCTTCTTACTTGTAACTAAGTTACAAGTTATACAAATACAGAAACTAAGTTACCCGTACCCGTACGTAAGTTCCAACTCACATCAAGATTACCTGTAACTTACTTACACCTATAAGTTACCTGTAACTTTCTTACAACTTAAAAGACCTATAGGCATCCAAACGCAGCCTAAAGGTAACTTTGCAGTTGCATTGCCTTCAAAAAACATGAAGATTGCAAAGACTACTATGAAGAGGAACTAAAAAAATAAAAAAGGTGAGCTAAAAGAAGCATGCTCAAAGGCCTAGACCCAACTACTTATGCGATGATAGAGTTCTAAGATACCTAACAATGATGGCTAAGAGAAAGATTGATGTGCATCAACATCTCATATACAAATGTCTGATGTGCTGACAATGTGTGAAGTTAGTAATCGACAACAGATGTAACTTGAACATTATTTCCCAAAAATTTGCCAGCAAATTGAAATTGTAAGTAGAAAAGCACCCACATCCCCATAAGTTAGGATCAGTAGATAAAATCTCTATTTCCGTTCTTAGTGAGTTGGGACCTTCTTCATCAAGAAACAAATTGAAGAATCTGTTCAATGGGATATGGTAGGTCATGAATTTAGACAACCATGGATGAATAGTAGACGAATGCAGCATGATAGCTACACGAATTGGCAATGCATTTATGCATAATGAGAGGAATACTGCTTCAAACCAAGAAGGATTCTTAGCAAAGAAGCTGGCATGAAATCATTCATTTTAAAGGATAAAAAAAAAAACATCTGAAATCAGTAGAAATAAAAAGAGTATCATCTTCACCTGGAAATGAGATTCGTGTAGAAGAGAGAGAGAATGCCATCTAATCGGAAGCTTGTTCCGTAGAATATGAGAAATCGGTAGGAGAAATTCGCTTGAGGACGGAATGTTAGCATGGGAACGGTATTTACAGACATCGTGATTGAGATCTGCTTATTCGAATTGGGAAACGGATAGAAGAGCGGATGGGTTTGAAGATCTAGGGCGGGAGCAGGGAAGAAGACGAAGCATCGAAGAGAAGCAGACCTAGAGAGAGAGAGAGAGAGAGAGAGAGAGAGAGAGGCTGGAGAGCGGACAGGCATGAGAGAGAAAAATATCTGAGGGGGAGGAGCTTTAAATGATGTGACGTCTAAGAGGTTTGCTAGAGTACATCTAGATGTATTAAAATAAAATACGTTGATAATCTGGCCGTTGGATTTGGCTTTTTTTCAATTATTAAACCGTTTACATGATAGGACTCTTCTTGGATAGAATATGTACAAAAAAACATCATTTTGAATATTTCATTCGTTTGATCATGAAAGGGTTATTATATTGACCGTTCATATTCAAAGCAAAAGAGTCAACTTACCGTACGTTGAAGCAATCCAAATGTAATATTTTATTTATTTCTTTTCCATCAAATGTATGAAACTAGTCGTATAAACGGCTTGGATCATGGAAAAATAACCCAGATTCAAAGGACGAAGTCCCGACGTATCGTATGTAAATACGTCGGGACGTGTTCGAGCAAACCTAGTCGGAATTATACGATACCTTGCCGGAATAATTACAAAATGTATACAAGCTTTTCCGTTCTGACCTATTAGTCATCCAGACCATTGGTATATTGAGATCCACCATCAATTGTCTAAAAGAATTCTGGATTCGAATATCTAATTGAAATATAGCATGAATCTATCTAGATAAATCTGGACGGTTGATATATTTCAATTCCTAAGTACTGTAGCCCACAAAAAGAATGTAACTATCGTTATTGTTTTCATTCCTAGCCATCCACGGTAGGGAACAATAGATCAACGGTTTTGATTACAAAATTGTTGGCCCATTATCACAAACAAAAGGACGGTGTACATTGCCTTAAGAAGAGGGCCATGTAACGTAAATCCTCAAACAAGGATGCCCTACTTTTTCTTCCACGTCGATTTCCGGGGCCCTTCAGCTTTAGGAGCTAGAATCCTATAAAATGGTGGTGATCCACCCTCCTCACATGGGCCACTGAGGTACAGTTACCAAAGCTAATCATACCGTGGGCCACACTGTGTATGGAGCATATCTCTAAAATCAAATTGATCAAGAAATCCCAGCCATCCAATAGATGAATATAAATTAAACGGTTAAAAGTAAATTAATCTCGAGTCATGATCCATTCAAATTAGGCTTATACATTTGGACAGTCTGGATCACGTAGAATTCAACCGTTTGTATTACGGAAGTGTCCTCACCATGTCTTAAATGGTGGTAAACTATTATAGGGACTACCCGTGGTTTTTGGTGATAGCTGCGTTTTGTCGAGCCGCAAACTTAGCCGGCATCGGGTGAGTTGGTGGGCCGCCCACACCGGGTCAATTACGTCATCGCTCACGTCGAAGCTTAATATTTAAGGGAATAATCCCGTACGTCCGAACGTATGGTAGTTACCATACGATAGAGCTGTGTGGGCCCATCGTGATGTAAGATTGGGATCCAAACCGTTCATTAGATGAACCCTTGATGTTAGGCTACTTCCCAAAAGTCAGCCTTATTCATAGCTCTGGATGGGACACATCAGAGGAAACAATGGGTAACAGTGATGAGGGATGATGCCTGCCATTGAAATTTCCAGATGGAACTGTGGGGTCCACCGTACTCTTTACATGCCATCCAACCCAATCATCCAGCGCGCCGGACCAGGATTAAGGGTCACACGGAAAGTTGGCCTATTTCGAAACTAGGGTGGGCCATACCGTAGGTTTTAGGTGTAATCGTAAAGTACTCGCGGTGGTGTATCCGTACTCGACCATTGAATCTGGATGATTCTTCGGATGCACGGGGAACATCGACGCGGATTTCGGTGGATGCGGAACTACCGAAGTCAGTGGATCTGTGACAATGGGGCCCACTTTGATGTATAAGTTTTATATCCACACCGTTCATCTGTTTTTTCTGTTCATTTTAGATCATGATCCCAAGAATGAATCAGGTTCAAGTCTAAGATGGACCACACCAGAAGAAAGATTATTGATTGAATGTCCATCATTAAAAACTTCTTGTGGGCTATAAAAATTTTGGATCAAGCTGATATTTTTGTTTTCTCTTCATCAAGATCCGTGTGACGTTATCAACAGGTTGGATGGAAAATAAATGGACCGAAGGGAGTTTTTAATGGTGAGAATTCAATAACCACTACTTTCCCGCGCACATGAGATTTGGATTTGCATATTTTTTAGGCGCATGCCGCAAGATGTACGGCTTATATATAAAACACATGTACTTTGGTGGGCCCCATAGTCTCGGTGGTTCCATGGACCCACAGAATTTGCATCCGGTGAAAGGGGGAGTTGCAGCGTAAGCCGGTTTATATGGGAGTGGATTAGGTGAGACCCCGGATCCACCGAGGTGGGTGGGACCCTGACTATGGGGCCACTGTGATGTGTGTGACTAGATCCGCGCCGTCCATATGTATTAAAAGTTCATTTTAGGGCGTGATCCAAAAAATGAAGCAGTTCCAAATCCAGATGGCCCATAATACAGGAAACAGTGGTGATTGACCATTAAAAACTTCCTGTGGGCCACGAAAGCTTTGGATCAAGATGATATTTATGTGGTCTCTTCATTTAGGTGTTTGTGACTTTACCAACAGGTTGGATGCCAAATAAAAATTCCGGTGGAATCCATGAAGTTTTCAATGGTAGAGATTCAATCACGACTTTCGTTGGTGTAACGACTTTCGTTGGTGTGGTCGCCTAAGAATTGGGTCAGCTTCAATTTTTGGAATCATTCCCTAAAATGATCTTTAAAAATGGTTGGACGGTGTGGATTTAAGACACAAACATCACTGTGAGCCCCACAGTCAGGGGTCCCACCCACCTTGGTGGATCCGGGGTCTCTCCTATTCCGCTCCCGGTTTATATACGCGACGGACGGGGGCGCGAATTAGGTGTTACCCCGGGAACAGCTTAGTGGGTGTTACCCCTACCTTATGGCCTACATGGATTATATTTGTTATATCCACTCCGTCCATCTGTTTCCTCAGCCCATTTTAGAATGAATTGCCAAAATTTATGCAGATCCAAATCTCAAGTGGACCATACCACTAGAAACAATGTGATTGAGTGCCCTACCATTAAAAAATCCAAAGAGCCAATCGTAAGGTTTTGATCATGTTTATTTTCAATCCAAGCTCTTGATAATGTCAATAAGGTCTTGATGAAGAGAAAATATAAAGATAAGATTGATCCAAAACTTGTGTGGCCCACAAAACGTTTTTAATAGTTATTCATTACTTTTTCTAGTGTTATGGTCTACCTGATACTTGGATCTTCCTAGATTTTTGGATAACATCCTAAAATGATATGAAAATCAGATAGACCGCGTAGATATATAAAAAAAAAAATACATCAATATGGGCCCCACACGGTTAGGGTAACACCCACTAAGCTATTCCGGGGGTAACACCTAATTCGCGCCCGACGGGTAGATACCAAATGCTTCTGACCCATGGCAGTATTAAGGAGGGAGGAGATTAGGTACGGCTCCGACCTCACCCAACACGGTACGGCCCTGACTGTGGGGCCCACCTTGATATATTTATTGTATATCCATGCCGTTCATCCTTTTTCACTCATTTTTTGTCGTAAGTTAAAAAATGAAGTAAATCTGAATTCAGTTGGACCACACCACAGGAAAAGGTGGTAATTGAACGTCCACCGTTAAAAATTTCTATTGCCCGCCGTTATCCCTACCGTAATGTTTAATTGCCATCCAACCTATTGATAATTCACACAGACATGGATGAATGGAAAAAAAAAAAATCTCAGCTTGATCCAAAACTTCTGCAGGCCTACGAGAAGTTTTTAATAATTAGTCACCACTGTTTCCTGTGGTGTGGTCCATCTAATATTTTTTGATGGTTTATTTTTTGAACCACACCATAAAGTAATTTGGAAAGAAGTATGGACGGCATGGATATACAAGACATCCTAAAATGATATGGCAAAACAGATAGACAGCGTAGATATATAAAAAAAAAAAAAATCAATATGGCCCACACGGCTAGGATAACACCCACTAAGCTATTCCCGGGTAACACGCGCCCTCTCATCCACCCACAAGTTATGAACATGATAGTAGAGCCAAACGGACTCATCTGCAACCGCTGCCTTCACTCAAGAAGGTGCAGGACCACCTTGAAGTATGTATTATATATCCACTCTTTTCATCCGTTTTTCCATATCATTTTATCGTAGAAACCTAAAAAATTAAGCAGATACAAATCTCAGGTGGAACACACCATAAGAAAAAGTGATGATTGACCATTAACAACTTAAAATGGACCACAAAGCTTTGGATCAAGATGATATTTATTTTTTCCCTTCACCTAGGTTTATGTGAACTTATCAACAGGTTGGATGGAAAATAAACATCATGGAAACATTGAGCCCGTGGAAGCTTTTAATGGTAGGATGTTCAATCACCAATATTTCTTATGGTCCACATTGGACTTGTATCTACTTTATTTTTGGGCACATGCCCTAAAAATAATTTGTAAAAACGGATGGACGGCGTGGATATAGTATAAATACATCAATATGGGCGCCACAGTATGGACCGCACCGTCTTGGGTGAGGCCGGGGCGGCACCTTTTCGGCTCCCATCTTGGAAACAGATGAGAAGGCCACGCGTCTAATCTTTCGGGAGCAACCGCCCCTTATTTTAACATTTATTCCAATTAGCCACTTTCATTCAGAAAATAACCTACCCCTATTTTAACATTTATTCCAACTAACCCCACTTATTCAGAAAATAGCCTCACATACCCTCTTGCTGAAAGAAACTAAACAATAACTAGTTCCAATTCTACCCTTTGATGGTAGCTGAAGAAAGCTGAGTTTGTAAATTCCACACACGTGTTGAGGCCCCACTTGCCCTTTTATATTCGTACACGTGTAAGATCTGAGCTGGTTTTACACATTTGCCTACTACATGTTTGTGAGAACCAAGCTCTCTATCGGTTGGGCCCACGGCCCCCCACCATGAGGGGCACGCGGTTTGGGTGGATCCACTGAGGTCGGTGGATCCCCAACTGTGGGGCCACTGTGATGTATGTACCTTACATCTACATCATCCCTGCATTTGAAAGCTCATTTTAGGGCATTATCCTAAAAAATGAAGCAGATTCAAATCTTAGGTGAACCATACCACATGAAATAGTAGTGATTGAATCCCCACCATTAAAAACTTCATGGGGCCAGCTAGAATGTTTATTTTCCATCCAACCTGTTGAAAAGGTCACAAAGACCTGGACGAAGATACCAAACAAATATCAGCTTGACCCAAAACTTTTGTGACCCACGAAAAGCTTTTAATGGTTGAGTACCATTGTTTGCTGTATTATGGTCCACCTGACATTTGGATCTATTTCATTTTTTGAATCATGCTTTAAAATGAGTTTTCAAAATGAATGGACGGCGTGGATATAATACACACACATCACACAGTGGACAGCACGGTAAGAGATCCACCCACCTGGATGGTCCAGCGAAGCCGTGCCCCACCAGGAGCATATGTTGGCATGAAATCAAGTCCTTTCACCAACTCTTTTATTCCAAGACACGTGTAACCCACTTGATTAGTGGATTAGTGTGAGCCCCACCTGATGAATGGCTGGGATCTGAAACCATCGCAACCATGATTTGATCCATCAATAGCTTGGCAAGGAACTGAAACATACAGAAATTCTTATGGCTCAAAAATTAGGTTGGTTTCACTTCTCATGTGGACCCCAGAATACAAAGTAAGGTACTTGCAGTACAAATATTTCCAGGCATTCATTTCTTTTGATATGTCGTGTCCTACTTGAGGTGTGTTCTAATTTTAGTATAGATGATGAGTGGCCTACTGAATAAAAAGCTCATGTGTCTCTGCATGTGGACAGCTAAGCTTCATGCGCATGCAATTTGTGGGCCCCAGTGTAAAAAGTAAACTTGCAATATAAATATTCCTATGCATCTATTTCTTTTGGTATGCTGTGGCCCACTTGAGGTGTGTTCTAATTTTAGTATAGAAGACATCAAGTAGTGTGGCCTACTGAATAAAAAGCTCATATGTCTCCGCATGTGGAGGGGTAGGTTCCATGTGGATGCAATTTAAAGGTATACTTGGAATAATGCCAAAAAAAAAAAAAAAAAGATAATACTTATTAGGGAATTTTACATGATAGTACCTCATTAATTCCGTATTTATATCTAAGTACCTTCTTAAATAACATTTTTAACAAGATACCTTATTAATTGAGTTATTGCCAAAGAGTACCTTTTGTTAATTCTTGTTTAACTTCCGTCATAATTCTTCTCGAATGACTAAAATACCCACCTAATTAATGAAGATGCAGTATCAAAATTGAAGAGGTTCATGTTACTCTCTAAACAAAAGGAAAAAATCATAGAATTTTCCTATGCATCTTGCATAAATACATGGCTAATGATGGGTGCTACATGGGTCCCGTCATAATGTATGTGTTTTATCCAAGCCATCCATCTATTCTTTGAGATCATTTTAGGACATGAGCCCAGAAATCAAGCTCATACAAATCTCAGGTGTTCTGCACCATAAGAAACAGTGGTGATTGAGTGCCTACCATTAAAACTAACTAGGGTCCACTGTAATGTTTATTTTCCATCCAACATGTTGATTAGGTCACACTGACCTGAATGAAGGGAAAACAAAGGTACGGGTTCATTCAAAACTTCTACGACCACCCAATAAGGTTTTAATGGTGGCCGTTGAATCACCATTGTTTCTTATGGTGTGGTCCATCTGAGATTTGGATCTGCGTCACTTTTGGCTCATGCCATAAAATGATTTGAAAAAATGGATGGATGGCACGGATAGAACATATACATCATGTTGGGGCCCACATAGCATCATATGTAAACTGCATCCAAGTTAAAGGCTCCTTTGCTGGTGGAGGCTATAGGTCTCTATAGGATGTATGGGGTGGCCTCACCTAACACCATTCAGCCATGACCATGGGGCCTTTCTTGATGTATGTATTGCATATCCATGCCGTCCACCCATTTTAAAAGCTACTTTTAGGACATGAACCAAAAAATTAAGCAGATCCAAATATCAAGTGGCCCATACATAGTTAACAGTGCCAACTGAACCACACCATTAAAAACTTCATAGGGACCACCTTAGATTTAAGTGGGCCACACGCAAGAGGAAAAATTGGGGAAAGAAATGCTTTCAGTTGAAACCTTCCTAAACTCCACCTTGATGTTTATATGCCATCCAAACCGTTTATAAGGCTGTTTTACAAGGACGAAATGAAAATACAAAAAATCCTTAACCTAATACAAAACTTTCGTAGCAATGTGAATGTTTCAACAGTTGTCATTGGATTCTTATTGTTCCCTCTCGCATGGGCTACTTGAGTTTTAGATCCTCTTCATTTTTTTTGTGGCATGTCCTAAATTGAGCTCACAAAATGGATGGACGGGGTGGATTTCTCACAAGGGCCCCACCTAGCATCTGAGCGTTGCATAAGGCTTTTGTAGCAATGGTTGCATAACGCGGCAATTTGGTCGAGGCTAGGGCTTACTTTATTCAGAAATGTGTGATCTTAGCAAGTATGTAACTTGAATGCGGTTTGGATGCAGTGTTCTTTGGACCCCACCATGATATTTATGGTTTATCCACGCCGTCAATTCTTTTTTCCAAATCATCTTATGGCATGAACCAAAAGTGACGTAGATCCAAATCTCAGTTAAACCACACCATAAGAAACAAGTGGTGATTCAATGACCACCATTAAAAACTTCTTAGGAGTTATAGAAGTTTTGCATCAACCTGATATTTGTATTTTCCCTTCATTTAGGGGTCTATGTGACCTAATCAACATGTTGGATGGAAAATAAACATTACAGTGGGCCCTAGTTAGTTTTTAGTGGTAGGCATTCAATCACCATCGTTTCTATGGTGCAAAGCACCTGAGAATTGTTTCAGCCTTACTTCTGGGCTCGTGTCCTAAAATGATCTAAAAAAATGGATGGACGGGGTGGATAAAACACATATATCATGATGGGACCCACATAGCACCCACGGTTAGCCGTGTATCTAAGCAAGATGTGTTACAAAAATTCTATAAAATTTTTTTTATATAAAATTACAACTCATTAACATATCCAGCAACCTTCTTAATTTTCGTATGCATCTTCATTAAGTAGGTGGGCATTTTAGTCATTTGAGAAAAATTATAACGAAAGTTAAACAAAAATTAATAGAAGGTATCCTTTTGACAATATCTCAATTAATGAGGTATAGAGATGAAAACATTATATAAAAAGGTACCTGATGTAAATATGACATTAATGAGGTACTATTATGTAAAATTCCCTACTTATTATTTACACCCATAATTCCATCTCTTCTGCCTCCACTTAATGTTGGCAGCCAAGACACAATATCACTAAAATGTGTGGGGCTCACTGTTATGTATATGTCCCATCCACACCCGTCCATCTATTTTTCCTGCTCATTTTAGGGCAAGAGCTCAAAAGAGGCAAATGTGAAGCTTAAGTGGACCACACCATAAGAAATAGTAGAATTGAACACCTACCATTAAAAATTTCTCAGGGGTCACAAAAGTTTTGGATGAAGCTAATATTTGTGTTTACCCTTCATTAGTGTCTATGTGATCTTATGAACAGGTTGGATGATAAATAAGCATTCCTATAAACCATAGGCTCATTTCAACTTTCAGCAATGATGTGGTCCTAGAGCTTTGGATCTACCTTATTTTTGAGTTCATCGTCTAAAATAGGTAGTCAAAACAGGTGGACAACGTGAATCAAACACATACATAATGATAGGCCTCACAGATTTTACAGACACAATCCCATCTGATTTCGCTATCCCATCTCAATTACACCGCAATTTTGTTATCCCATCTCAATTACACCGCATTTGTAGTTTTTTTTTTTTTTTTTTTTTTTGGGGGGGGGGGGGCGGGGGGGGGGGCACACGGTTGGTCACCCTGCAATGTTAGCCACCCCTATGTTAGGATTCGACACCTAGACCTAGTGTTGAGACAAGGTTATCTTCACTCATTTCTACCACACTGTCCCAAAGGCGTGGGTGCATTTGTACTTTAATCTGAAAAAACAAACAACCCTTGCAAGTAGTGTTGTACACGAGTCTGAGTCAAGTTGAGTCGAGCTTTGCTCTGCTCGTTGCTCGGCTTGAACTACCCAACCCTTGCTCGGTACTTGACTCGACTCGGTTGAGCGTGGGCCTGCTTGATCAGCAGACCGAGCGAATTTGAGTCGAGTTCAAGTTTGAGCTGAGTCCAAGTTTTCACCCTGAAAAACCATGTAAAAATAGAGGGGGAAAGGGAATTACTGGTTTCGAGCGGATAGGTAGGTTGGACAGCACAGGGGGTGGCCGACGTCGAGCGAACAAGGTAGCTCAGGGGGTGGCCGACATCGAGCAAACAGGGTAGCTCAGGGGGTGGTCGACGTCGAGCTGAGACTTTTGAGGGAGGGAGGGAGGGAGGGAGGGAGTGGGCTGTTGGGGTGGTCCGGTGGGGCCAGGTGGGCGAGCATAGAGAGAGAGGGAGATGGTTAGGGTTAGGATTAGGGTTAGGGTGCTTGGGCAATCAAGCGGAAGTGTGGCCCTACTCGGTGCTTAACTCAAATCCATTCGAGCACCCAAATTTTAGCTCACCTTGGCCCAAACTCACTTCCAATCCGAGTCGAGTTGAGCATTTTTTAGTTGAGCGAGTTTTTTAAACTTACTCAACTCGTGTACAGAACTACCTGCAAGTGGTTAGAGAGGGGTTCTTATCCTTGCCTCAGCCGGCGGTAGAGACCCATAAGTTTCATCATGAGGTCTAGGGTTCAAGTCCCATAGGCGGTGAAATCCCACTACACACGTGAGTGTGAGGGTATGGGGGTGCGTGAAATCCCACTACACGTGAGTCTGGGCGTGTGGGGGTGCGTAAGTGAAAAAAAAAGTCCTCAAAGAGTATTAAAAGAAAATTTAATGGAGGGTACGGATGACATTGAAAGGATAGAAGAAAAGGGTTTTTGGTCCTAATTCTTAGAAAATGATCCAAAGTTGAAGTAGCCCATTGATTGACTTAGATGCCCAGCATGTGTACCATGATTGGGATAGGTCAACGGATGGACCTAACACTGCAGAACAAAATATTGCACCCTTTATATGATTTTAACGATTAGATCAGACTTTCTAAAGCTAGGCCGGAATTAGCTTCGGCCTAGATTATGATTGTTGACTCGGAAGACTCAGATGTGACTCGTCTGAGTCCACTCGCTCTAGCTTAAACCCCATAAAACCATAGGCTACAGGAGTCACCCAACTCACCCCTACCTCAGACGAATTAGGCCGATCGCCCTGGACTTGAGGAGACTCAAGCAATCATGACTCTACCTCTGACTGGACGACACGCAAAGGTTGGCAACGTGCCGGGTAGCCCACCCGGGCTTTGGCTGGCTTGGACCTACTAGCTTGTCCCATGGGGCTGTGCTTGGACCTCACATGTGTGGTCCAATCAATTTTAGGGTCGAGCTTGGGCTCAAGTCATTTTAGCCCGACTCTATCCAGTTTGCCCAGACTCGGCTTTATATGTACATGTATTGTATCCTTAGTTAGGGAACCCATCTGTCTTGAATGTTGACCGTTAGTTTCATTCCTCTTAAATTTCTATTCGGCTGTGCATGGTTGGCCCACTTGAACAATTGATAGGTTAGGAAAATTCAAATGGGAATATAGAAAGTTACAAGGTTTGGTCCGGGTTAGGCCTGGTCCCAACCAAAATTTTGAGCCGGGCTTGAGCCTTACTGATGAATTAGATCCCATCCTCATCATCATACCATTTTTTGTTCCATTCACTGCAGTGCTCCATGAGCAGACACACAAAGATTGTAGGTGTGGCATGCATCTCAAATGAAACCGCCCAAATTGTGGGCCCGATTCAGTTTGGGGCATGTCCTCAAAGTCCGATTGATTAGATGATGTTGACCTTTGATCAATGGATATTTCTTGCCATCTCTTGAGGTTCCCCCTCAATAGAATTATTAAGTGGACCTCTCTCCATTTTCAATCCTTACCTCATTGTGCATCTGGTGCGACTGACGGTGAATCAATGTCGTTCATATAATAGACCATACCATAGATGGGTTGCATCTCAAGCATCCCAAAGATCAGGTGATCCTATCTGTTACTTTTACTCACTTTTGGCTATCGTGTGTATAACATATTTTCAACCATTACTTTTAAGGCCTCAGTATGACTGGGTAAATAATTCAAATAGCAACATTCGAGTCATGTAAATTGTTTACACCTGAACTGTTATGGCCAAACTAACTAGCAAGATGCCACCATGTATCGGCATACTCATACAAAAGGAAGAAACCTACTTATAGCAGTAGAAAGGACTAAAATATCGCGCACATCTATTTGTGGAGGACACATACTCTGCCAAGAAGGCTAGACACTCAAAAACGAATGCAAGACTAAAACCCTTAAGGCAGTCCTCTGCCACACAACACATGACCAGCAGATGCAATGCATGTTCAACTCGCAACATGTAAAGGAAGACCTTACTGGAGAGTTGTGGTTGCTAGCCTCTTACTTGGAAAGTAGTTGTATGGCAAAACTCTTCATTTGAGATGATAGCATCCAAGAGGTAGATTTAATATCCCCAACGGCTATAAAACTGAATTTTGAGAGCAGGAAGCCATCTAAAGACAAAATTAAACTCCGTCACTTACTAAAGCGTAATGCCTAGCTAAAAGACTCTAAATCTTAATAAAACACAGTATAATAAGGCCGATACCTAATCAAAAGACCACTCACAGAATCTACAGAGTCTTATGCATGGGCATCGCCAAATCTATACCTATAAAAGCATAACAGAAAGAAGATCGCACAAAGCCTATCTCTTTTTAAACTCAACGCTATCTCTATCTTGATAAGCACCTATCTCAATTAGATTAGTTTACATATCTCCACTTCTATCCAACACTATGGTGCAATAAGTCTATAGTGTTTAGCATGGTTTGGTTTAGTTTCTGGTTCTGTCCAACGCATTACTGCAGCAAGTCGGTTAATTTAAGATAAATATCCATGACCTCGTTGTCAGATCTTCAAAATCTCTAAGTCCTAAGTGATTCTGTCACGGTTGCTAACCAAATATCATGATTGTCACATGACCGTCTCACGACCATTTAGGTTGAAAGACTATCAACATCACAATCGTTTAGCTAGATTAAACTGTCATTGATAATGCATTCTGCTCACTTTACTGTATCTACCTACTGATTGTACTACATTTATATTCAAATTAATAAAATCAGTATGTAGCTTTTTATATTTTTTTATCTGAAATTATTTTTGTTGAGGAACACTATCAAACTATCTTTATTGTAAGAAAAGTTATTGTTTTCAAGATAAAAAGGATCTATTTGAAGGATTGGCCCTCCATTTCATAAATCGTTTGATTATCTTGCCAATTAGTGGCTGAATAAACAATCGATTTTCACAGATTTGATCTTACTCGGTCTATCTCAATGCCTAGGGTCACAAGGTATTCAATTAATTCAATTCGAATACGACTCTGAAACACCCAACACTTATATACTCGAACATGTTTAATCAAAATTTGGCCATTTTTACACATGTCCAAATTAAATAGCAACACAACTAATCCCCTTGCAGCACACTAGCACTGTAATCCAAGTCATCTAAATGATGGGCCCCAGAGTGGATGACTGGATGGATGTTATTCCAAAGTAATACGGATGTGATACTATTAATTACATTTCAATTAATTCGGGTTTTGAATTTGGATGATGATCACTTTAATTGACTCATCCATTTGATGTCCACCAATTAGATTGTAAAGATCATTAGGTTCATTCAATTTGCAGGCTCTGCTCCATTCTCAATGGTGCCCATCATTTAGAAGGTCAGGTTGGCATGCTTTTTAGCCACTTCTACCGTGGGTGAGTTGTGTCCAGCCTTGGATTCTTAAGTGGAGCAAGTTGGAATGTGGTCCATTCATCTCTTGGGGCCCATGTGTTTCAAAAATCATAACCACAAGACAATTTCACTCTCATCTACTGAATATATCCAACTATTAACATTCTTTATCCATGTATTTACAAACATGATCTTCTATTGAGACTGATATAGACAGGTTGGATCGTTGATCAATGGGCCCCACATATACATTCTAAAAATCTTTTAAAAAGAGTTTTATAGGCAGAAACAAATTCCTAAAAAAGATATGCTGGATTACATCCCAACGCATTGCTATATGATATGCTGGGACAATTAGGGATGTCAATGGGCTGGGTTGGCCTGCATTGGGCCGGATTTGGACTGAAATGTCTGGCCCGAGGGCTGGGCTCAGGCTTACATTTCAAGCCCGATTTTAAACGGGCTGGGTTTGGACTAAAGCATCCAAAACCCGTAAGCCCAGCCCGGCCTGATTGAGATTTAAAAACAAACTTAATTTTCAACAGTTTCCTCTAAAACAGGATTTATGTGAAATCCACACCCAGCCATCTAGTGTGGTAAGGGTAAGCGTAACATGCACTACACTGTTACCCGGGTAATACCTAATCAATGCCCACTTCATCCACTCCATTTTTAACAGATGGGAGAGGTATGCTCACCCTTTAATTTTTTATGGGCCCACCCTAATATGGCATGTGGAATCCACTCCGACCATTTGATATGTAATTTTACGTTATGATTTTGGAAAAAAAAAATTAGGCGGTCCATGATTAAGGTGGGCCACACCAATGAAAAAAGTTGGGAAAGAGACATCCACCCTTGATGTTTATAGGGCCCACCATAATGATTATATAAAATCCAATCCAACTATAAGATACTACACCAAAACATAGACCTTATGCCCAAATATCAGGCCCATCCGTTATTCAGGTGAGTCACACAAACGAAATAGTTTATAGGGTAAGTATTGCCTTGCACATAATTTCCGTTCGGGTCCACCTAAAACATGAATGGGACTGATTTTTTACCCTACGCTTGACATGGGCTGACACACTTGGTTCTAAGGGTGGATTTCACATAAACACGATAGTAGGGCCCACTTGAGCGGGCAATCCCAATTGAATTGGCTTTCTTAAGAAAAGAAAAAAGAAAGTGTTTCTAAGCTCCCATGTCTCTCTCTCAATCTTTCTCCTGTAACCCACCGTTCCCATGTTTGTGTATCTCTTGCATCCAACTCATCATTCTTATGCCTATACATCTCCCATATCCAACCAACTCCTCCAATCCTAGGGCTCTCAATGGAGCGGGTCAGATCTGAGATCCGATTCGCTCCGAATCCATATAATGCGGATTTGGATCTTAAAATAGGTCCGATTAGTTAAATGGATCAGATTTGGATCTTAAAATAGGTCTGATTACTTAAATGGACTGGATATGGATTCACAGGAATATATCCGAGTTCGATCCAAATCCGATTAAGATCCGACTCATTGTCACCTTACTGTATATGTTATATTCAGGCGGACCATCTGTTTTACAAATTATTTTAGGCCATGTCGAACTATACCATAATAAATAGTGGGATTTGCATCATTTTTCTACTAAATTAAATATATTATATTATATATTTTATATCATATATTTTTTTAGATTTGAAATGGGGGTGGATTCGGACCTAGATCCAACCCTGAATCCGATGGTTATATGGATTTTGGATTGGACATGGATCTAACAATTTATAAATGGATCGGATATGGATATCACCTTTTGGATCCGAGTTGGATCAATATCCGATCCAAATCCGTCTATAAATATACGGACTTGGAGCTGGATCCAACTGGATCCGATCCAGATCCAACCCATTGAGAGCCCTATCCTCTGTTTGTGCTCCAACCTGACCACCGGTTGCCACACCTTTGCAGCATCCTCTTTGGTCATCGCAACAGGTTAGCTATTTTTTCCTATTCTCTCTCCTTTGACCGTAGGGCCCACCAAATGAGCGAATGTGATATCATAAGTTGGAGGTAGGTATGGGCCATCAAAACTTCAACAATTTTACGAATTTCTTCTGGGCTCGAGCGGGCTAGGGCCGAGCCTTGTATAAATCTTCTGGGTTGGGCTTGGGCTGAACTCTTTTGGCCCGTCATGGGCCCGGGCCTGGTTTAGGACTTAAGCTAAAACGATGCGGGCCGGGTTTGGACATAGCTTGGCCCGGCCCTAACCCGGCCCATTGACACCCCTACTGGGACTTCAGCCTGTGGCATTGTTTCGGTGATCCAAACCATTTTATATGATCGGCCTCATATTGTATAAGTATAGCCAAAACTTAAAAACTCTTGGATTTGAATATTTCAAGCTTTGATCATGATAGTATCCTTAACTTTGAATAATCAAAGTACTTAAAACACTTCGATATGAGACTAGCTATTGGCTATACACAATAAGGTCCGTCATATACTAAAGTTCGGATAATTGGAAAAAGACAATGAACCAAACAATAAAGCCCCAGCAGAACCTGTTGCAATTAATACATCACGATGTATTCTAGCTAACCTTTACCTAAACATGTTATTAATAAACTAGCACAGTAAAAGAGCAATAAAATTAGTTTTTAGTAAGTGTAGACAACACTTACCCCACTGGTGGGTGGGTGTATCATGTGACTAACCATGTGGGTGTATTGCACAGCTAATAGGGTGAGCGTGTTGCATGGCTAGCTAAAAAAGAAAAGAAAAAATAGCATGTACAACAGTGTGAAAACATTAAGCAGTTTGCAAGACATGGAGAGAATAGGCAGCTAGGTACCCTTGGCGTGTCGATCACTCACATCAAAATTTTAAGATGACAAAAATGCACCTATCCTTAGTTTAATGGGTACAATCCACACTATTCATGGAGTTAAGTGGGTAAAGTATGAATAGTCGATTGCTAAGTATGCAAAGACCTCTTAATTACTTAAATGACTTTAATTTACTTGTCTTTTTAAAATTCAAAGTTCATGTTGCTGTAATATCTGAAAAGAAAAAAATTACCTCTACCTTCCATTATATCCAGTAAAGGTAACTTTCTATGCTTATAAGAGATTTGCTAATTCTACTGGCATGTGAATCCCCTCCCCATGTGGAAATGCTATGTATTTATTGTTATTATTATTATTATTTTTGGATTATTAAGTTTTAGAAAAGAAGTTTGCTTGAGTGCATTAGGCATATTATAATAAGACATGTTGGGACTTAATTTAGCCTTTAAATCTAAGTTATCTTCCAATGATCTAAACCATTTATGCCACAAATCTCACTTTGCATGGTAGAAAAACAACAGATGAAAGCTCTCAATTGAATTACTTCAACAGTTTATTAATTTGGCTCTTTTGATTTAAACATGAACGGTCGCCATAACTATTGTATAACCAGTTGATTAAAAATATTTAGAATGAGAGTTATCAAATGAACTATTCGTACGTGTCATTGAAAAAGTACCAAATCCAATTCAAAGTAAATAGTTTATTCCATTTTGTTTGGAGGGAAGTAAATGAAATGCATTTGAAATTCAAATATTCCAATGGAGTAAATGGGAGGAATTGGAATGTATTGGACCTTTTCAATATATTCATGGAAATATATGAGATACCATTATTCGACTTTAATACCTTAACTTAGTGTACATATGTGATATTTAACAGAATGATTGTACTAAACCCATTGAAATATTTATGTTCGCCAAAAATGAAAAAATTTAAAACCTTAGATAGGCCACAAATAAGATTACAAATAAGTAACTTGCCCATGTATTTTAACCATTCATTTAGACGGCTAACCTTTGGATGGCTAGGAAAATTCTATTGCTTTGATTTTAGTGATGTAGCTGATAATTGGATTCTTTCGGAATATCATCAACATGCCTTGTGTATAATGGAAATGAGCGTAGCGACACGCTTTGTTTACTCATGCGACTTTACAAGGGAGCTCAAAAAGACATTTCACACAATTTACTTCGAAATCCTTCCTTACAACCTTACATGCCTATTTACTCTAATTTCATTTCATTTCCATGCATGTATTCCCATCCAAGCATACCTCAAATGCCATATACCTTCGTTTACTCTCAATTCCCCTCATTGTCCTCCATTTACTTCCATCCAAACGACCCTTTACCATAACATCTAAGGATGTATTAGAGAAAACCTCTTTAGAAGATTGGTTCAATGGTTTGTTTGGTTGCACTAAATATCGGCAAATTTCATGATATTTCATGATTAATCATTATATTTCATGATATTTGGTGCAACCAAAGACACCATGATAGAGGTACTAAATTTTGTCCTAATCAGCAAAATTAACCCAATGAAATGTAGAAATGCTTCCTAATTCCTCATGAAAAATGGTACATAGGTACCATGCGTACGTGCACGAGAGAGTGAGAGAGAGAGAGAGAGGTATTCTAGTAATTTCAGTTCCAGCATTTTCAGACAGAGATGTATTGGAGTCTCTTCCTTGGCAGCATTTCACGTGAAGGAATCTAAGAAGACGATAAAGAAATGAGATATGGGTGGTGAGACGCCCAAAATACAAGAGGAATCCCATGCTCCATCTTTCCTTTGACAGACTGCCTGCTTGTCTCATCCCTTGAGAGTCTGAAGAAGACAAACACTTCATGTCCCCACATCAGGTCATGTCACTTCCTAGGCGCCTCTTCTCCTATTTCCACCATGTTCCTGTGCTCTTATCTCAAACGGTCATTTGGGTGCCTGGAAACGCTCCCCTCGAGTTCCATGGACAGAATTCCAAGAAATTGATTTCCATGGATAGAGGAGCTTTTGGTGTGCTCACCGGCTAGATGTGGGGACCACGTGACGTATGAAGAACATCCAGACCGTCTCTCAGATGCGTGAGCTCATGTTATCCCCAAAAAATATGCCTGACCCAATACTTATATGGGCCAAAAACACAGGGACAAGATGGGATGAACACTGGCCCTTGACTCACCTGGGTTGAATAATAGCCTGATTTTGGATTTAACCCTTCATCCATGGCAGATGAAGGATATGAATGGCCTGGATTGAATATAAACTACATGAGGGCCTCAAATTCAAATCAATGGTAGGCGTCCACTCAAATATTGTTCCACGTGGTGTAGCCTACTTTAGTTTTAGATGGGTCTAAGTTTTTCGTACTGAGGGTAAATTGACGTCATCAATTTGATGGACAGGTTAGATCTTATAAAATAATCATTTGGGACCCACTTCTTTCGGGTACCACCGTAGCTCGTTGTGGTACCAGAACCACCAGAGCGACGCCCCGAAAGAGAAGCAAGTCAACACGTCTACCACAGGTCTACGCCTTTTCCGTGGAGCTCAAGTCATCAAGAAGTCCACATGCAATGCATTGTTTCACAGTGGAATCATCACCATTAGATAGAGCTGTGCACGAGCCAAGCTAGCCCGGTTAGATCACTCAACTTGGCTTGAACCAGCTCCATTTAGCTCGATTTGAAGGTTGGGTGTACATCGAGCCGAGCCATTTTTCCAAGCTTGAAATGATTTTCAGGCCAAACTTGAGTTGGCCCAGCTCAATTCGGCTTGGCTCAAAGTTCAGCTCAACTCGACTGATTTATGTGTCGTTTGGTAAACTGAAAAATTAAGTCTGAAAATTAATTTAAGCACTGAAAACTTAAAGTGCTGAATTTTGGTACTTAAAAGTACCGAAAAATCTGTTTGATAATTTGTCTGAAAAGGGCCCTAATATATGAAATTAAGCACTCTTTTTACAAATAATTTGTTTGGTTAACACAAACCATAAATGGCTAAAAATTGACAATTTGTCACATTTGCCCCTATTATCAATTTCTATTCTCTGTTGTGTACAAGACAAAATATATTATTGTTATGCTACAAATTGGGCACAATCACACTTATGCCCAATTCATACACGCATATCTCAAACATTATCTTTTGATTGATAAACCATGTACTTTATGTTTCTTAATAGAATAATTATAACTCTTTGATTTGTATTCTTAAATTGGACAACCAAATATCTCATATTTAATTAATAAATGCTTATTTGAAGGTCATTATCTAATATTTATTATTATAATTTTCAAATGATTTTTCCATAGTGGGCCCCACAGTATTGTTGATCATGAAACCAATATTCTGACATGTATGAATAAAACCCAAGATATAAACTATACACGCTTGATTTTTGACATGTATGAATATTCTAACATAAACCCAAGACATGGTCTACTTAATTTTTGAGTCCACCCAAGACATGTATGACTATTCTGACATGTATTACCATACACAGAGCATCATATAAACCATACACAAAGCATCATGGCCCACTTGATTTTTGAGTCCGCCTAATTTTTTTTTTTTATCTCATGTCCTAGAAGAAGCTAAAAAATTAAACAAATGGACGGAGTGTATTTCTCACAAAAATCACAGTACCCACTCTCCACCTAGCTTTCCAAACATTGGAAGTTTTTAATGGTCAATCACCATTGTTTACTGTACTATGGCCCATCTGGGATTTGGAACTGCTTCATTTTTTAAATCATGACTTAAAATGAATTTTCAATACGGATGGACGGTGTAGATGTATTCAAATACATCACCCTGACCCCATAGTCAGGTTCCACCCACCTCGATGGATCCGGATTTCTTGCGAAAGCCTTGCGTAGGAAGTTCTTGTGTTAGGGACTAAGGAGGGGCCACAGTGATGTTTTTTTTATAAATCCACCCCGTCCATCCATTTTAAGAGCTCATTTTAGGACATGAGAACAAAAATGAACCGGATACAAGACTCAAGTGGGCCAAAAATGTGAGGATTGAATGTCCACAGTTGAAATATTTGTGGAGCCACAGGAGTTTCGAATCAGGATAATATTTGTGTTTCCAGTTCATCCCAGTAGTAGTGACATTATGAACGGTATGGATGTCATGTAAACATCATTGTGGACCCAGGGAGGTTTCAACGGTATTAAATTCCCACCCACCTTTTCCTTTAGTGAGCCCCACTTGAGTCTTGGATCGGGTTCGTTTTTGTTCTCATGTCCCAAAATGATCTCCCAAAACGGATGGACAGGGTGGATTTATATAAAAAAAAAAAACATCAATGTGGGCCCCACCTTAGTTCCCAGCACAGGAACTTTCTGCACAAGGCTTTCGTAGGAAATTCGTGCCCGCCAACTTCCCACCCGCATAAAACGGACGATGTAGGTGTTATATCCATGGGACCCACTATGATGTATGTGTTAGATCCACGCCGTCCATCTATTTTTTCATATCATTTTAGATGATCAGCTAATAAATGAGGTAGAACCAAAGCTCAAATGGACCACACCACATAAAATAGTGGGGGTTGAATGCTCGACATTGAAAACTTTTTGTCCCCTGTGCTTTCAGTGGTGTGGTCCACCTGGACTTTGGATCTGCCTCATTTTTGGACTTATGGATGGGTGGCGTGGATATAATACATATATTATGGTGGGGCCCATAGAACTTGGTGACTTCAAGTTCTTAAGAGAAAAAATCTTACGTACGAGGAGATAATAAAGAAGGATAATCTTGTAATTTTAAAATGCCGGCAAGGATACTTTTGTTCATAATCATTCAAAAATTTAAAGAGAATTACTTACCGCATTCAATTATAAGCGTTAAGTGAAGTTGGCGTGGCTGAAAAAATCCCACCAAATTTCAGTGATATTTCCAATTAAGTACTTAATTTATTTTAGTTACCAAACGGTCTGGATTACCAAAATTACTGAAATTAACAATTTTAAGTGATAAGTCATGGAATTAAGTTTTACCAAACTCACCCTTAGTTGGAAAGGTACGTGTTTTAGTCCCACATTGGAAGTGAGGAAATGAGAGGTGAAACTTTCTATAAGTGAGGGATGTAAATGGGCTTTGGGTTGCTTTTGGGCTTGATTTTAATAACTTTATGTTGGGTTTATTTAAAATTTTGCCCTTTTAAGGCTTAAATTCAGCTCAAATTGGGCTCCAACTCGACTTGAAAGCTTAGTTGAGCCTGCTCAATGGCCGAGTCTAGCTGAACATGAACCAAGTTATTAAGTGACCGAGCCTAGCTCAAATATGGTTAAGCTTGGCTCGTGCTTAGCTCTACTATCAGATCATGTTTTGGGGTAATCAGACGGTGGGCCACACACCTCCCCAGCTGACTTTAGTTAATTTTGAACCAGATAACTGATCACAAGCAACAGGAAGTGCTCCAACTTGCCGTGTAGACACATGTTTCCGGTCAATTATGCCGTAGGAAATCCATGCCATTAAAATGGTAGGCCCCACCATCAAGATCACCTGGCACGAAAAAACAGACGGGTCCACTCATTAATTGAAGTGGGTCACACGTTTATGTCGAGTCAGAAAAGGGATATTTTTATGGTGGGGCGGCCAGAAAGATGTGGCTGGAAGGCCAGTAAGCATACCGCCACCTGTATATGTCCCCCCAAACTCTTGGTACAGGCAGGGGTACCCTGGAGTATGGGTTTTATCCAAACCGGCCATCTATTTGACCATATCATTTTGGAGTATAAGCCCAAAAATGAGGTTGAGCCAAGGCTCAAGTGGACCACACAATAGTAATGATGACGCAATCCTAGGGCACAAGGTGATATTTATCTGCCATCCAACCTGTTCACAAGGTCACGTCGACCTGAATGAAGGGAAAACAGAAATATAAGCTTGATCAAAACTTCTATGGTTCCCAATGAGTTTTTTAATGGTGGGCGTTAAATCTCCACCGTGTGGACACTTAAGATTTAAATCTTCCTATTTTTTGGACTTATACCCTAAAATGATATGGAAAAATGGATGGACGGTGCGGATAAAACGCATACATCACAGGGCCCCTCAAAGCCTCTACATGTGCCTAGCTCGATACAGGCGGGTATAGTACCGAATCCGCGTCCGACCAGTTCTCATTTTCATGTTGGACACAATCATATCATGATTTGATGTGTATCATTTTGCCATTGCACTGGGTCGGTATTGATAATAATGCATATGATAGTACATTTTCTCTTTTATCCCGCGTTATAATGGAGGGGAGCGGATTAGGTGTCACCCGGGTCACACTTTAGAGGGTGTTACCGTGGGGCCCACCTTGATGATTTTTTTGTATATCCAAGCCTTCCATCCATTTTTCCAGTTCATTTTAAGACATGGTCCAAAAAATGAAGTAGATCTAAATATGAGGTGGACCATACCATAGGAAACACTGGTGATTGTGCGCCTCCATTAAAAGCTTCCCATGGCCCACCGTAAGAAGATATGTAATTTTTATTTTCTATCCAACCCGTTGATAAGGTTAAACAGACCTGGATGAAGGGAAAATATCAATATCAGCTTGATCAAAAACTTATGTGGCCTAAAAATACCTTTTAAAGGTTATTTACTTCTTTTTTCCAGTCGTGTGGTCTACTGGAGTTTTGGATCTATTTAGTTTTTAGAGTAACGTCCTAAAATGAGCTGAGAAAACGGATGGTCAGAGTTGATATACAACATATTTATCAAGGTGGGGCCCACATGATAAGGGTAACACCCACTAAGGTGTTACCCGGGTAACACCTAATCCGCTCGCTATAATGAATTGCAAGAGAACGGAAAACCTTTCAAAGGCAGTACAAGAGGACGCGGATTAGCGATAAGCTACTGATGGCTTCAGTAGCTATCTCGCTCCTGAAGTGACGTCACCAAGTTCTGTGGGCCCACCATGATGTATCTGTTGTATCCACACCATCCATCCATTTGGAGAGATTAATTTAACGAATTATGCAAAGAATGAGGTAGATCCAAAGCTCAAGTGGATCCCACCATAGAAAACAGTGGAAGAAGGGACAACACAAATATGTTGAAACCTTCCTAAGGCCCACCATTATGTTTATTTGAGATCCAACCTGTTCATAAGTTTACATATACATGGAAAAAGGGACAACACAAATATTAGCTTGATCGAAAATTTCTGTTGCCCCCAAGAAGCTTTTAATGATAGATGCTCAATCCCCACTATTTTCTATGGTAGGGTCCACTTGATCTTTGGATCTACCTCATTATCTGGCTCATGTTCTAAAATGATCTCACCAAATTGATGGACGGTGTGTATACAACACATACATTATGTTAGGGCCCACAAAACTTGGTGACGTCACTTCAGTACCGAGATAGCCACTGAAGCCGTCAGTAGATAATCCACGTCATCACAGGACCAGCTTCCATGCTCGCATAATGTTGGTTTCAGAAAAAGTAAAGGACTAAACATAAAATGTGCGTTTGCCACCACTCAACCAATTGTTATAACTTCGATGCCTACCCACATGTGGGCCTTGCTGTGGGCATATATAATCAGAGATCCTAACCATCTAATTGGAGGACATCTGATGAATGTTTATAAATGAGAGGGTCTCAGGTCAACCGGTTGGACCATAATTTCCGGTCCACCTAGAATAACTTCAAACCCAATCACACATGAAGTAGGCCACACCATAAAAAAAGGCCTAGCCGCTGATTGACAACAGAATACAAGTGTGGTCCATTCAATAAGTGGATGTTGCTGAATTTTTCACTAGGTCATCTTCATGATGGGACCAATCTATTTAATGGGATCGATGGCACCATATGAAATGCTGGAAGTTATCTACCAGGTGGATGGTAACTTACTGTCAAAGGCGGTGCTACTTATTTACATATGGGCATGCGTTGCTACATCTTAGTGGATGGGACAAACACACATTGTAATCCCTCACTAGAGTGGAATAACATCCACTCCTCCCATCCACAAAATTCACAGCTCACAAATTAACCACCGCCTCTTAGCTTTTATGGGTGCAATGGATTCCGATCTGACCCACCACCGGCAGACGACATACTTCTCCGGCTGCATGGCGTCGCCATCATGGTTTCCTCTA
The DNA here is from genome assembly GCA_003013855.2 of Liriodendron chinense. Taxonomy (NCBI): domain Eukaryota; kingdom Viridiplantae; phylum Streptophyta; class Magnoliopsida; order Magnoliales; family Magnoliaceae; genus Liriodendron; species Liriodendron chinense. The sequence continues at coordinate 133,045 of PVNU02002946.1, read as the reverse complement.
CGCAACGACAACTCCGGCTTTCATTTGCTCAACCATGGTGCTTCGTCCCGAAGCTGGAGGTGGCGAAATTTATTTAGAAAACTAATGAGAGAAGGTAAAACCATCTACAGATCTAAGCCTCTTACCTTCAAATACGATGTCGTTAGCTACTCGCAGAACTTCGACGACGGTTTCAAGAACGACGAATCCAACCGACCACCGCTAGCGGTAGAGGAAATCAGGTGGGATGCTTCCAAATTCAAGAAACGGTAGTATCTTGCTAGCTATGTAGATTTATTTTTTTTAAGATTTTGTTTTGTTTTTCATGATATTTGGTGCAACCAAACGCACCCTTATGTATTGAGTTTTTGAGCTCGTGGATTGCATTATTATTGTTATTTTTGTTTTTGAATTTTTATTTTTTTAATCAAAGAGGTACATACGCGGGCATTTCAAGGATCTTTAAAGCATCACTAATCGGTGTGGATGGCCGATTTTATCATTCTTAGGGAAGTGATGGAGGATCTAGAGCTATTAACATTTTCTAACTCTTAATTATCAAGCATTCATTCGTGTATGGGATGATCCGGACCCTTCATTTATTGGGCCATATAGTGGATGGGGAGTACCTCGAAAGCCCATTAATCAGGTGATCCTGGCTACTGATTGGAGGACTCTTCGAGTATTAAAAATGAGCGGTTAGGAGGAAGTCTAACCAGTGGCCAATAGTAACTGCCAAAAAGCAAATAGTCCAGTCAATGGCTAGTATGGTCTGAAAACTGAAAAGTGAGCTGGTGTATGGCCTGCCCACTATATGATAGGGGGTGCAATGGATCACCTGGCTCCATAGGGCCAGGGCTTGAGACTATAGTTTAAAGACTCAGGGACTCGGACCGAATCGTTCAGCCCTAATTCGAGTCGACTCAGACTGACTTGGATGAGTCAGTCGACTCACCTACTCTCACAATTTAGGCAACTATGGGGACTATTGACGTGCTTGTGTTACACGGGAGCAAATTAGGTGTTACCCGGGGAACAACTTAGTGGGTGTTACCCCTACCGGTACCTTTGGCTCACATGAGTGATATTTTGTATATCTACGCTGTCCATCCGTTTCTACGTCCAATTTGAGGAAAGAGTTTCAACAATTATGCAGATCTAAATCTCAGATGGACCACACCACTGGAAAAGTGGTAATTGAGTGCCCCACCATTAAAAATACCAAAGAGCCCATAGTAAGGTTTTAATAGTATATTTTTTTTTCAATCCTAAAGAACATCCGGATTAAGGGAAAATATAAATATCAGCTTGATCCAAAACTTTCGTGGACCACAAAATGTTTTTAATGGTCATTCATCTCTGTTTCTAGTGGTGTGGTTCACCTGATATTTGTATCTTCTTAGGGTTTGGTATCACCGTCCTAAAATGAGATGTAACAACAAATGGACGGATTGAATATATAACAAATACATCAAGATGGGCCCCACACAGTTAGGGTAATACTCACTAAGCTATTCTTGGGGTAACAACTAATCCGCTCTCTTGTTACACCTAGAGCTGTACACGAGTCGAGTAAGCACGAAAAACTCACTCGAAAAATACTTGACTCGGCTTAGATCAAAAGTGAGTTTGAGCTGAGCCGAGTCAAATTTCTGGCGCTCGAATGTGTTCGAGGCAGGGCCATGCTCGATTCGGCTCGAACTCAGCTCGATTTGATTCGACTCGACTCAAAGCTGTTGTATATATAAGTTTTTTTTTTTTTTTTTTTACCCTAATCATTTTTACCTTTTACCCACCTGAGCGCCCCTCTTTTCAAACCCTAACCCTAACCCACCATCTACCTCTTTGAGCTTGACGGCCGGTCGTCCACTCCACACCGGTAACCCATGATCTCAGCATGCCTTGCCCGCCACTCGACGTCGGCCACTCCCTGTTCGCACCCTGCTCGCTCGTCATCGGCCACCCTCTGTTCTCACTCTGCCCACTCGACGCACGCATGATACCTGACACCCACTATTCTCACCCTGCCCGCTCATCGCCGACCACCTCCCATTCTCAACCCTGCCGGCTCGTTGACCACCTCCTATTCTCAAAATCAGGCAGGGGAATACCACTTGAGTTTTCTATATATTTCATTTATAAACTCATGTCTTGAGCTTGCAAAACTAACCGACAAAGGATCGGTGATATGTGTGCCATTTGTAGATACATTGAATAATTGAAAATGGATGTCAATTGGCCGTAACCCCATCCCCCCTCATGTGGCCTAATAGATGTGAGGCTAGCTGTGAAGAAGGTAAAAGTGCTGTCCAGTCACATATAATCCAAGAGTAATTTGTGCGGCCGCCAATTTGGCACTGCCCTGCCGGCTCAAACACAATGTGACGTGATTTGACTGAATGGTGCGACATGAGAGATGTGAGGCCCGCATAATTTATCAAGTAGCTGCTTCACCGGACACATCTATAACAGCGGCCTACCATCGAATGAAATCCTGCCATATCCTGAGTATAGGTAGGAAAAGCTACCTCCTCGCGATCATATATACGCATGACACATTTTTATTGGGACATGTATGGATAACATGGATTACTGTGAGGAAACGTACAAATATCCTCCTTTGAAAACCTTGCACAAGCTAATCATTTGGATCTTTCTCTCTGCGGAAAGCTACTCGACTCACGGGCGTGCCGTGTGCAAGGCACTCAAGGACCAAAAGATATGGACAGAGGATTCGGATTCGGTAGTGACCCTCCTGTCTTGGTACTGTGGGCCCTACCGTCCATCCATTTTAGATCATTATTTTAGGTCACGAGCCCAAAAATGAAACATATCTAAATCTCAGGTGGACCACATCACAGAAAACAGTGGTGATTGAACACCCACCATTAAAAAGTTTCTAGCTAGGGTCCACTGTAATATTTATTTTCCATCTAATCTGTTGATTAGTTCATACAAACCTGGGTGAAGGGAAAACACGAATATCAGTTTGATCCAAAACTTTTGTGGCCCTCAATGAGTTTTTAATGGTGGGTGTTCAATCACCACTCTTTCCTATGGTGTGGTCCACTTGAGATTTTAGTCTACCTCATTTTTATGGATCATGCCTAAATATAATCTCATAAAATTGATGGACGGAGTGGATAAAACACACACATCATGGTCGGGCTCACAAAGCCTTTCGAGCATGACCAGCAGGGATGGAGTACTGGTGGGGTCACTAGACTCACTACCCAATCCGAGTCCTCTCACTAATCATTGATCCGGACCTCTCATTATATAAGCCACCATGAACAGATCATGCTGGTTGGTTAACTCTAAACTATTAAACACTGGTGCCTCATTTAGTGACCGTCCATTTAACAAACACTAGGATGAGATGGCTATGGTCGCCTATTCAAAATGGATAATTACAGCCATGTTATCCAAAATGGACTCTATCGAATGAATCATTCCGATTGATCAACATTGGACATTCTCTGATCCAGAGCATCCATTTTTCTTTGCATGACAATATATCTGGACCGTCCAATAATGAGCCACCCCTTGGATGGGCACATTGATGAAGAACCTATACCACTCAATCAATAAGGTAGGACCCGACCTACAATAAGTCCATTGATGGGACAATAAGGCTAATCTGACCAGTGTGATAAGTGGGGTATAAAGGTAGGTTGGAAACTAACATGAGATGGCCCTGCCCATTTTGGGTCCAATCTTGTCAGGGTCGGGCTTAGGATAGTCTCAAGATAAGGTCCACCGTGAAGATCACATGGGACAAAAGCAAGGTAGGTAATATGATCAGGTGGGCCACAAATCTGGATTCATTGGACAACCAAAGGTTTGATTCAATGCAGATTGGGCCACACATTTAATAAGTGGACCAGATTAACTTTGGTGAGGGCATCTTAGGCAGGGTGACATAAATAATGGACTGGATCTAGTGCAAGTGTGCCACAATAGCTCATGGGGTGGCATGTGGATGGGCCCCCTCCTACACGTGGGGGTGAGCCGAACTTGTTTGGACTTTGGATAGGAGAATTGATCACATACAATGGGTTGTACACTAATGTTTTGTAGTCTCGTCATTTCCTTTGATTATTAGGTAGGTCCCACCTTTGTGTTGAATCAGACCGTCAATTTTCCATTGAGTTTGGATGTGCGGCCAAAAGCTAATCACCGGCCTAAGTGATGTTCATTGTGAGGCCTATCATTTTCATTGCACAGATGTCTTACACATGTGGCAGATTGGAGGGGACGCTAGTTGCCCTATCCCCACTGCCCCAGTGCGGTCAGAAGCTTCACTGGGCCCACCAAATGTCCATGAGAAATCCACCCCGTCAATCGGCGTTGGAAGAAACTCATGTTAGGGCATGTTCCGATAAATGAGTAGACGCAAGACTTTAAGTAGACCACACTACAGGAAACAGTGGAGTTGGAAATGCCCTTCATTGAAACTATCCCGGACCCACTATGATATTTAATTATCTGCCATTCAAACCATTCATGAGGTCATTCTAACTGGGATGAACCGAAAATGCAAATGTTAGCCTGATCCAAAACTTTTGTGCCCTATAAAAGTTTTGCCAATCAATGGGCATTTCATCTCCCCTGTTTCTTGTAGGGTCGTCCACTTGAGTTTTGGATCTAACTCATTGGCAATGGTACAACTAAGTGTAGGATTATCAACTCCTTTCTTTCAAAGGAATGACTATGTGTTTTAACACACCCTCAAAGAGCTTTTTACATGAAAAACCTCTAATATAGGTAAAAATCACGGGACCTTGTCGAGTTAACAAATCTATTATGTAAGAACGTATTATACAGCGATCACGAGTTTCACACATTCGGATCCGATTTTTTACACTCCAAAGGGCAGATTACAATAAAAAAGAATAGAAATAGAGACATCTCACTAATGAGATGAACTCGAGGAGGCTATGCATAACCACGTCGCGGATAAACATCACGAACTTGACATTCTCTTTCTCTTCGATCTTCCTATTGTTGGGATAATAAACACAGCGGATTTTTCGGATCTATACTAGCATCAATCTAGGGTATTGATATTAACATAATGTGTACCTCGATCGGCCATCGATCTGACTGTTGAAGCACGTCATTCTTCCACCTAATGTACACCCACATCTGGCATAGTTTCTAATAGGAAGGAACTTGTGTCCGTGTGTTGGTGTATAGAGTTGGGGACCGATTGCACCTTAAATAGAAAATGGTTGTGAAGAATCCTAACCATCATAGGATTTTTTCACTCATACGTCTCATCAATCCCTTCTGGAGAAGAGTCACGTCCCAATACAACTACTGCACTTCTGATGCAATTTTTGTGTCCACCCATCAATGTGGGTCCTACCCTGATGGTCATGTGACTAATCAAATCCAATCATTACATTGTCAGATGGAATTAGGCCATGTATGGTCCACAATTCCAACACCTATCTCTTTCTCAATCTCTTCTTCTTCTCCTCTCTCTCTCTCTCTCTCTCTGGAACATGTAGGATCTTTGTTTTTCACCCTAATCCGCATAACATGTGATTATATTGATAGCTAGATTCGTTCATTACTAAGTTACTTCATTACTAAATTGTATACCTCTATAAATAACTCCTTTGGGACTATATCAATATATAGAAAACTCAAGGAGAATTCTTCATCATCTATAACATTTTCCTCTTCTATCATGGTATTAGAGCGGGTCTGATCTAAGGCCATCTCATCCACCCTTCGATGAGATGGGATTATCATCCAAATCATTTGATCCTTGATCTCCCATTATGTCCGCAACCCCATCTCCATCTCCAGTAACCTCAATCGGCCTCGTTCCTAAACCCCTTCTTCACCGCTGCCAACACCAAATCCCATTGGTGTCTCAAAAACCCCATCTCCGGTGTCATCTGTATTGATGATTACAGCCGCCATTGTGACACTCAAATCGGAAAAACCCTCTGCCATCCCGTCTCCAAAATTCCCCTGTGCCCAATCCTGCGTCCTTCGCCCGATCCCCCACCCTCATGGTCCTTGTCTTCGCACCGATCCGCACGTCGCAACCTCCTGCTCAGCGATCCCCGTTGTAGCCCCCCGTTGCTGCCCTTGCCATAGTTGTGTTTGTAGCTACCCCTGTTGCACAGTCTTCAACGCCCCTATCCGCACAACCCTGCAGACGCTCGACCGTTGAATCATCCTGATTAGGTTCTAGATCCAGAACCAGATCTGAGTCTTTGACCATCGTCCAACGCCATTATCTTCCCCAGCGTGCTGTGCACGGTATCGCACCCCTATTGTCAGATCTCCCCATTGCAGACCCTGCAGCCTTGCCACCTATCTGTTGCTCAGATCTTCCATTGTTGCAGCTTTGGAGAAGATTTCACACCAACCCCTACCTTCCTCATTGACAATTGACGGTTGTCCTCTTCTGATCTTCATTGATCTCTGCAGAAGACGCGATCCAAATCCAATCAAATCCGCTCCACATTAATGATCGATTGAGTTAATCTCAGATCTGGTTCAGATGTAACGCACGATCCAAATCCAACGTTGATCTCGGATCTTGCTCTACCAAAACATCTTACTCCTGTTTCATCTTCCTAACCGTTGAACTATCTTCCCTGAAACTATTGGTCGCTGTCGGTATCTTTGTCGCTCTCCCATGTCCGGCATTAAAGCCACCGAGCATCTCTACGATGATTTGTTGTCACCCGGTCCTTGCTAGTCCAACAGATCTTCAACCCAAGTCCTATAAATCTCTGATATATTGGTCCTACAGATCATTTCAGGAATCACTCCTGAAATCATCTCATTAGTTTCGTTGAATCGACATCACCTCCACATCTTGCAGGACCCATCCACGCCCGACAACCACCTTCCCCAGATCTAGCACCCTCCCAGTTTCCGACCATTGGTAACAGCTTGATTCGCAGCTCCGTCAGATGCGTCAGCAGCAGCTCCGTCAGTAACAACTTGATTCGCAGCTCCCACCCTATTTCCCGACACTCCAGCGTCTGTGTGCCTCTGCACTCCGTACGCAACTCGCTTTCACTGATTTCGTAAACAGTAACATCCGACTATCTTCCACATCGTTTCTCTGCTCCTGTCTTAGATCTGGTTTCCCACAATCGTCAGGCAGAAATATTTGCCCTATTTTCCTCTCCCGTTGCCACATTTTTAGCTAGCAGTCATGACTGAAATCTTTGGCAAACAACTTCGGTCAATCATCTTTGGTGTATTGCATCTCTGATAGGGGTGTCAATGGGCCAGGTTAGGGCTGGGCCAAGCTCTGTCCAAGCCCGGCCCGCCTCTTTCAACATATGCCCAAACTCGGCCTGGACTCATGACGGGGCACAATAACTAAGCCCAAGCCTAACCCAAGATACAAATGCAGGTCCTAACTCGTACCTGACCTTTAACATAGAGAGAGAAATTATCATTTAATCCCTCGCTCCTCCGTATATGAAAAATTATCACTAACATTATAGAAAATAAAAAGGAGTTTTAGGAGGGAAATTGATTTTTAGGAAAAATTTGTGTAAAATTTAAATTTTGAAAGGAGGGAAAATATTTTACTTTAAATTTTAAATTAAAATATACATATTCGGGTTGGGCCGGGTTTTCGAGCTTTTGAATAGCCTAGTCCAAGCCTGGCCCATGTAAAAATAGACTTATACTTTAGGCCCGAACTCGACCAGTGGGCTTGATACTCTAGTTCAAGCCCGACCCAAGGCGGGCCAAGCCCAAAAGCCCATTGGGCCAACCCAGTCCATTAACACCCCTAATCTTTGATCATCATATATAGACATTACGTCTCCAACAATCATCTATGTCTCTGGTGCATTGCATCTTCAGTACACTGTGTCTCCGGCCATCGTCTTCGATGCACTATGTCTCCAATCATCATCTGCAGACACTGCGTCTCTGGCAATCATCTGCAGTCTTCGGTGCACTGCGTCTTCAGTGCACTGCGTTTCCAGCCGTCATCTGCATCTCCGGCGCACTACATCTGCGGTCATCATCCGCGTCTTCAGCCATCGTCTTCGGTACCACATTTGTGTTGAGGGTCATCTGATCTCCGTCTATCAGATAGCCCATCGTTCTGTACGGTACTTCTAGCATCTTTCTCAACACAAGGAAAATGTGACGTGTCTCATGTCTAATGCAATTGGTGTAAGAACTTCGGCCATCTCACAACGACCTACCGTGAGATCATTCAACTTCGTGGTCTTCTTTTATATTTTGGAATTGATCTCTCTAGTCCTATATTTCATAAAAGGACAATAGCCTGACACTCTTTTCTAGTACACAAACTGTTATTGATTAATACCCCACATTAGTTTGGGGGGGGGTGATAGTTAGGTTTCTTTATTACTAAGTCACTTTATTGTTAAGTTACTTCATTGCTAAGTCACTTTATTACTAAAGATACTTCATTACTAAGTTGTATACCTCTACAAATAACCCCTTTCGGACTACATCAATATATAGAAAATTCAAGAAGAATTCTCCATCCTATATAGCATTTTCTTGCTCTATCGTATATGACACTTACACCCGGAATTGGAAACAAAATAGGAAATTGTACAAAGTAGTCGCACGGCCGTCGGTTGACCGACCCGATGTTGTCGGTTGCCCGACAATGGCCAAAATTGTCTAGAGAGTAACTGATAAATATTTAAGAGTTTAAGTCATCCGAACTCCCAACTGTCGGTTGCCTAATATTATCTGAAACAATCCAGCGAGCCACTGACCAATCTTGGCGAATTTCGGTCGCTCAATGAGCCCCGAAGTGCACTTCTCTCCTCTCACTTTGAGGAGGAACACCCCATCACATGCCACATGCACAATGGATTTACAGCCACTAAGTGCATGTCAAACACTTGATATGACAGTCTGTTACTTGAGCATGACATGGATTAGCAACATGTGCTAATGCAGGGAGGTGTGTGGGATCCAAGCTGCTAATCTGGTGGACCAAATGGATGCCTTAGCCCAAAATGAGTGGACAGCCGATGTTTGGCTGAAGCATCTAAATAATGGAGCTCATCTTTTGTGGCTTAGAACTAGCATGAAAGAATCTGATCCCATTACTAGTAGGTTTCGACTGGACCGCCAAGCTCAGTTGAGTGCCTTGGGAGCCATAGTATCGAGCCGGACCAGGTACTACTGAATCCAAGAGTCATCCAACTCGCCCTGAAAAACAATGCCAGGCCCATGATTTAGGAATCAAGTTCCGGCCGCCGCCAACGATGGATTGCTGAGCTGGTTGGAGTTGGATGTGACCCGTCCGAGTCATTTTATACTCTATGCCTGACTCAGACTGAGTCACCCCCAACTCAGATGAGCAGGCAATCCATGATCCTTGAGAGATTACTCTAAGGTGTGTTAGGAGGAAGTATGTGATCCTCAGCCCCTCGTACTTTCAGTTTGTACATGTTGGGTGTGGTTTGCAGGCCATTCAGATGATTGAACCCAGTGTCCACGGACTCCTTGAATCCTTCATGACAAGGCAATCCTAACCCTTCGATCAGTTGCTTGCAAATAGATTATATCTGTGTGTGGTTGTCCAATGCTTTTAGAGCACTGTAAGTTATATATTGCTTCTATTTGCATATGTTCGATTGGACAGTCCAATCTATTGATCTGAATTGTCCACGGGTAGGATGGTTATGATTGCATGACAACGGTTTTTTTTAAAATCATAAGCAACCATGATGGTCCCTAACAAATAGATGAATTGATTATTGATTGGACTTATTCTGTGTAAATGATGTTGACCAAGGCCATTGATCAAATGGCTAGTATTGTTAGATCAGCTGTTTGATGTTTTCATGATGGCCCATGGAACATGGGTTATACCTAGTGATCAATCTTGATCAACGGATTGGATTGTTTAAGTATTCCTGCAACTAGGAACACTATAGCTCATAATGCTTTGAGCAGTGGAGCATCTCTCTCTCTCACACACAGCAACATTCCCAAACCTTGGGTGTCAATGGGCCAGGCCTGGGGTAGGTGTTGGCCCGAATTTTGCACTATATTGGGCCGGCCTTGTGTAAAATTATGATTTTCAGGCCTGAGCCCGCCCATTGACACCCCTACTTTTCAATGGTACACGAGATGTTCATTGGTTTGTACAACTAGAAGCAAGCCCGTGTGCGAAAGTCATGCCCACATGGTGATACCAGGCTTTTGATCAGTAGCATGAAAATGGCTCGTCAAGATTAATCCAAAAACAAATAGGTACAATCTGTTGGGGTTAGGAGCCCCGCAGCGAAAGCAATCAAAGTAGGCGAGGAACACACCACAATGACAATCAATAAGCAAATCATCACACACAAGAAGGCAATCCGATTTTTACGTGGAAAAACCCCTCAAGGGTAAAAAACCACAGCACAAAGCGACACCAATCCACTATGAATAAGAAGTTATAAGAGATTACAGAAGAAAACCATGGATCACAGCCCACAAGAGAAATCCCAAGCTACCCGAAGCTAATTCTCACGTGAGAAGGACAAACACAGCCCTTTCCCTCATCCCAGATAACTCCAAGCTTCCTCCCTAGCTCTTTCTCACACTCTAGAATCCTCTCAATCCCTTGGCCCATTGGCGGCCACTGATGGCAACCCTAATCTCGGATTACATCTCCTTAAATATGAGAAAAACCGGAATTAGAAACTCCTTGCGCAAAATCGCGCAAGAAACTAAGTCCAAAAAGGAAACTGCCCGACCGGTCGGACCCCCCCACCGGCCGGTCGGATGGCCCAAAAAAGGCTCCAGTAACCTGCTGTCTTCATCTCCAACGTGACATCCCACTTTGTATTTTTTATGATTTCAAATAACATTTTGATTTGATGATTCTAACAATGTTATTTATGGCTTGTAAAAATGGACTGTTATTACAAGTTGGCTCCATTCAAAGGTTTAGGGTCAATCCAATTGGCATGATTCTTGCACCATGGCTTACATTGGAGCTATGCCATGGATAAACAATATGCGCTGTTCCACTGAAAATGTGGATGTAGTATTGGGGTTGGTCTATTGCTATTCATCTTAATGACCCTATGTCCTATTAGACAATGTGATATGCTTAACTTATATTTAAGGCCTGTTTGAATGTAGCCAGATGTTTACGTCGAATTTTGTAACAGGGACCTTCCGATCGATCACCTTCACTCGAGGAGATTTCTTCTCTGGACCTGAAAGGAAACAAAAAACAACTGAGGGTGGCTGGGGTCCAGCCGTTAGCCCTCCGATGCTTAAATTAGATAGGATGAGATTGAAAGGAGAATGATTGATCAATCGGGGTTAAAGATCGAGTATTCTGTACCTTTATCATCAATAGAGTCATCTATTTATATAGATCTCAATGATCCAATCCGCTACGCAAGCTGTTAAGATTAGCACTGATTTCATGGGATAAGAAGCTTATCTCGTTAATCCTTGGATAAAGATGTAGTCAAAACATCCTAGACGTCTAGCTGATTACGTCTCTGGATATTCGGAGCTAAGAATAGATATAAACCGAAACCGACCTATACGGGCTGCTGGTACTATAAGATGAAGGCCGTCCACGCCAAAGACCAGAAACCGCAATTACTCAAATGCCGGAAGCTACTTATATCAAGAGTGCTCGCATTTAGCATACGGAATGCGACCCCTTCTGCCGAGCCCGAGCCGAGATGCTCGCATTCTGGAAGTGCGATCCCTTCTGTCGAGCACGAGCTGAGCTGCTCGCATTATGGAGATGCGACCCCTTCCGTCGAGCACAAGCCGAGCTGCTCGCATTATGGAGATGCGACCCCTTCCGTCTAGCACGAGCCGAGATACTCGCATTCTGGAAGTGCGACCCCTTCTGTCGAGCACGAGCCGAGCTGCTCGCATTCCGAAAGTGCGACCCCTTTCGTCGAGCATGAGCCGAGCTGCTCGCATTATGGAGATGCGATCGCGATTCCTCACAGTTTCCTTTAACGCCAAACTTATTTACAACACCGGATAAGTACCTATTTTTTGTGATGGCAGGTGTTTAGTTACTTATATAGGATAAGTAAATTTGATTAAAAATTAATATCAGTTACTTATTTGCTAAAATTATATAAGAATTTTAATTTTTTTTTTTATGCTTTTTAACTTTTCAAAGCCACTTATTTCCTTAATTTTTTTTTTTTTTTTGTGACATAGCAGGTTGATTGGAACCCAACCTGTTACAAGGCGTACAAACCTGATTGATGTGAACACTAACACCAGCTTAATGTATCACCAGTAGGCCACCAGTTTGTCGACCCCACTACCATATGTGATGCGCGCACCATCCATCCATTTTTAGGCCCAAACTTTGGCAAATTTAAATCTTAGATATGAGCCCCACCATTTGCAAATGGTGGTGACCAAACACCTACGTACCGCTAAAACCTCTCTTTAGGGTACCACCCTACCATATGTGTTAGATCATCAATGTCTATCCCTTTTGTCAAATCTTTTGAGTATGGGTCCCACCACATGGGGACAGTGGGACCCATCATAATTTTGCGGAATCTACACTGTCCATCAAATTAACCCCGCCACTAGCAGCATGAAGCAATGACACCAACCGTTGCACATGATCTGATGGCCCACCTCTCTATATGTGTTGTATATCCATGCTATCCATCCATTTTTCTATTTATGTGATGCCCACCACTATAGCCTCCCTGGGGTCCACTGAAATGGTGCGCAGGAGCTAGGACCCAATGTAATTGATGGGGTTTTCCTCCTTAGGTGTAGAGGAGAGAGTGGTGCAGCTCGGGAATGGTTGGGCGCTCGTCCATGCTTGGGTCGGGCGACCAAAATTCGACAGATTTCTCATTTAACTCTCTGGACAATTTTTTGGTTAGGTAGGCGCCCAATGGCTTAGGGCTGAGCGCCCGACCATGCGCAGACTGTGAATTCTCAATTTCCTACTTTGGCGCTAATTCCTTCGGTAGTCTATTTAAAGACTTCCAAAACGAGATTAGATTATCTTAATAGGTGGTTTACATATCTAAGGAGAGAGAAAAAAAATAGGAAGAGAGAAAGAGAAAAGAGAGAGAAAGCTTGTGGGAGGGAGATTTTTGCTTTATAGAGGTGACCTACTGCGCAGTCGACATCTCGGCGCTTCTACGTTCTCGTGATCAGTGAGATCTCTCAGTTTTCATATTCTCTTATTATTTATCCACTCCTGTGTGAGTGAAGAAGGTTTGATCCAAGCCGGTTGTGCTTGTGATCGGTTGTAATAGTTCTCTTTTATAGTGGATTGTTGATCTAGACTAAGTCCTGTGGTTTTTACCTCTTCGAGGGTTTTCCACGTAAAAATCCCTTATGTCGTGTAGTTTGTGCTTTGATTTAGTACATTGCATTATCATATCCCATAATTTAAGTAGTTTGGAGGGTGAGATCCTAAGGTTTTGTGAAACGCACCCAACACTAATGTGTTTGCCATCCAAGCTAAATAAGTGGGTCCCACCAGCAGAAAATAATGAGGATGGAATCTCTACCGTTGAAATACTCCTAAGGTCTAGTGAGTGGACCCCACAATAGAAAAACAGTGGGGATTTAAATCCACATGGTTGAAAACCCCCCGGGCCCATGTTGTGTTGTATGTGTTGTGTGACCAAGCTAGCCATCATTTTTTCTTTCCTTTTGTTTTCTTTCCAACTCACTTTATGGTACGACCCAAAATTGTAAGGACTCCCGTCTCAGGTGGACCCACACAATTAATGGTCCACATCAAAGGTTGACCCAACATGATAGACAATGGATGTAAGGGGGACTAAACATACTTGAGGGATAAATATTTGTGTTGTTAGAAACCAAACACGCCTTTCTACTTTTTGGTTGATAAGTATGTTGTTTACCAAACATGCTTATTTGCTTAATAAGTAGAAACCAAGATAAGTACCTTATCTTAACTAACTTACAATCTAAACAGGCCCTTAGTGGTCCCTTAAACTTATATAATACAATCAAGTGAATAATGAATTCTCTGGTCCTTAGAAACTTGAGATTCGATATAGTGGACATTGACCCTAAGAGAGTTATGTTCCATGGATCTTAATACTTTGTTGGGCCATGACCCGCACAGATGCTTAAAATACTTTGTGAACATCATGCTTCTAGATGTATGGTCATCCTATATGAGGTTACTGACTCGAGTCAAGATGGAAGACCTCTACCATTCTAAGCTGACTTTGTGTTACTTGTGCCTTTACCTTTACCCTCCATGGTAATGTAAGTGTCATAGATATAGAATTCTAATATTGAACTTTTTGACACTTACATTGAAGAATTAAAGTTCAAGTAATATTCTTGTACCCATTAGCTTGAACTAGGATAGTATGATCAAAGACTTAATGATGCACGAAAGATGATCAATCCTTAGACCTAAAGACAAGCATAGGTCATGGACCTTGAGTGAATAGTTTTGACTCACTTTACAAGGTTTTATGGAGGTCATTAAAGTAAGTGATGCTGAGTATGTCCATCAACATTCATCGATTCTTACTCAGGTCAACATGGGATCTACTCAATTTAACTAGAGACTTGTTATATGCTATATCTAATTAGATCAGGGGCTCATCAAGTAATTTTACTACAACACCATATACTTAAAAAGTTTAATCAGCTTTATGAATATTTTCAACTGTTAAAGTTTTATTTTAATTGTTAAAGCTTATTTTTATCAAGCTTGTTGATTACCTAATGGCCCAGATCATATGGTACATTACTTGTGACAAATTGCAAGGAGAAATCTTTTATGAATTTTTTCAAGTGTGTATTGTTGATTTCTTTTGTCACTATTTATAGAAATTTACAAAGAGATTTACATAATGTTGATGATGTGTGATTGCAAGATTTTTTGCAATCATTTTGCTGTGTTGTAGATATTTTCCAAACTTAGAGATGCTCTTGAGGTGGAAGAGATCTGGAGGATACTTCTTTACGCAATGGTCTAATAACTTGATCAACATGAAAACTAGATCTATAATGGATGGCCTACATAGTAAAAGGTTAGAGAGAGAGAGAGAGAGAGAGAGAGAGAGAGAGAGAGAGAGAGACTTCTCTCATCACCAGTCTTCATCCCTTCTTCATTTCTCCTTCACAACTGTAATGTGTGTGGTTCGCCCAATGGTAATTCAAGTCTCTCTTTACCACTATTAAAGGTGTAGATGATCTCTTAACTCTTATCTACGATTTGGTTAGTGGATCTCATTGGCAAAATCATTTCATAAAAGTATCACGTGATTCAATCACATAAGGTAAGATCTCAACTTTTAGTTTTAATCTTTATGAAAATATGATGTTATTACAAATGGAGTTTTTTTAGAACGATTTGATTGAATATTTGAAAAATTATTAAGTTTCTGTTGCGTGCATTCAAACAAAAAATCCAACAACTCCTAGTTATATGAATGACTAGGTTGAAAATGAACAGTCAAGATTAACTGAAGAAATAAAATAGGTATAAACATCATCTTGAAACAACTAATACGCAAATTCCACTTTGTACTTATTATAATTCTAAAGTAACAATTTGAATTGATGATTTTAATAATGTAATTTATAGCTTATAAAAAATGTATGATTGCAACAAATTAGCCCCATTCAAAGGGTTAAGCATCTAATCGGTATAATTCTTACACCGTGTGTAACACCCCGAGATTTTGGCTCCTGTGTACATCGCGACAGCCGAATTTTGAAGGTTATTTGGAATTTGTGAGAGCCATAGTCCTTACATAATTTTCACCCAAACACGCACATTTCACACTATTTGGAAACCATGAGCAAGACGGTGGAACTAAACTTATATATATTATTTCATTAACTAAACTAAATCATCAAACCATGTAACCGTCATTCAATCAATCACCATGTTCATAACTACGTCCTCCCATTGAGACTTCTTACAATTTCAAATACTTAATAAATGCTAGAACTATGAATAACTATGCGGTCTCGTCTTCCACCATCTACTCTCACGAGCCATCATAATCGTCTCTTTGAGGCTCGGGCTCTTGAGGATCGTTACCTACATGTTTTAAATTATTTTCTACAAAAACATCATCAAAAGCGGCATAGTGAAGAATTACTTTAAGGTTAGAATAATAATCGCATAAAATCATAACAAAACATTCATTACTCTTACTTAATACAATGCATGATAATTCTTCACTATGGAGGACGCTCTAACTGGCGGCATGTCTTGAGAAACGGGACGCTCATAGCCTAAATCTACACGTGACAGTGTATGGGAGAAGTAGGACGCTCTAACTTATTCTCAATTCCATACACTCACATGGAGCCACGTGCATGCATGAGTTAATCATTCTTTATTATTATTACCAATTTACACTAAGCCACTTAACGTACAACCAACCTTTGGTACCACCACATCCTTCTTCATGGTTCGTCACTCATTAAAACAGTCGTAACCAACGCATCACATCCCATGATGGCTGCCCGTACTACTAAGGTTCATAACAACCATGCTCAACTATAGTCTTATGGAGATCCTTAACAACTTAAGGAATAATAATAATAATAATAGTAAATATAATAATAATAATAATAATAATAATAAATGGATTTAACAACCACTTAATCGGGCGATCTGATACCACCACTACAGATCAGGGTGACCATTTAACCAGACAAGCTAAAAGCACCGTCTCAGGTTAGGGCAACCTCTTAACCGGGTGTTTCGATATTCATCACCACAGATTAGGGTCCATCTACATATATAAAATGAACACAACATAATAAGGATCTCTATTAGACAATCACAACTATTCTTTATATAATATAAAAGGAAATGTGGTCTCCTTAAAGATGGTTACACAAATCCCATATATACAACAAACATTCTATTCCTTATTGGTTCTCTAAGTCCAATGAATGTCCTCATCACCATGAGATGGAAAAAGGGTATCTAAAAGCATCCATATGTAGCTTACTAAGGAGAGAACATGTAAATAAAAGCATATAAGAATCATTAGCTTTCAAAACATGAGATTATTAACCCAATCTTAAAGGAGTTCTCACCTTATGATCTTTGGCTTATTAGATATATATGATGATGAAAGAATAGCAAGATAACACTCCTTCTCTCTTTCTTCTCTTTTTTTTTTCTCTCTCAAATTCGTGGGTGGGGGTCACCTTTGGCTAAGAGAGGCGCTATATATAGAGGTAGGGTCGAAATTAGGGTTTTAGGGAAGCTACACCATATTCGGATGAACGGTTGCGATTTAAAGTAGAAATACATTATTTTTCTAGCCGTTTTGAAAAGTGTACACAACATGGTTTGAGGAAAGATTTCACATGTTTGTTAAGTCAAGTATGGACGACAAAATGGTCATGACAGATTTTGAAATGAGGCCTACTAAGTGATGAACGATCTATGATAAAAAAATAGAAAATAATGAAATTAGAATTAGAAACTTTTGAACGGGCGGTTTATCTGACAATCGAACACTTATGGTGGGTTTAAATAGGTCCAATAAGGCAGGTAAGGTCCAAAAATTGAGGGTCCACTAGCCGTTTAATAGAGTTTTAGCGCAAGAGGAGGTTCTAGAGAATTTCTACACAAGGTGGGAGAAACTTCATCTTTTTAGGTGATTCTCCACGTTGATTAGCTAGGGAAGGATCATTAGGATTATCTAGAAGCTTTCCTAAGTTCCCATGCGAAGAAGTTTCTTAGATTGGAAGATCCAAGTTTCAAATGGTTAGAAGGGAAGAGGAGATCGGGTTGGATTTGCGATGGAATGAGATGAAATTTGGTAGGAAGGGGTTTTGGAGGGTAAGTAAGAAGATGGACGGCTTGGATTTCTGAACCGAGGCCCACATGATGGATTGTGGATAGGGCAGCGGTGACAGTGGCATATTTGACACCTCTTGTTTTAGAAATGCATGGTCAAACGTGCATTGACTGTGCACTTTAACATGCACACCATAATGTATATATGAAATCCATTTCGACTAATAGGTCGGCAGCATAGTTTTAGGGGGTGACAAAAAATTGGCCAGTTTTGAGATCAAATGGCCTACTTATAGACCGATTTCTGATTTACCTATTTGTAAGATGATTAGAGGGCTAAAATTTGACATGTATGGTTAAAATATACTCAAACGCTTATATCTAGGGTATTGCATCTTAATAATTGCTAGAAACTAGCGTACTTAAAAACGGCATGTTAACATAAGTTTAACTCATGGCATTTCTGTAATTTTCGCAAATCTTTGAGTTTAGCAAAATCTAACTCTTTTATGTTTTTAATGAGGTCATTCTAAGCAACTTTAATAAAGGGTACTCCATTTGATCTCCTGCGGATGTCCCGCTATTCAAATTTCAATATTAACGGTCGATATTTAATATAAACAAATTAGAAATAAATTTCAGAATATTTTAAAATAACTATGGTAAATCCGGAGCGTTACACTATGGCTTGATCTTAGTTGTATGAATGCATAAATGACTCATATTGACGAAACCCTATGTGCTTTAAAAAGTTTCGAACGTTGATAATGTCTCGTGAGCAAGTTCAATCAGTACACTTAGTGGATTGATTCCTCACTTGTTAGGTACTTATGATATCCAATCCTTCTAACAGATTGGCCTCAACGTGAGGATCACCTAGTGCAAAAATCAATGCTATACACTCATCCAGTCCACACTATAGCAAACATTGTATAGCCATCCATAAATAGCAAAATACAAGTGTGGTCCACTTGATGAGTGGATGGGGCTTATTTTTTTAATTTATAAACTAATTTTTTTTTTCTTCACGTGCACTTACACACCCAGGCACACCCACTCACTCACACCACAATGGGTGCTTGAGCCCATGACTTTGTGTTGAAACACGTGTGAGTCTACCACTAAGCCATAGGGTCATAGGCACTTATCTATGCATGCGTACACTTATACATGGGTTTTGCTAGTGTCCCTACCAATGCTTTTAAGTAACACGTGGAGTGTCCAATTATTGATTTAATTGGGGGAAAACCAGAGTGAAAATGAAAATGTTACATTGATCAGATAATCACAACCCTTAACCGGACCAATCATTCATTCATGCAATTGAGGGAAACCATAGTGGAAATGAAAATGTTACATTGATAGGATGATCACAACCCTTTGAATGGGGCCAACTTGTTACAGCCCAGTTAATACCCAGCTCAGCCCCTGAACTAGAACCTGTGTCCTGGGCATCAATGGGGCCATGGCTAAATATTCAGCCTATAAGCCTCTGGTTCAGGCCCACTCGAGCCGGCACAGCCCAATTCACAACCCTATTATCAATTAGAGGTGCAAATGGGTCAGGTTATCCAACAATTAGTTGGTTGCGTCCTCTCTAAATTAGCCCAACTCAATGAGACCTGCACCCATTTTTTTAGTCTGATGTGAGTCATACTAAAATGGAGCATATGGACGCTCAAATTCAACTCAAAGCCAAGAAAAAAGTAGTGAACAGCCATTTTCAAAAAGGTTGTTACTATCCACTACTCAAAACAATCTGTACCGTCCAAATCGGTGGCCAATTTTAATGGATATATACCAAAATTCACACTAATTATTTTATTATATCAAATTGAATTTTGGATTGCTAGCAACTTTATTTTTTACCATCAATATTGATAGACACCACTAAACTCAATGGTGGGGAACATTAATTCTATAAAAACTCAATTATAATTTCTATGCCCAACGTAAACTTGTCTTAGACCCGAGCTAAACCCGGATCCATGTGATAGATGGTCCGGTCTGGGCTCTCAGTACTCGACCTGACCCATTAAATAAACGGGTCATCAATTTTCTACCCGGACTCGTTCTAAAATTTAAATGGGTCGGGTCCGGGACCCATTGATCCACCCCGATTCAGCCCAGCTGCATCCCTATAAGCGATACCCTACCTAAGATTAAGAACGAGAAAAACCCTGATGCTCTGCAAGATTTTGAAGTTTTATACACATGCACCTCTTCTTCGCACCATATACATCAATCCAGACCGTTCAAATTAAAGGAAAAGGCTAAAATAGAAATAATAGTAATAAAAAACATCAAATTCCATCAACAGACATTTGAATTTTGAAGATGAACGGCTAAAACTCTCCATTAAAACCATCGTTTTATGTCCAAAAACTAGGAAATTATAATCTTCCAATTATCAAACTATGAAAAATACAAATAAAAAATGGATGGTATCGATTAAGATAAAAATGCATGTTATGTATATATTCACACACATCAGCATCGTACATGCATATGGATAATAATACTCCATCAGCGTATAAAAAACTCATCTTATTGGAACATTTCTCCGTAAATAAAATCTTATCTCTGGAGCAATATCCTCCTAAAATCCTCTCATTTGAAGGCAGAGCTCTATTGTAAGCAAAACCCTCACTCGCAAAACCCCATCTTCCCTTCTTCTTTCCATATTCTCTTTATTTCCGTTCAATCTCAATCAGATATTTCTGGGTTTTTCTCCATGAGCATCTGGGAATAAGTTTCTTGGAATACAATCTAGAAAAAATGGATTTTGTGGTGCCTGCCAAACATACCCATTTTGGGTTTTCCACCTTCAAATGCATTCAAAAGGAGAGTGAAGTTGGTGTTAAGGTTAGATTCTTCTATGACTTCAATTTAAGCAGCACTAGTTCTTGTGTGAATGGATTTCTCGGTTACAAGGCCTGTTGTTGTCTGTTGTCTTCTGATAATGAGATGAAAAAGCCCGGTAAGTATCGGAAGAATCGGAGGAACCGGGTTTCGGCTGCCACGAAGGTCGAGACCACTAGTTCTAACGGTAGGTTGTCGAATCGCCCCAAAAACCCAGATGGGCATTCGAGCAACAGGCATTTTTCGCGTGGGTTTGATGATTTTGAAAGCAATGACCGTCTCCGGCGATTGGTTAGGAATGGGGAGTTAGAGGAAGGGTTGAAGTTCTTGGAAAACATGGTGGGCCATGGCGCGATTCCTGATATCATCCCGTGCACGAGCCTGATTCGTGGGTTTTGTAGAGCTGGTAAGACCAAGAAGGCAACCCGGGTTTTGGAGATTGTCGAAGACTCAGGGGCCGTTCCGGATGTCATTACATATAATGTTTTGATCAGTGGGTATTGCAAAATGGGTGAGATTGACAATGCTCTCTCGCTCTTGGACCGAATGAGTGTTGCGCCAGATGTTGTGACATATAATACGATTTTACGTAGTTTATGTGATCAGGGGAAGTTGAAGCAGGCGATGGAAGTTCTTGACCATCAGTTGCAGAAAGAGTGTTATCCTGATGTCATTACATATACGATATTGATCGAAGCGACTTGTAAGGAGAGTGGGGTTGGGCAGGCAATGAAGCTTTTGGATGAGATGAGGAGTAAGGGATGTAAGCCGGACGTTGTTACCTACAATGTTCTTATCAATGGGATTTGCAAGGAAGGGAGATTGGATGAAGCAATCAAGTTCTTGAACAGCATGCTACTGTATGGCTGTCAACCGAATGTGATTACCCACAATATCATTCTGCGTAGCATGTGTAGCACGGGACGGTGGATGGATGCGGAGAAGCTCTTAGCCGACATGGTTCAAAAAGGTTGTTCACCCAGTGTCGTGACATTCAACATCCTTATCAACTTCTTGTGTAGAAAGGGGCTGTTGGGCCGTGCAATCGATGTTTTGGAGAAGATGCCGCAGCATGGGTGCATGCCCAACTCGCTGAGTTACAATCCGTTGCTTCATGGGTTTTGCAAGGAGAAGAAGATGGACCGAGCAATCGAGTACTTGGATGTAATGGTATCTAGAGGGTGTTATCCAGACATTGTGACTTATAACACCTTGCTTACTGCATTGTGCAAGGACGGGAAGGTCGATATAGCAGTCGAGATACTTAAACAGCTCAGCAGCAAAGGTTGCTCGCCTGTTTTGATAACTTATAATACTGTAATTGATGGGCTTTCGAAGATAGGGAATACAGAAAGGGCTGTGGAGCTACTTGAGGAGATGTTGGGGAAGGGGCTCCACCCCGATATAATCACTTATTCTTCGTTGGTGGCTGGCCTTAGTCGAGAAGGGAAGGTTGATGAAGCAATCAAGTTCTTTCACGAACTAGAAGGGTTGGGTATCAGACCCAATGCTATCACATACAATTCGCTCATCTTAGGTCTCTGTAAAGCTCGCCAGACAGACCGTGCCATTGATTTCTTTGCTTATATGGTGTCTAAGGGCTGTAAGCCTACAGAAGCAACCTACACGATTCTTATTGAAGGTGTAGCTTATGAAGGTATGACACAGGAGGCTTTGGAGTTGTTGAATGAGCTGTGCTCTAGAGGGGTCATGAAGAAAAGTTCCGCACAGCATGTTGCAGTTAGGATGTAGGCTAGAGATGTTTGCCATCTGGATGTTTCAGATGAGAGGCTAGTGATGTATGCTGGTGGATTTTGTTTGTTGCCACCAAAGGTTACAAAGTATGGATTTGAACTATCTTGTATGTTGCATGAGCCTGTATCTTCATCCTCTGCAGTCCTAACAAGTTAAACTCAAATTCATTTTGATAAATGATCAATGGCAGCTTTATCTCAACCTCATTTTGGCATGAGTTGTATTGTAATTCTGAAGAATTTTCATTTAGTAGGCAATCTTTCCTTGATATAAAATACACAGCCTTTTTCTATGCTTTTATTTCCATTATTGCTCTGTAAATTGTCTCCTCTTCTTGGTCATTCAATGACATCTTGGCCTCTAGGTGCTATATGGGCTTCATGGCCAGTTAGTGACTGCAAATGTGATTTATCCTAGGTCTATGTTATCAGAATATTTTTTGCACTGTTTGCTCATTAGTCTTTGTGATACCCTTGTTGAGGCGTGATGGGGCGAAGGCATCAATGCAAGTCTTGGATCGCCTGTTGTGTACAATGAATTTCACCTACATGTAAGGAATTCCTAGTTTCTAACAATGCCCTGGATATTAAATCAGTTATCCTTGGTGTTAACTTAGTAGATTCCTTTTCATCGCTATGGGGCATTTCTGTAATTATTTTTCTTCATGCTTTGATAGTCATGTGTGAAATTGAATGTGTTTTCAAACCTTCAAGCTATCAAGTTTTTAGCGTTTTGGGTTTCATGCTTGTGCTTCTTGCATTAGGAAACTTTGTGGATTGTAAATTTGTTTTAGCACAAGTGATTGTTCTTCCTATGTGCTATTGCATTTCAACTGTGATTGTTATTATATTATAGCAAGGGAATTTCTTTTAACCAGGGATTGTAGTGTAGCAGTAGTGTTCTTATTGATTTGTAATTGATCATTGCAATATGAATCTTTTTTGTTGGTAAACATCTTCTAGCTGGAGCATGTTCATGCTTTACCAAAGGTGTTTTTTTCCCCACATGTTTACGTTTCCTCAGTTGGCTCCAACTTTGTAATTATGAGTGTGTGGAAAATAATCACACTATTATTAGAACATTAGTTTCTTAAAATCCTCCACCTTTCGTTTTATCACCAAATGCTGAGTCAGTTCTTCCTTGAGCTACCCTAGTCCTCTCTCACACTTGATTACACAATCGGCAAAGGAAGAGGGACAAAGCTTCCTCTAGATGGCACAGGATAACAAGTAAAGCAAAAAACTACATTAGAATATCAAACATTAATGCAGGTACGCCGACAATATAAATCACATTTTAACTCTATCCAACCCCCGATTGTCAAACATGATTAGAAATTAGAGAGAATGGATGACTGGGCTTGAACTCAAAATCTACCTAGGCTTCAACTCTAAAGCTGCTCGTTGTTTATAGCTTAGAGCAATTCCTACCAACTGGGCTGCAAACCCAACTTAGTGAAGTTGTTGGATAATACTTATGACTTGTAATCAATCCTTGCCATTCCAAATATCCCAAGAATTGAGAATTTATGGGATTTTCATCACCCATACCCTGTACTCGCCATATTGGGTGTCATTGAACTGTTGCAATCCCATTGTTGTGATCATTTCTCATCAAGGCCTTCCACTTTCTACAAGTAGTGGGCTGATAGCCTGATATAGCTGAAGGATGTCTGACCAAGCGAAGCTTTTCTGCAAGGAAGAACTAGAGTGGGCAAGAGCAGATGTGGAACAATGGTTTTATTGTTTCAAAATGAGGATGTTGGAGTCTAGTTCAGACTCCAAGTTAGCATAGGTATGGAAGTTAGATACTTGAAGCAATATGCATGCCTCTATAGTTTAAAGTCGAATTTTCTTTCTGTGAAATAACTTAAAGCAATATGCATGCCTGTATAGTTTAAAGTTGCCTCTTCTTTCCATGAAATAACTACGTAGAATTGTATGTTGGTCCTGCTGCTTGATCAGTTTCATATAACATAATGAAGAAGATGACGGCTTTTGCGTGTAGCTTCAAACTACTAAAGCCAATGGTACTCCCCATGCAGCGTCACCAATGAATTAGATTAGAAACCTCATCCAGTGAGCTGAATAGTATCTTCTATTTTGTTATTTGCAAACCCAACTTCAGAAATATAATCTTTAGAATATTCGAGTAAGAATCCATGTGTATCCACTATCCATGTCATCTCAATCACCATCATCATTGTCTAAGCTATCCATGTCATCTTAATCACCATCATCATTGTCTAAGCTTTTTCCCAACTAATTGGGGTCGCATCCATGTCACGCCAATACTTGAATATATTGTAAACCTCTACAATGTTTTTTGCTGACCTTTTTTTTTTCCTTTTCTTTTCTTTCGACTCTTTTATGTGGAGCATCTGTAGGAGATTTAAGTAGTCTTCCAAAAAAGGATCAATTTTGAATAATAACTAGGTTACTGGACACTATGAGCGATTCAACCAGTACTGCTGTACAGATTGGAGTGTTGCGTGACTAGGAGGCAACATGAGGAGAGGATGAGTGTGGCACAGATGAGGATGTTGATATGGATGTATAGAAAGCTAGGAGGGTAGAATCGAGAATGAGGACATCAGAAGCAGCCCGGTGCAGATCCCACATAGCTAGAACAAGACTATGATGAAGATGATGCAATCGGTGTTTTAAATATCGACGATATCGACCGATATATCCCACGATATATCTTGTATCCCACCTATGCGATACGAAACACACAAGTAGTGCGATATATCCCACATGCTCGATCCAGTGAGCATTTTCGATCCCTTTTTTTTTTTTTTTTGTAAATCATGTTAAATCAGTGTCAATTTCTTACAAATCTATGACTTTTCATATTTTGCATGAAAAATAATGAATTGGGAGCTTCGATTCCAAGATTTGGAGGAGATGGTCCGAGTTGCGGAAAATTGAAAAAAAAATCAAAATTTTCATTTTCTCGTAAATTGGTTTCAATCTTTGTGTCCAAACATAAAATCAAACATGTATGTAACCTGATCTAGTGATTCTTCTTGTGCTTTTGAATATATCACTTGTGTTTCCTCATGTCTTCTTACATTTATAAATTATATGAATAGACTTTGAATATACTTGCAATTATTCAGCTAGACAGCGCATAGATTAGGACCCCATATAAAGAAAACCTATTATGTGTACTTGTTTTTTGTAATGTTTCGACTTCTTAGTGTGCATTAATGTCTTTTTTAACAACCACTGAAGTTTCATTGAAAAATTTGACCAATTTCCCAATGTTTGCCCATGTTTCCACCAACAACGATACATTATGTGATACAACCGATATATCCCATGCGATAACTGATACGTATCCGTATCCAAAGGGTGCGATACGTAACATGATACCGATATTTTGAACACTGGATGCAATGATGACGGACATATGCCTAACTAGCTCCATAAAGTGATGGAAATACAGCCAGTATTTAAGAAGCTGGGCTGATCTGATTAGATCTTAACTCTTATGGAGTCATATGGAGTGTGTTGCAAACCACTGTGGATGGACCATGCCCCAAACGAATCTTGGACCCTTTTACAGTTTATTGTGGAGTGTGGTATATTCCTCTTCTAACCATTCACTTGTAGGCCACTAACAGACAGGTTAGGATCATCCTTAGCCTTCAAAAAAGAAAAAGAAAAAAGGATAGGATCATTCTATCAGGGAGCCTTTCAGGGCTAGGTGGATTGATGGTGGGGCCTGATGGGTGAATGGGCTGGATCAATGAATCATGGCCCTTGCATATACGAACTACGACACAAGTATACTATGCACCCATGCTAAGCTCCAGGATCCCATAATTCCTCTATCTGCCAAGATCATGCCAAAGCAGGTCCAAGGGTGATTACCCAAGGTTTTGATTACTTGAAACTCCAAAAATTTGTATCCTCTAATGAGTTGGTCCATTTAACAGCAGATTCTCACAATCCTGATACCTTTTTTGAGAGGAATTCTGTTGCTGATACCACTGTCATGCACTGGTGAAAGCTGCCACGTGCACTTTCATTGGTTAAGCATAGGTAGTGGAACCCACACAACCGAGTGTGTCATGCGTCACACAAAGATGCTTGGTTGACGTCCTACATGAAGCCAATCAAATCATATGCATCACCTTATTTCCATGTATTCATGGGGCAAGCAAAACTCATCATCATCATTAAAGCCTTAACCCAACTACTTGGGTTTTGGTACATGAGTCCCCTTCTGCCATTCCACTTTCATGGATCTATCCTCAATTACATTGGTCATCAAAGCTTTTCTTATTACCTCACCCAAGTCCTTTTGGGCCTTACCTTACCCTTTTATAGCTTCAACTTGAATCAACTCAGTCCTTTGTTGCTGATACACATGGCCTAACCATATCAGTCTACTTTCCCTCCTTTAATTACCTCTTGGGCTTCTCCTAAGTTCCCTCAAATGTATTTATTTCTAGCTCTATCCATCCTCATATTACCACTCATCCATCACAGCATCCTCATTTCAGCTATACTCAATTCTACAAAAAAGAAGCCATACCTTGTTCTATCATCTTGCTATTCCTTGACTGCCCAACATTCTGTCCCATAAAGCATGGGGTCTTATAACTGTCCTATAAAATTTCACCTTTGGTTTGATTGGTATGCAGTGATCACATAAAACTCTAGAGGAACATCTCCACTTCATCTGCCTAGCTCTATTTCTACAAGCAACATCCTTCACAATTTCTCCGTGCTCATTAATTATCAACCGAAGATTTCAGAAGGGGTCATTTTGGGGTACTTACTGGCTGTCAATTTTTACTAATTGCTCGTTTCCACACTGATTGTTACTAAAATTGCATTGCATATACTCTTATTTTGTGCGGCTAAAATTGTAGATTATCTCTTTGTAATTCTAGCTTTGTCCTTACCCCTTTTCTCATGTATCAAATCAATGTCATGCAATGGAACCTCTTCCTGTGAATGCTTAGGTAGCTCATCCATAACCAATGAAAAAAGATACAGACTCAACGCCGACCCATGGTGTAGGCCTACTGTAATTGGAAACTCAGGTATCTCTCCACCAAAGGTCGTCGCATTAATTACCACTCCCTTGTACATTTCCTTCATGTCAATACATGATCTTGATGCTCATTTCTTTCCCAACACCCACCAGATTGTCTATCTAGAGACCCAATCTTTCCCATTTTCTTAGGCAACATATAGAGTTTTTATTGATAGGGAACTATTAACATATATATTGGAGGGGACATGAAAGGCCTTACTTGGAAATCTCATCCAACCATCATTTTATCACCATCCTCATCATCTAAGCCCTTTTTTTTTTTTTTTAGAAAGGTAACAAAAATCACCGAAAAAGGCAAAAAAGCACAAATAAAGCCCAGAAAATGCGAACCAATCACTATGGTCGGAGGCTTTAATACAATTTACCCAACCTAGAACATCTAAATTCGCCCTTTTAAAGACATCCGTAGATGACCCGCTTGTGTTTTGGAAGCACTGATCGTTCCTTCCTCCATCCACAATCATCTAAGCCTTATCCAACTAACTTGGTTTGGCTATGCCAATCCTGTTCCACCATTCCTACCATCATGTCAAGATTCATGAGAACAAGGATATGGCATAAGTTTTACGTCAGCTGCCTGCCTGACACAACCCTTGTCCTTTATCCAGGTTTGGGACTGCCAATTAGAGCGCAAAAACTCAAACAGGAGCAATCTATTCATTTTAAAATGACTAAGAGCATCCGATGCAACATTCCTTTTTTTCTGCAATATTGTTGAAGAGTTACCTTGTGGTTCCAACTAAGACAGGATGTCTCTGTCCAAAACATGAACTCTACTTCTTCTCGAACATATTCCCATTTCTGAAACATCTGCCACTTCATTACTTTCCCAGCACGCATGCTTAATTCAAATTGACAATTTCAAACAGAAGTCCTTTATAAGCTTCAATAAAAACCTGAGTCCCCAGGGAGAGAGGCCTCCAAGCATAAGTCATAGCCTTGAGTCACTTCCCAACTCTACATCATTCAAAATCAGCTGGTCACAATGCCTTTGCCAATCAACCATCACTCTAATCTCAGCAATTAGATTGGACACAGCCCCATATGCATGCCGAAATGCAAATATAAATCTACTGCAGTGGTCTCGACAACCACAACCACCTCCACCCACACCTGGATTACCTTTAGGCCCCATTTTGGCTGGCACTTAAAATGAGTTCATCTCATTTTAATTAGTGGTAAATGTCTATTAGAATTTTGGCAAGTATAAAAAATCATGATAATTCATAATATAAATTATGGTCTCTAAGGGGTTTGTTTGGTTGCACCAAATTAGACTGATTGAGCATGAAATATCAAGAAATTTATTGCAAGCCAAAAACTCATTTTCACCAACTGCAGCAGGTCTCAGGTTCAAGACATACTAATTGCACTAGTGGGTGCATTGTGGGACTGACAGGGTGGGTGCATGGCGCAACTAACAGGGTGGGTGCATTGCATGACTAACAGAATAAAAGAGTCACCTTTCAAAAAAAAAAAAAAGAAGCCAAAAACTCATTTTCACTAGATAAGTTTTGATTTTAGGAGGAACATATCGAGCATGATTTCCTCTTTTTCTTTGATATAAATCTTTGGAACCTTGTCTAATTCTCTCTGACCATACGAAGATCTTTTTGTCATCTCCATAACTTTTTTTTTTATGACACGCACTCCCATAACTTGTCAATCAACTAGACAGTTGATCTTCCTGGCATAAATCCATACTGATTTTCTGGTCCGGTAAGTGAAACTCGTGTTTGTGAATTTCAGGTATTGGAACCTTACATGGCCAAGGGATTAGACATCATCAGCATTGCAGCTCTACCAATCCACGAGGTCTGGTTCTTTGAGAATTTTGCAGCATCCTTTTGAATGTATGGCTCTCTTTTCTACCGTTCTCATCATATCAGACCCGTTAACTAACGAATGCTTGAAATGCTTGAAAGCATCAGTGGGTCCATGCGTATCTGTACAAAATGTGAGCCCACTTTGAGGGGAACAGTTTACATATCTTCATTCCTGCTTGTTTGCTATCTATTAGGAGGCCGTGATGTGTCCATGGTATCCAATCCATTCATCACGTGCGCCCCATCATGTTCTCTTTTGAGCCCAAACATTAGGATGGCCCAAAATTCACGCAGGCTATACCATGTAGAATCATGCTTCAAACCTGTAAAATCACATGGGCGTTGCCCAGTGGAACTTTGGACGCCAATTAACCATGGTGAGGCGCATGTTACGAATGGATTGAGTGCATATACAAAATAGGATGGACTGCACTCGCAATCTAGAAGGTTTCAATGGTGGACATCCTGGCGAGATCAGGCCTGTGGTGGGACTCACCTGGGTTTTGCATCAGGCTGATTTTTGGGACAGATCTTGGGGGGGGGGCACCTTTTTGTATAGATTGAATGTGGCCTCTCCATCACGGTGGGCCCACCGTTGCCGAATAAACAATATCCAGGCAAACCTGCAAATCCAGGCTAGATTGTGTTTGCTGCAGCTCCCTAAGTTGTGGCAATTCATCCACCAGACACAGTGGCACACATGCAACCTAATCATGACCATCCACATTGTGGGCCCCACAGTGGACAATCTACCAATTGGACCATCTACTAGATCAATTGTTTACTTCTCTCCCTTTTTTTAAATATTATTTTTTTGGAGAAGATAGTCTTTTGACTGATTGTTAGAGGATATTTGTTGCATAAATCATAGTGGAGGAGGATGAGTGGGCTCTTGACTAGTTGCACTTGAGGTCCACTTAGTACATATCTGAGTGTGGGCCCTGTCGCTGCTGCATTGTTGGATGATCACAGCCATTAACTTGGTGTCCAGAAAATCCTGTAAGATTAACTTTCTGAATCCAATTAATCGACTTTTCCCTTTTGACTGACTTTTGTTTCAGAAATTCTTGCCTGACTCGCACATATATATGGGGGGCATGTGGACCGCTACGCAGTGAACAACTTTATGTGCATGAGATCCACTCCGTCCATCAGGTGGGCCACTCCATGTTTAGTCTAGAGCCAACGATCACACTGATGCAAAACTTTGGTCAGCAGTGATGTTTATATGCCATCAAATACAGTTCATAACGTCATTCCTACTAGGATGAACTGAAAACACAAATATTAGCCTGATTTAAAACTTCTGTGGCCTCACGAATATTTCAACTCTGGACATTCAATCCTCACATTTTCAGCCCACTTGAGTCTTGGATAAATGTCTAATGTCCTATAATGAGCTCACAAAACGGATGGACGGGATGGGGTGGATTTCTCAAAACATCATGGTGGGCCCACCTAGGTTCCCAGCGCAGGAAATCCGCGTCCTAGCATCTAGTGGTGGGCCAAAAGGTTGCACATTGGTTTTTTCTTTCATTTTGGGACGTATGGTGCTGGTTCAATCATCCAAACGGCATATATCATGGCCCCACTGTGGATGAGACGGCGCTCCGAAAGTCGAGAAGCCCCCCATATTGGAAAAATCCTAACCCTTCAATAGATGGAAAACAGATAGATGATTAAGACAGAGAACCCAGCAAGGGTCCAGCATCCCACCAAGAAAATGGCCAAATATTATACGGCTAGAATCTTCCATTTCCAACCTAGGAATTATCAGTGCATAGACCGTCCACCATTCTATCATTTTTATTTATTTATTATTGAACCATGGCCCAACCTTCATGCCCGAGACCATTGTATAATGAACGGCGGATGCATTACCAAGCTTTGTAGGCTAAGCTTAACCTACAACGTGATGTGTGGGGCCCACCACAATGTTTTCATGACATCCAATCTGTCCATCATGTGAGCCCCCTCATAGTCTCACCGCCTTCCCAAATTAGGCCGATCCAAAACTCGTTGGGCCCCACACACAATCTGAAAGGTTTTTTTAACAATAGGCATCCCCATCCCCACTGTTCCCTGTGGTGTAGCTCGCCTGAGTTCTGGATGATCCTGATTTTTGGAGGCTATGGAGGATATCAAGGGACGCACATGATGGACGGATTGGATTTTATGCACACTTCACGGTGGGCCTCACACAATGCATTGTAAGTTAAGATTAACCAACAAAGCATTGTATTGGATCCGGCTGTCGGCATCGAATACAATGTTCTTTTTCCTAGGCGTCCATTTTTTCTAATGAATGTGCGGTTCATCCATTGAATGGACGGCCCTGGATTTTCTCTCTCAATCACCTTAGCATATCTTTGAGAAAAGCATTGGGTGGACCATATGAGAGGAGGCAGGTGAGCCAACCAGGTGCAGGAGAATCTACAGATTGGGTGGTATACGGTCCATCTCCAGATATCCAATCACAGCCATCTGAAAATGACATTCTTAAAATCAAGCATTATAATATCCAAAATGCCCCTATTCGTTTTGGCCATTCACAAGCATGCTGACAAATCGCCGAGGGATTGCGTGGTAAACACAACACCGTGAGCTAAGTGGTGTGAGGAGTGTGGAGCCCAATGTGATGTACGTGTTTTATCCATGCTGTCCATCCGCTTTTCTGGATCATTTTATGCATGATGCCAAAATTGAAGCATGTCCAAAGCTTAAGTGGATCACACCACAGGAAACAGAGGGGATAATGACGTCCACCGTTGAAACCTTCCTAGGGTCGGCAAAGATGTTTATTTGTCATCCAAACTGTTCATACGGTCACACAGATCTGGATCAAGGGAAAAACAAATATCAGCTTGATTCAAAACTTCCGTTGGCCTCATTAAGTTTTCAACAGTGAGCGTCCAATTCCCACCAATTACTGTAGTGTGGTCCACTTGAGTTTTAAATATCCTTCAATTTTGAGTTTATTCACTAAAATGATGTGAAAAAATGGATGGACGTTGTGGATAAAACACATACATCTAGGTAGGTCCCACAGAATCCTTACACCATATAGCTACGCCGGTGTTGGGTTAACTGAGGTGGTGAGATGATGGGTTAACTGAGCTGGTGGGTGATCCACGTCTGGAGATTTTTTTATTTAGTGGGGTTTTCTATGATTTTCATGAATTAAAAAAGTTTCCATCAAAATAAAAAGAATTTAAATTTTATTATAAGTTAATAAATAATTAAAAATGTTCAAACGCACACGTAACAAGATGAGTCATTTTTACATCTATGCCCTGTTTGGTCGATGCTTGAAAATGAGTTAATCTCATCTTTAATTAATCATAATTATAAATTAGAGATTATTATCTTAATATCTAATACATTATTATAACTAACTAAAATGCAATGAAACCATTTTATGGCGTCAACCAAACAGGCCCTAAATTATTTTTGCATTAAAATTGCGATTTCATCACAATTTTAATAATTTCATGATAAAGAATTGATTCCCCACCTTAGGATTACCCGATGGAAGGGAAGGGAAGGGAAGGGAAAGGAAGCGTAAGTGAGCGTTATTCAATATTGATGATAATACCCCTAGGGTGGTGCTCACCTTGATGTATGCATTGTACATCTATGATATATGTGTTTTATATATATGCAGTCCATCTATTTTGATAGCTTAAATAAGGACATTAGACAAAAAATGAGGCAGATTAAATCTTAAGTGGACCACACCACAGGAAAACAATGTTGATTGAACGTCCACCATTAAAAACTTACTAGGGCCCACAATAATGGTTATTTACCATCCAACCCGACCATCTGTCTTGCGGGACTACTATAGGCCAGGTGTAAGTTCTTAGGCAGATCCGAAGCCCAAGTGGGCCATGCGCCAGCCTCAAGCAATGGTTGGATTACACAGTTTTCAACCAAACAACTAATTGCATATGAAATCTGGACTTCAAATTCAGTTTCTGCAATTTGGGATTCCAATACCGAAATTTGAATTTTCTTTAGAAATTAGATTCTGCAACCAAACAGGCCCTTAGTTGTACATCCAACATCCAACTAAGGTGTGTGAGGCCATTGTAGTGTTTGTGACATCTTGCCTGCCTACCAAGGCAAACCAATTATCAAGTGATGCACGTTATAAACAATCATAAACAATCATTTAAAACCCTTCACATGAAACAAATCATGAACAACCAAAAACCTCCAGATTCATGTGGAGCATCTCATTTTATAGAGTAGATTAGGTGAGACCTCGAGGTAGGTGGGATCCCTGACTGTGGGGTTCACAGTGATATATGTGCTTTAAACCACACCGTCCCAACCATTTCCAAAGCTCATTTTAGGGCATGATCCCAAAAATGAAGCATGTCCAAATCTTAGGTGGACCACACCACTTGAAACAGTCATGATTGAATTCCCACCATCAAAAACTTCATGGAGTCGACCGGAATGTTTATTTGCCATTCAACCTGTTGATAAGCTCACAAAGACCTCTATGAATAGACCACACAAATATCATCTTGATCCATAGCTAATGTGGCCCACAAGAAGTTTTTAATTACTACTGTTTTTGGCACTATGCATTGGTACATCATGAGGAGCTGAGCAAGCATGCCTTCTTCACCCCGCCCTAGCAAGGATGAGATTGTAAGTAGAAACAAAACCTGACCTAGCCCCTACCAACCGCCAACCTAGTTAGATCAAATTTAGACTCTTGGTTTGGATTGCTTCATTTTTTGGATCATGCTTTAAAATGAGTTTTCAATACAGATGGATGGTGTGGATGTACTGGGCCCCACAGTCAAGAGTCCCACGCACCTTGGTGTATCCGGGGCCTCACCTAATCCGCTCCCCCCATTTTTGTGGTTGAGTCGATGTGATTTTTGGAGCATTTCATTTTCATGGCAGGCCAACCTTGCTAGAAGGGAGAGATGACATGCAAATGCCATGATGGTTGGATTAGCTTTGTGTGACTGGTCCGAGTCGACTCAGTTTTGTTTGGACCCAGCTCTAACTCACCCTTGACAAGTGTGGGTTGGGTTGGTTTATTGCCCACGCGACCCGTCACCCGATCTGAGTCCATCAGAGTTGCCGAGTCATTTAACCAGGTCCAGTCATTGATTTGTACTAAGGTGTCAGCGGGCCGGGTTCGGGCTTAAAAATAGAATTTTGAATGGGCCCGTCCCGAAACAGTTTAAAATCAGGGCCGAGACCTACCCAGGCCCGGCCCGTTGAGAGCCAATTTGCACTTGTTCATTCATTCCATGCTCTATGCCGCTATTTGTATTCCATGATCCAAATACCACATTGATACGATGGTTGGATGATTTTGACCCTTTAAATGTTGATAACCGTCCTGTTGGCGTTTTTTTGTACGGCCCATAGAGCGTATGGTTACGATCATCTTTCAACTATTAATCTTGACCTTCAATTAATTCTATTGATTGGACGGTTAGGATCTTCTGATGGTTGATTGCATACAAGTTATTTGCAGTTCCCATCTCACCGGACACGCCACAAACATGTATTACGATCTGGACCATTGATCTAGTCGGCCACGATGTGGATGGGCTCTGGGAAAAAAATCAAAGCGATTGCATAAGTAATAGTGTGTCTTTTGCTGGTTGGATGTGAGCCACTGCTTTAACCGTTGCTATATCAGGCCACTGATCTGATGATTACCATAGTTCAATTCCTTAGCTTTTGGATGTGTAGACCATCCACATGGCAGCATATCAAAACAACAGTCCCGATTACTTGATATGTTTGCCACGTGGACCTTGAGCAAGTGCACTGCACAGAGCTTCAAAATACAACCGTGATGCACGCTTCTCTGATGATCCATATTCGAGTGTTCTCGACCATAAATGCCCATATTTGGTAATCGGAACCGTTCATCTGGTGGAACATCATTTGATGGACCAACTAAATGGTGAACTTTTCCACCAAATGTTGACCGTTTTCTCATTTTCTGCTCAAATGTTTGTGTGTGGACCACCTTTAGATGGCTATCATAATCCAATCAAATAGTTTGATTTATGAGCTATCTGCCAACCAATCCAACGGTCTTGATCACGTTGATGATACATCAAAGGATCCCACCGTATTCCAATACACATATCCTAACTGTCCATAAGTCCAGCACCATTTCATGTACTCCAGTGCAAAATTCACACTGATCATGAGATCCAAGCCACCTATAACTAGCCCTTGTTTTTCATAGCCATCTCTTTCCCAAGCCATGGAGCGGATGGTTATGACGGCCTGCAAAAGTGCTTCATTAGAACCATGAAAGATTCATGATGGTCCCCAAAAATAGATGGCTCAAAATTGTTTATCGAACATATTTTTGCACAAAAAATCTTGGCCGTCCATTGTATTCGCAATTGGCTGAACGGTTAGAACCGTCGAATTGGTTCGATTTACAGCAGGATAACCCATGAAAAGTGCGATGCACCTAATGAACAGCTCAGATCAATAGATTGGACGATCGAAAACCTGAAATCTCCACTAGACTCAGATCGACTCGATACTTAATAGCATGAGTATTAAAAAAAAAAACAGCTTAATTTGTCCAAAAAACAACTGAGTATTACTGAGTCGATCAAGTTGGGGAACTGACTCGTCAAGTCTTACCGAGTCGCAACTGATTCTCACTCGCCAGCGAGTTTCTTAGTGACTTGGCTTGAAATCTCGTTGAGTTGAGTTGACTCAGCTGAGTTTCGATTCGAGTCACGTTTCTTGATATTTTTAAACAAAAAGCCAAATGCATTTCACATAACATACATGACTAAGTAGTCATGCAACTTTCTTTTACTTATTATCATTTCGGGCACTGTCCAACCACCATCATACGTTCAAGATTCCTCAGCATTTGTAATATTCCAAAACTCAAAAAAAATAAAATAAAAATAAAAATAAAAATAATCCCAAAACCAAAATGACAGGTTCTCTATCGACGATGATTTAGTATTCTGCTGGCCCACCTGAAAATGTACAGCTGATGAATCTCACTGCAGTATTTAGGCCCATCTTCGGCGATCCACACCGTTCATTAGGTGGGTCTTTTCGTGGATGGTCCAAGGTACAAAGGTTCTATGATTTTATCCATTCATCGCTCCTGCCATCCAGTTAAAGGGCTTTATCAGCTGGCAGCTAGAATATCGACTGTTCCCTCTTCAGTTTCAACCGTTCATTTAAAGGATATGTGGGGCCGGCAGAAGTAGATAATGTGCAGGGCATCTACACCAACGGTTTATAGAATGGTTGGTTTCAACAATGGAAAGTGGGCCCTCCAGACTACCAGCTGACGAGTGACGACCAATGATTTTGAGTAAAATCGATAATTTCTTCTCCATCACTCAAAGGTGGGCCCCACTCTTACCATGATAGTTCATCACTATTTTAAAAATGGTGGTGACACTTGCACCGTACGAATTGCATAGCTGTGCCGCGATCCAAACCATCCGAAATTCATGACCCAGTACTTGTGGACGGATCATAGCCTAAAAATCAAACTGACCAGATAATGATAACCGTCTGATTTTTCCCATTGAATGTGGATCACTCAATATCTTACTTTCAACCATCATTTTGACTTCCACCAATCCGATGTACAGGATTAATCCATCAACATGATTTTGAACATACCATCAACCTACAATCTTCCCCATAATTTGGATGGTCCATATCACATACCTACAATTCAGAACATTTTCAAATGGTGGTGAACTACTATTGTAAGTGCAGTCAATCCAAAACAACCACAGGCTCTCTCAGCCATCCACCACAAAAGAAAAGAAAAGCAGCCCCACGTAGAAAAAAACATTCCCTACAAGCTTTTTGCTTGAATTCATGAATACAAAGCCATGGAGAAATCCACATCCCAAATAGAAGAAGAAAACCAAGTTGGATTTTTTTCATGTTGGGGTCGTTTGAAGTTTTTCAAGCTTCGATGGCGTAAGAGACAAAGGCATGGAAGTAGCCATTTCAAGCAACCGGTATTTTTCAAGAGCAAGCATCCAAAACCAGGCAGTTTCAGGTATGACCCTCTAAGCTATTCTCAGAACTTCGATGAAGGTGGTTGGGATGAAGAGAGTGAGAATCTTAGCCGTGGATTTTCTTCTAGGTTCGCGGTGCCGATACCGCTGCCGCGCCCATGAAAAGCGGTTTTGTGGGGGTTGGTGAAACCACTAGAAGAGAATTGGTGAGTGGTTTTGGAGGTTGGGAGAATGGTGTAGTGTTACTATCATTGTCAAAAGGGTTGTATGTATATATGGGTGTGTATGTGTGGGATATACAATAATTAAAAATACATGCATGTTGCCTGGTTAGCCTTGAAGAATGTTAATGTAGTGTAGAGAGAGAGAGAGAGAGCCTCAAATTACTTATCTAAATGAAAAGCTATTGAAATGTATGGCCATAAGGCCTCCTGGGGTAATGCATGGAAACCGATGGCTTCTTCAGTAGTAATGGATAATCCAAAAATGAAAATGATTCCTAACTCTATAAAAGAGCAGCCATAGCGGATTCAAAAACCCAGATACCCACACACAAATAAATAAATAATAAAGAAGATTAAAAGATTACTTGTTTGGTTGAGAAATTTTTTTACAAACGATCGATTGCCTAACTGCGATTCATTTCTCCGATTTCTTTCTTAGCATCTCAGGTATATGATCTTCAAAATCGACCGCTTCAAGTCGTGTTATGGAATCGCTTTTTTACCTAAGTTTACGGTATTGGTCATTGGCAATTATCGATAAGATATAGCAACTTAGATTCTGTCATTAATCTTTAGCAAGCAGTGGTGGACAATCGACTTCGAAATTTATTTTAGTTTTGAAAATTTCTAACATTATATGCACCTTTGCACCAAAAGGAGTTCTTTTGTAGGTGTTTATAATTTATGGTGTCTGGTTCATACGCAACTACAGTTGGTGTATGTTGTAGCCATGAAGCTGACTTCATGTATGTGTATGTTTCTTCATGTATGTGTATGGTTCAGCACTTGTCTCTTTGAGTGTTTTGGATACTGTGAAGATGAAGGTTCTCTTCTATCATTGCCCTTTTTATGATCAGATAAGAGTAGGTGTATCATAAGTTATGATACAATCATTTATACAAAAATGTGTTGTGTTGAATATCCTATCGGTACAAAAGGTGGGCCACACCATGATGATCATCTGATATGAAATTTAGGCCGATCCATGTACACATAGAGTGGAATACAAATTCAATACTAATGGACAGCTGTTTTTAGTGTTCTGGAATGGACCAATCAATGAGTGGACTGCTAGATTTTCATACAAGTGTTCATCATGGTGTGGCCCATCTTTTGTACGGATAGGATATCACATGTGACATGTTGGCAGGAAGGAAATGGTTGTATCATAAATTTGAGAAGGCAGCTGTATCTGATAATTTCAGTTTTTATTTTTGGTTTGGGTGTGAAAGAGGAAATCGCTTGCCACAGTTAACTAAATGTGGCTACTCATGTCAATCCAGACCGTCTAGTTGGTGGCTCAGGTGATAGATGGAGCATGACCTGAGAATCACATTGATCAGATGATCTTAACCATCTGACTTCACCAATCGAGTCTGGACTGCTGTACGTTTTAATTTCAACCCATCTATTAGTGGCAACCATTTGGATGGTTGGGATCTCTCCGGCGGTGTGATCCTCTATCCATGATCCATCGGAATGCAGCCTAGCTACTACATAATAGCTGCTGAGGAGGTTTCTCTTTGGTGTATTGGATCAGAGAGGGACACTCGTTGATCAGCGAGGAACATGTGGGGGTGGTGTAGTGTATCCAAAGCGTCCATCTAGTGGATCCTCACCACATAAAGTCCTCAAACGAAAATCAGAATGGAAGGACCAACCTATCGATCTGGACAGTGGCCTTGAAATGGACGGTCTAGATTAGAACATTGTTCATTCTAAGATCATCGACTCAATGTGATTTCAACGGAGGGCCATCTAGTGATAGGAACCACTGGAGGGATGGTTGTGGGAGCGGCTTAGGTGTTATTGGGTAACACATTTGTGGGACCGTGGGGCTACCTTGATGTATGTATTGTATATCTACGCCGTCCATTTGTGGGTGTTGCCCTGACCGTGGGGCCAACTTGATGTTCTTCCAGCTGATTTAGAGCATGTCCAAAAACAAAACAAAAAAATGAAGTAATCTCAAGCGCCCACCATTAAAAAGTTCTTGAAAGTTTTGGATCAAGCTGATATTTATGATTTTCCTTTATTTTGCCTGTGTAACCTTAATTATGAGCAGGTTGTATGACAATTAATAAACAATATATATTAGAGAGGTAAATGGTCGGGTTCGGGGCGGGTTTAGCCAAAACCAGACTCGCCCATTTACTAAACGCGTATGGGTCCAAATTTTAGACCCAGACCATTTTACTAAATGGGCGGGTCCGGGTCGGGTCTGAGTCAGCCCATCAGACCCATTTATAAATGGGTTTGGGTCTGGTAGAGGGAGATCCACCCAGACCCATTTATTAATGGGCCGGGTCTAATGGGTTTGAGTCTGGATCAAGTATGCAAGCATTTTACAAGGCTTAAAACCAAGTCTGGACGGATCCCTTGTAACATAGACCAAACCCGTCCACTTACTAAATGGGTTTGGGTCGGGTTGGGCCGGGCCTAATATAAAGGAAACCAAACCCAAACCCATTTAACAAATGGGTCTATTCTTGGACCCAGACCCGTACCATTTAACAAATGGGTCGGGTCTGGGTCGGGTCTAAATGGGTTGGGTTTGGATACCCCATCGGGTGACCCATTTACAGCCCTAATATATATGGTGGGTATAAGGCAGATTTTAATGGTGGGTGTTCAATTACCACAATTTTCTGTGGTGTGGTCCACTTGAGATTTAAATTTCTTCATTTTTTGGACCATGCCCTAAATTGAGTTGAAAAGAACAGATGGACCATATAGATATACAACACATATATCAAGGTAGGCAACACCCACGAAGGAGTTAACCACATAACACCTGATTCACTGCCGATGGTTCAGACCCTCCACACCTGTCCCATGTCAGTGGTTGGGCGACAAGGCCCTGGGGCTGATTCCGTGAGGCAGGACTTCACCAAAACGCTAAGGCCCTGTGGCAGGATTTGATTGGCCAACCTATGTGATGTCGATAAGGTACCTTGACCTAGCTTACTCAACCTAGCCACTTCCAAATATGCTTTGCATGAGCTTATCTTGGCAGCAGCAGGTGGCTTAATCAAATCTCCACACATCAAGGCTTTACTATGTTGGTGAGCCCCAGCCTCACCTAATCCGCCCCCACAAAGATTCTTCTCTCTGTTAATTATTATCTTTTAAACAAAGGCTTTTCCCGATCGAGTCAGCTCCATGCATCAGAATGCGCCTTACAATTTACATGAATGGCCCACTGATCATGAACTACAAATGATTTGTGCCGTTGATGGCCACAGTCTCCACTATAATATATCCTGTGTGATCACAAGCGGACGGTAATCACCAATCACAGTCCAAATTTTATTTTGCATGGCCCATTAAAGACCCTAATCATAAGAAAAGAAGCATGCTACAGCAACCTTCTCTTTGGACGAATTTACAAAATCGACGAGAAAAATAAAATATTATACAAACCAAGCACATGAATCCATGCTGGTGTGTATTTTAAACCACTTAATTCTGGAGAGCGGATTAGGTGTGACTCAGCCTCACCCAAGACGCTATGGCCCTTACCGTGGGGCTCACCATGATTTATGTATTCTAAATCCATGCTGTCCATCTGTGTTGCCAGATCATTGTAGGACATGAGGCCAAAAATGAAAGAGATTCAAATTTCAGGTAGATCATACCATAGGAAGCAGTTGTGATTGACAATTAAAAACTTCTCATGGGCCATCAGAAATTTTAGATCAAGCTGATATTTGTTTTTTCCCTTCATCCAGGTTTATGTGACCTTATCAACAGGTTGGATGGCAAATAAACATCACGGAAATAAGGTGGGCTCTTTGGAAGTTTTTAATGGTGGGGCTCAATTACCACTATTTCCTATACCATGGTCCACCTAAGATTTGAATCTGCTTCATTTTTGGATTCATGCACTAAAATAATCTTAAAAAAATGGATGAACGGCGTGGATATAGAATTCATACATCAAGGTGGGCCTAATGGTAAGTGCCAGGGTGGCACCTAACCACTCCCTTCGTACGGGTAGAGAATTAACCTTGGAGAAGATGCATGCTCTACAAGTTATTCACCTGCATGTGAAAATTTATTCACATGCTTACCAAGGCTGTTCACCTATTCATATGAGAATTCATCTACTAGTACGTTATTGCCCTGTGGAGCCCATCGTATTGTTTGTATGTCTTCTAAGCCGTCCATTAAGTGAGCCCCACCAATACGATGGAATGTCACAAAAATCAGACATATCCCATCGTTAGGTGGGCCATGCTGTCAAAAACAAATAACAGCCAAAAAAAAAAAAAAAAAAAAGAAACCTTCGAATTCACGTGGTAACCTTGGTTGGATTGGCCTGACTTTCAAGGGCTTCTTTTTTTAATATTATTTTTATAACTTACTCAGTGATGTGACGTTGCTGAACAGGTTGGATGCCACACACCACCGTGAGCCACGTGAAGTGCGTGCAACGCATGAACCGTAGGATCTCCATCCACTCTGTCCATAGGTCAGGCCACCTCATCCTTACCAATCTTTACAAAAGTTAGCTCCATAAAAAATTCAGATGGGCCACACCACAGGGAAAGAAAAGGGAATTTTACAAAATTGTAACCACTTTGTATAATTTACATGCAGACGCTACCTTTTTAAAAAAATGTTTTCAATAAGCTACTTCATTAATTTCATTAATTAAGTAGTTATCACTATATAGTACCTGCCATTAGATTTATTAATGGCCCATTTGGGTTAGCCAGGGTGACAGAAGGGCTTGGCAGCTCGGGTGGGTCCATTGGGAGTCATCTTAATCATTGTCTAAAAGTTAACCCTATTCATGATTCAGGTGGACCACATGCATGATTGAAAACCATATATAACAAAACGCTTGCCCTCTAATATTTTCCCTTGGTGTAGTTGTGGACACCCCCACCCTAAACTAACAAGCTGATTGAAATTAGACTGATGGTGGAACCCCCTAATCCAAACCCTAACGCTAGCCTAAACTTTAAACCGAATCATAATCCAAGCCCTAATCCTAAACCATAGAACCCTGGAAACCTAATCTTAGGAATCTCAAAACTCGACTTGTCAACTCAATTCACCGAGTCAACTCGCTGAGTCATTCCTAGTCAATTCATTGATTGAAATCTGGTTGATCCACCTAGTCAACTCAAATCCCAAATCAAGCCCAAAGCCAAGGTCGAATCCAACCCATAGGCCCACTAGAGGTCTGCAGAAACTCTAGCAAATGGACCATAATGCAATAGGAGCTCCCACATGCTTGTGGGAGACTACCTGCCAAAGTAGGAGTGTAACCATGCCTTGGGCGGCAGTTTATGTAAAGACCCTTGTACCCCTCATTGAGCCTAAAATCATTGTTTTGCTAGCTGATCCAATCGACTAGATCGTGTCATGTGGCAATATGGAATCTCAACCATTTAACCCGATTTCAACACTGATTTTCCTAG
Source organism: Liriodendron chinense (assembly GCA_003013855.2). Lineage (NCBI taxonomy): Eukaryota > Viridiplantae > Streptophyta > Magnoliopsida > Magnoliales > Magnoliaceae > Liriodendron > Liriodendron chinense. The sequence continues at coordinate 90,106 of PVNU02002946.1, read as the reverse complement.
GAATTATAGAAAAATTGGGCTTGGGGGCTATTAATAGCCCCCTCCCATTCCATTTCATCATCCTTCACCATTTGGTAGATCCATCATCCCTCCTCATCCATTAAATCTAGTAGAGTCGAGATCCATCTCTCGCTAAGGAGAGGAAAGATCCATCTTTCACCATTTAGATCTAGCCTCTCAAGCAATCTAAAGTCCCAATCTAAGCTATTCAATCCAACCCTTATGACACTATTGCCCACCCATCCGTCTAATCTTCAATAAACTTTGTTGGTCCCAACGTTAGCATTGTACAACATCTTTTCCCTTACAAAACTCTCCTGCTTATCTCATTCATAGCATTTTATAAATGTATTCTCACCCAATCAACTCGAGTATATGCTCTGAGGCTTACTGAGTTCTTCAAATTATGCCCGTTAAAAACTTAGGTCGATTGACTATTCTACTCGACAAGCAAGTGAGTCAGGGTATATTTATCTAGCCCAAGAGATTGCTTGGCGCCAATGGTGCATTAAACATGACATTACACACACTATCACATCATCAATGTTTAAGAACTTGAACTAATCCCTGAAAACTTATTTAATCCTTGGAATTAGAGACCATACACTTGTATAGGTAGAGTGGGTGCCTAACACCTCTCCTCTCTATAATCGTGATCCCTTGTCCCGAATCTTAAGCCACAGATCAATGAGTCACTTCAAGACAGAGAACTTTCAGGTCCTCTCTTAGTGTTTCTATAGGGTCTGGCCGATTGTAGAATTGGATAAACTGACTAGTAGCGACTCTAGTCAAATTTAACACCCTTCAAACACACAACACAAAGCCCTCAAGAGAGGCGCTCATGGAAGCCACAATACAATTTCGTCTCGGGATCCCAACATCCATAGTGGCCTAATGAATCACAGATGAGCCTAATTTTTTAGTTAGGAATAAATTTTGGTATGGCATCTAATGGTTGGAGTGAATTTCATGTAATTATCATGATGAGCCGAGTAAAAATAAGCCAAAATCCCTCTCTCAACTCTTTTTTTGGTATTGCCACATAATCACGGGTGGGTGCATTGCATGACTAAAAAATTAAAAAAAATAAAATAAAATAATTCACAAATAAAGGTTGGAGTGAATCTTTCATGCACGATATCATTGTAGGGCCTTAGAAAAATAAGGGCTTGCATCCCATGAAATTCTCTTTCTCGGTCTCTATTTTTTAGAACAATTGGGAGAGAGACATCGGCCATTGGTTTTGCGAGGCCCACTGTGATGTCACCTAAAATCCTTTGGACTTTTGAGGAGAGAGCATGCAGCTTCAATTTTTATAAGGCTTGCTTGATGACTATATGAAATCCACATTAGATGCCACCCCAAAATTTAGGTGGGGGACAATGTGATAATTATATGAAATCCACTCCAACCATTAGATACCATACTAAAATTTAGTCATGGGGCCCAAATATCAGGGCCATCTATGATTCAAGTGGGCCATGTTGGGTGCGTTTCACACAAACCTTCAGATCTCGCCTTGGACAAGCAAACAACTCAATGGGATACCCTAATCCCGATTTAGAACCCCCTAAGTAGGAGACCAGAGGAATTAGAACCCAAATAGGAAGCTGCGTATAAGCAGTCCGCGCAGGGTCGGGAGCCCGGTCACGAGACCGTCGGGCGCCCGCCCAAGCCAAAAATCGTCCAGCATGCAAACTTGAGAAAAAAATGAATTTCGGGTGCTTGGACCAACATGATCGAGTGCCCACCCAAGGCACCGGGCGCCCGGTCACCAAACCGCCGGGCGCCCGACTGTTGCAAGAACAGTCCAGAACAAGGGCTCCTTCTGGGTCAATTTCGGTCGCCCGACCACTTTTGGTCTGGGCGCCTGACCATACCCAGGCTACACTCTCTCTCCTATGTGACAAAGGAGGAAAATCCCATCAAATATCCCCCTTTCCGACTAAGGAGAAATTCGCCTTCTTCAAGCCAGCCAGGTTTCTACAAACCTCAAACTTGCCTTTGAGTAAAGCCTTGGTCATCATGTCTGACCTGTTATCGTCCGTATGGACATTTTCAAGCTGTAACACCTTCTGTTCCAAAGTATCCCTGATCCAGTGATACTGAATCTTTATGTGCTTCGACTTGCAATGCTAACTTGGATTCTTGCTCAAGTGTATAACACTTTGGCTATCGCAATAGACCACGTGCTCCTCCTGCTTCAGGCTGAGTTCCTGTAAGAACCTCTTCATTCAAAGTATCTCTTTACATGCTTTTGTGACCGCGATGTATTTGGCCTATGTCGTCGACAATGCTATGACTTTCTGTAACTTGCTTTACCAAGAGACCGCTCCCCTTGCAAACGTGAACATGAACCCCGATGTAGACTTCCTAGAATCTATGTCACCTGCCATATCTGCATCTGTGTAGCTTTCTAATACAGGTTTTTCGTCACCAGAGCATAGGCTCATAAGCCTCTCAGATACCGTAGTATCCACTTCACCGCTGCTCAATGTTCTTTGCCAGGATTGACAAGATACCGGCTGATAACCCCAACCGCATATGCTATGTCTGGGCGCGTATACACCATAGCATACATCAAACTTCCTACCGCTGACGCGTAGGGTATCTTCCACATCTCTTCCACTTCCGCCTTCGTCTTGGGACACTGTATGTCGCTTAATTTGAAGTGACTATCTAGTGGAGTACTGACCGGCTTCGCTGCATTCATGTTGAACCGCTTTAGGACTTTCTCAATGTACCGCTCTTGTGACAGCCAAAGCTTTCTGCTGCTTCTGTTACGGGTTATCTCCATTCCTAGGATCTGTTTGACCGGGCCCAAGTCTTTCATCGCAAACGACTTGCCCAACTCCTGTTTCAGCTTGTCAATCTTCTTGATGTCTTTTTCCGTGATGAACATGTCATCAACGTACAATAACAGAACTAAGAAATCACTATTTGAGAACTTGCGAGTGAACACATAGTGGTCCGACTCCGTTCTGTCATATCCATGCTTTAACATGAACGAGTCGAACTTCTTGTACCATTGCTTAGGAGCTTGTTTCAGCACATACAAGCTCTTCCTAAGCCTACACACCATATGCTCTTTGCCCTTGACTTCGAACCCCTCTGGTTGACGCATGTAGATCTCTTCTTTCAGGTCACCATGGAGAAAGACAGTTTTGACATCTAACTGCTCTATCTCCAGATCCATGCTAGCCGCCAATCCAAGCAACACTCGTATGGATGTCATATTCACCACCAGTGAGAATATCTCCTCGAAGTCTATTCCTTTTCTCTAACCAAACCCTTTCACCATAAGTCTGGCCTTGTACCTCGTTTGTGAATTCTTCTGCTCATTCTTCTTTTTGAACACCCACTTGTTGCTCAGAGCTTTCTTGCCCTTAAGCAATTTCACCATATCATAGGTGTGATTCTTATGCAAGGATTCCATCTCTCCTCTTGCATAGCTTTCAACTATTCCCCCTTATGTTCGTCGACTAGGGCCTTAGAATAGTCTTCTGGCTCTCCCCCATCAGTGAGCATAATATACTCATGCGGCGAGTACTTCTTTGATGGATGTCTGTCCCTTGATATCCTCCTCACCTGTGGCTCAACAGGTGGATCAAGTGGGGGCTGCTCCCCCGGTCCATCTTCTGTATGAACTCCCTCATCCTCTGCACCTTACTGTACTCCCCCGTCATCAGGCACCACGGGAGGAGTAACCGGATCCATGTCCTCCAGTTCACCTGAACTGGGTTGGGTCTTCTCTGGCTTTTCAATGTCTTTTATACACTGATCTTCAATGAAAACCACATCTCTGCTCCTGACAAGCTTCTTCTTGGTTGGATTCCACAACCTGTAACCGAACTTTTCATCACCGTACCCTAAGAACACACACTGCCTGATCTTCATATCGAGCTTGGACCTCTCGTCTTTTAGTATGTGAACGGATGCCCTGCATCCAAACACCCTGATGAGATGACTGTACGATGGATCACGTCCAGTCCACACCTTCTCAGGTACTTCTCCATTCAACGGGGTTGATGGAGACCTATTTATCAAATATACCACCGTGTGCATTGCTTTTCCCCAGAACATCTTGGGCAACTTTGCATTGGATAACATGCATCTGATTCTCTCTACAATGGTGAGATTCATTCGCTTAGCCACACCATTATGTTGGGGGGTCTTGGGAACCGTCTGTTCATGCCGTATACCCAGTGACTTACAATACTTGTGGAAGTCACCTATGTATTCACCACCATTGTCAGTGCGGATACACTTCAATGATCTGCCTATCTCTCTCTTTTGACCATAGCATGAAGCAATTTAAACACACCAAAGACCTCGTCCTTGGATTTCAAAGCATAAACCCAAACCCTCCTAAATGCATCATCTATAAAAGTGACAAAATACAATGCCCCACCCAAGGTTTTTGTCCTCATAGGACCACAAACATCAGAATAAACCAAATCTAATGTATGTACTTTATTAATATGAGAAGCAGTTTTAACAAAAGAAACTCTATGCTGTTTCCCAGATAAATAGTCAATACAGGTTTTGAGATGTATACCTGTCACGTCTGGAAGGAGCCGCTTCTTCGTTAGTAGCTGAAGCCCTTTTTCACTCATGTGGCCTAGACACCTGTGCCACATGTTAGTAGCTGAATTTTTCACTGCGTTCAATCCACCCTTGCATACACTGACACTTGCCTTGTAATGGGTGCAACACTTCTTTCCTCTGGCAACAATCGACGAACCCTTGATGAGCTTTCAGCGCCCACCAACAAACCGGCTTTCATAGCCATCATCATTCAACCTTCCCGTCGACATCAAGTTGAGGCGAAGGTCTGGAATGTGTCTCACATCCCTGAGAACCAATGTGTAGCCCACATCAGTCTTCAAACAAATATCATCGACCCCTACGATCTTCGAAACACCAGAATTTTCCATCTTCACTGTCTTATAGTCACCTGATTTGTAGCTTATGAAGAAATCCTTACACGGAGTCGCATGAAACGAGGCTCCTGAGTCTATCACCCAGTCGGTGTGCTGACTCGAAGCCGTAAAACAAATATCGTGATCTGCTGAAAGAATAACAACAATGTCACAATCTGAGGCGATCGCAGTAGAATCTAATTCATCTTCCTTCTCCTTTCCTCTACCCTTCTTGTCACCCTTCTTTTTGTGACATTTATGCTTATAGTGGCCCTTCTTGCCACAATTCCAGCATTCAACATCTTTCCTGGCAACCGACTTGCCTCTTGATTTATCTCGAGCCTTTCCGCCCTTTCTGTTCTTTCCTCTCCCCCGATCTTGTGTCATAAGGGCCTCTTGTTGAGCAGGCCCTAGAGACTTCCTCCTTGTCTCTTCATTGAAGAGATAACTGGTTACCTGTTCCATGGATACCTTTCCATCTAGCGTTGAGTTACTCAGAGACACCACCAATGTCTCCCAACTGTTAGGCAATGAGCTAAGCAGTAGCAAAGCCTGAAGTTTATCATCCAGGACCATCTTCATGGTAGAGAGCTGGTTCACTATGTTGCTGACCTCATTCATGTGTTCAGCCACAGAACCACCATCTTTGAACTTGAGATTCACAAGTTGTCTTATCAGGAATATCTTATTGCCGGTTGACTTCCTCTCATACAGCCCTTGCAATTTCTGCAATAGGCTAGTGGCTGAGGTTTCCGTAGACACATGGTGGAATACGAAATCATTCAACCATTGTCTAATAAACCCCACTGCCTTCCGATTTAACTTCTTCCAATCACCATTAGGCATATCCTTGATCTTCGCTGATATGCTTAAGATCGGAGCATATAGGTCTTTGCAATAGAGCAAGTCCTCTATCTTAGCCTTCCATATGGTCCAGTTAGAACCATTGAGGCCGATCATCCTTGATGAGCCACCGTCCATAATTCAGAACCGATCCCACTCCGTTCAATCAACCTAAACTCTCTGATACCACTTTGTTGGGTGCGTTTCACACAAACCTTCGGATCTCGCCTTGGACGTGCAAACAACTCAATGGGATTCCTTAATCCCGATTTGGAACCCTTTAAGTAGGAAACCAGAGGAATTAGAACCCAAATAGAAAACTGTGTATAAGTAGTCTGCGCAGGGTCGGGCGCCCGATCACCAGACCGTCGGGCACCCGCCCAAGCCAAAAATCGTCCAGCATGCAAACTTGAGAAAAAATCGAATTTCGGGCGCCCGGACCAACATGGTCGGGTGCCCCGTCACCAAACCGTCGGGCGCCCGATTGTTGCAAGAACAGTCCAGCAACAAGGGCTCCTTCTGGGTCAATTTTGGTCGCCCGACCACTCTTGGTCCGGGCGCTCGACCATACCCAGGCTACACTCTCTCTCCTCTGTGACTGAGGAAGAAAATCCCATCAGGCCATACCATGCAAAACAGTTTAAAAGGTGAGCTTTGTCGTGTACATTGTGGTCCACCTTAAACGCGGATGGAACAAAGCTTTGGGACCTGGGCATAACAGGAGGTATGGATTTTACATAAACATCGCGGCGGCGATGGTGCCCACCCCAGCCGCCGCCAACACTTTGCTCACACCACCAACAAAGATACGGAAAGTAAGGGGAGCGGAGTGGTGAGACCCCATACCCGGATCCACCGAGGTGGGTGGTACCCATGACTGTGGGGCTCACAGCGATGTATGTGAATCCCACCGTGATGTTTATGTAAAATCCACAACGTCCAACTATTTTGAAAGCTCAATTTAGGTCATGATCCAAAAAAAATGAAGCTCACTCCAGTCTTAGGTGGACCACACCATAGAAATAGTCATGATTGAATCCCCACCATTAAAACTTTATAGATTACACCGGAATGTTTATTTGCCATCCAACCTGTAGATAAGGTTAAAAACAACTAGAAAAAGAGACCAAAAAATATCATCTTGATCCAAAGCTTTTGTAGCCTACAAGAAGTTTTTAATGGTCAATCACCACTGTTTACTGTACTATGGTCCATCTCGGATTTGGAACTGCTTCTTTTTTTGGATCATGCCATAAAATGAGCTTTCAATACGGATGAACAGCGTGGATGAAGTCACATACATCACAATGGGCCCAACAGTCAGGGGTCCCACCCACCTTGGTAGATCCGGGGGCCTTCATTGATGAATATTCAGGATCTTGCATACGTGTGCCACATTAGCACGTGCAGTGAATGGGATTTTTCATGGGGGTAGACATGGCTGGGTACACTAGCAATTTCCTCTTAGGGGTCGTTTGGATGCCTGTAAATGATTTACAACAATGATAAATCATTTACCACTTAAACCGTTTACAGGCATCCAAACGACCCCTCGGACTCCAAACAAACAAAGAATCATAATAAAAGAACGGTACTGATTTCATTTTTAACCGTGCTGTTCAATGTATAACAACTTGCAGTACATAGATACAAGGATAAGACATTACTATGATATTTTAAACACCATTTTATCAAACATCTAACCTCCTCCCAGCTTTCTCTTTGCAGTTCCAAACCACATCTATCAACCATCTTCTTTCTCTTTGTATTTCTACAACAAAGCCAATCTCAAGGCCTTCTATTTTCTTTCAAGTTGCGTTTGGATGCAGTTTCTCTACTGCAGTCACCTTCCTTAGCATTTCAAGGCATCATTGCAATTCAATAGCGCATCCAAACGCAGCCTAGAAATGCTACTGTAACAAGGCATAGCTTCACCAGGCAAACATATAGAGAGGGAAATTAGAAAGTTGGACACCCAGCAACCTGTATCCCCTTGGCTGTAGGACACTTGGCAAGATCACAATGCTCCCCACCTGTGCCCCACCAAGTCACAGTTTTGTTCTCCATGGTCAAAGTAAAGTATATCAGCACCCCCATGAATGCCACACCAGCATCCAGCGCTGCCGAGAGAACGTAGTTGTACCTCTGCCACCATTTCTTCTGGTACCTGAAAATGAAGAAGTTGAATATGGTTCCAACCAAGGCCCACGAGTTGTAGTTCAATGCAGTTGCCGGTGGCATGGAGGCCGTTGCTCCCAAAAGAATGGGGAGATTTATCAGTGGGATCCAAGTCTGCTTTGGGAATGCTTTATGTAACAGCCATACAAAAAATGGCCCTAGTGCACCACCGAGGAAGAACCAGTTGAGGGCAGCATAATTCCCGAGAGAGCCAAAGATCCGTTTGGGTCCCACTAGACCCCAGATAACAGATGCGTCGAAGAAGACACGGTCGCCCGGGCATGTCCAAGGACTGTTGGGGGGCAGGAGCTCGTCATGGCATATGTTCTCAATAGAGTCAAGCAGCCACATTGCCACTGCAAGGTTGATTGTTCCAGCTATAATGGTGCCAATGAACTGATAGAAAAAACCAAACAGACATTGAAATAACAAAAAGGAGAGACATCAGTCAGTAGATAGCATTCCTCTACCGAATACAAGATACTTGCAAGCATGTAATTTATCCAGTTTAGTTCTTATGCATTTATTACAGATGCTATAAGATAACGCCTAGTCTCTGAGTGAAACCAACGCCATTCATCAGGTGGGCACATACAGAGGTACAATGTGAACCTTTAGTCCATTCCTTTTTGTTGTCCACATGAATGAGGCCCACAAGATGACCAGACTAGCCTAATTTTTGGCCCACAGCATATACACAGTGGGGCCTACATGATGAATGGCCGGTCCTCACACAAACACTGGCACAAGTAATATTTAGCCTTCATTATTTCTCAACTCATAGCTAGCTGTTAGTTAAAATTTTCTAAATTCATGTTGGCAACGATTATTCAAATGTTCAACTACTGATCCAAAAGTAAGGTTTAGCATACAAGCGTGTTAACATTCTCTGCTTGATTCCTCGTTTCTTTTGTAAATGCCTTTGTAGACTGTTATTGAAGGTTGAATGGAGAAAAGAGAAAATACCTGAACTAAGAACATTGATCTTGGTGGGATCTTCATGTAGTGCCCAAGCTTGAAATCAGAAAGGAAGGAGATGGCCTGTGTCATGCTCATATACCCGTACACTTTGAAGCAGACATTGGCTATTGGCTTTCCTGGTAGTATCAAACCCATGATGTATTCTGTGATGATGTTCAGTCCTGGCGTCTGAAAATTGAAGGTGCCAATAAATATAAGAGCATGCAAAAATATCTTCTGGAATTTTTAAGGACTCTTTTGTGACACTCTCATGCACAGGAATTTATGGCAATAAATGAAATGTCGGTTTTATATTTTGATCGTTGATATATATTAGAAAATCAGGATATTGTTATAATAATATGAATTGCAGTAGCATCAGCTACTCTAAGTCCTCTTTTGCGATCTTGAGGTTTTTGGTGAATGGTTATATGCTATTCAAGGAACCTCCAACATAGGCCTGGTTTGGGTTTTAGGTGCAAATGGAATAAAAGAAAGAGAAAGGAAAGAGGATATGACTCTCTCTACCTGATTTGTAGTGGCAGTTATAATGCTGATGGGAAGAGTGAAAACAAAGGCAATGCAACAGGCGAATAGGAGACCCCACCATGGCAGTTGAACCTGATCTTTCAGGGCAGTGCACATGACAAGAGAGATTGCAACAGTCACCACCAGCAACAGGTAGAACCACCATTCAGGTATGTCCTTGTACTTCCTCATCAACCTGGTGTGGATGTCTTCCTTGCCTTTATAGGAAGCTCGAAAACGTTCATACACCTCCCTGCACATATAAAGGGAATTTTATTTATGGCATAGGAAAGCAGAGGAGATGACCCAACCATTAGAGTTTCTTTTATTTATTTATTTCTTTAGCACAACCCTCAGGCTTTGTCAGATCAAACCGAAGTCATTCCACCAACAGATTCAACCAAAAGTTAGTTTGGGTACTTCCAAACACTGCCTAAACTGTCTCTGTCTCTCAGCTGAAGTTTAAAGCATACAATTTGGACAGCCAAAACAAAAGGTTAGATGGAAATTTAGTACGTTTTACAGGCAGTTAGAAGTTCATTAGGCAGAGGTCACCAGACTCACCCACCCATCAAAACAGGGAAGCGTAAATGGAAGAAATCCTTTCATCAATGGTAAAACCCAAGTAATCAGCTCCCATCCTGAATTCAGGCAGAGAATTTGCATCCCACAACAATAACAATAATAAATCAAGCACATACCTTCCATTGAAAAGGGCAACATGTGTGAGCGTAGATGCGATGGTGGCAAAACCAAACCCGTAAGTGAGAGCGAAGAACATGCTCAGATGAATACGTCCCTGATCATTGTATGCAGGCATATTTATCTCGAATTTGTTATTGACAATAGCCGATATGTTATAAGTCTGGCCGGTGGCGGTGAACAAGTGCGATGAGAACAACGGAAATGTCTTTGCATTGTACAAGTCCAGCGACCAATAAGCCACAGGGATTGCAACATATACTATCAAAACAAAGCCAAGGTAGACATTGGCAATGGCGAAGAAGGGGCAGATCAGAGGGCTGAACATGAAGGCGGCGACTGCGGACCAGTCGAGCGTGAATGCACCGAGTCCAAGGCCCCGCATTCCAGACCCGAGCTGCTGGGCTGTGACTGACTTGGAGAAGGCCCAGCAGAGCCATGAGATGTTTGTCAGGGTCGGGAAGAGGTAACCAGGCATCACGTACCAAGAGAAGCTGCAGATGAGGGCGATGAGGAAGAACTTTGCGCGTGACATGCGCTGCTGCTCCTTCTCGTGTAGGGCCCTGAAAATTCAAATTGAATCCGTATTAGCCGTTGGCATCCTCATAACTACTGAGGAGTTATCCAGAATACAGTTGTGTGCATTGATCAAGGTGTGTATGCAATATGTGCTTTGGGACCTATCTCCTCGATCAAATTCAGATGTTGATTCAAGCCAAAACAAAAAGAACATGGAGGGACTCCAGCTTCTTGTTGGGTGGTAGGCTCCATCATCTGATCACCGGCATTTAATCAGGAAAATATAATGCACTGTATATTACTATTCAGAGCAGAGATTTTAGTAATTCTACTTTTGTGGATGAGAAACTGTGAGACATGCCTATGTGGAACGGATGGGAGATCCAAGCCATCCATAAGGCAGACTTCATTGTGTGTTTGATGGTCCCAGATCACAGCCATCCAACAATACTAGTACTGCATCTGATACATACATGGGAGCCTACCTGATTCGTTGATTGGCCAAATTTTCAGGCCCGGACACTTACACAATGGAATCCACCCATTGGACAAACCAAATCTCGCAGTGGGTAGAGTTAGTAAGCCTCCTATCCTTATTTTTTGAGGAATTATCCAGCGTATCTGTTGATTATAGAAGCGGGTTACCTAGTTTAAAAAAAGAAAAAAGAAAAAAAAAGCCAGTTCCACTTTGAGTACTGGCAGGATAAGCTTATTCTACAAGGTTAAGCATAGCGGACCATGGTGTGTACAGAATTCAACCCTGTCACCGTGGACCAGGTTTTTTAGTTGTTATCAATTACTTTCTATGGTGGCCCACCTAATGATTGAATAGGCTTGGTTCTTGGGGCATCCCATCACCATGGTGGGATCACTTAATCCATGGTTTATATGGCATCCACGGCATATAGTTGTGTATAAGCAAATGGTATTCATGTGAATTAACACAAAGGTGAATAACCTTTTACACGCAGATGACTAACTCTTGAAATAAGTTACAAAGACTTGGAGAGGAACCAGCCTCTTGCTTAAATGGCTATCATGAAGACGGCTGATTCTATACCACAACAGCGTGTTGGAGAAACTACTAGTTCTACCTAGTGATTTAAATATTAATTGATAGTATTGGCTGATCTAATATGTGGGAACACGATATATAGGGGAAGTAATTAAATTCTCCTATAAAGCATAAAATATCACAATGTCTCTGATGTGTTATGATATATTTGTACACTGATATTTTGTCAAAAAACCCTTCATAAAATTCCCCTGTTTTTTCAATACATGTGATATATTTTCTAGTGGAAATTAAGAAAAAAAAATCACAAAAAACCTTATACAAATTCATTTTTTCCCCAAATTTGCATGGAGGAATCTGTTTTCATGCTTAAGCCAAACAGTGCCTCGTTTAGGACCCTATATATACAAAGGAAACTCATTGTGCAAGCATTTTTCTTTTCTATTTTTTCTTCTTTTAGCTATCTTTTAAATTCTAAGGGTGTAAATTATATTCCTTCAACACATCCTGAAGTTTTATTGAAAAACTGCAATGTTTCCCATTGTTTACCTCAAATAGCAAAACATTGCTTAGTACATGTGATATTTCCCATGTGATGAAGATGCATTTCCGTCATGAGGGTGTGATTTGTGAATTGATACCAACTTGGTCAACTGAAAGATTTTAAAAGAGTTTATGCAGAAACAATGTCCCACACCGGCAAAGTTCTATCCATACATTTAGCGTTTAAGAGCAACTCTTAAAAGCATACAAAGCTATGCATAGAGCTGAGCGCAAGCCAAGCTCCGCCATGTTGGCTCAGTCACTAAATAGCTTGATTTGTGTTCAGCTTGGCCATCGAGCTGGGCTGACATGTTTGAGCTGGCTCGACTAAGCTTTCGAGTCAAATTCGAGCCCAATTCGAACTGAGTTCGAGCCTGAAAAAAATAAAGTTTAAATAGGCCCAGCCCAAAGCCAAGCCTAAAACAATTAAAAATCAGGCCCAATGGCTGCCCAAAACCCATTTACATCCCCCCCATGTACTTTTATAGAGAATTTCACCTCTCATTTCCTTACTCACTTCCAATATGGGACTTAAAAACATATTTTTCCAACTAAGTCAGCCGAGTCGACCCGAATCTAGCTTCGATCAAGCCAAACTTCGAACTGAGCCGAATTGAGCTTGGGATAGCTCAAGCTTGGCTTGAAAATCATTTCGAGCTTAGAAAAATGGCTCGGCTTGGTTCGAACCCAACCTTCGAATTGAGTCGAATCGAGCTGGTTCGAGCCGATTGGAGCAAGCTAACTGAGCTAGCTTGGCTCATGCACAGCTCTAGCTATGCATGTAAAAAGTTAGTATGTAAGAAGCATACATTTTTCCAGCAGATGACCAACTCTTAAAAGCGATGGCCCATACAAACCTATGCTTTGACTGTGTAGGACGTCTATGCTTTTTTTTGCGTAAAGCTTCGACTGTGTGGGACATCTTGCAGAAATGATCACTGATCCTACCAACTTGTTGAAATGATCATCTACCGCCAGCCGCGTCTACCTCTTTTTGCCATCATGTCACGTGTGTGGGACATCTGACCTAGCAAGATGGGCCCCACCATAAAGATCAAACTTTGGGTGTCCATTGATAAGAGTGGATGGCCCTGTTTCCTCTGCAGGCGATCTTTGAGGCAGGGTCCTGTCCACTGTGCATGGACAAGATGTCCTACACAGATAACACACTCAAGGGAAAGGCAGGGCAGGTATGCCGTATGCGACCAGCTATAGGTGATTTAACCTTAGATGAGGGCCCACCCCAGCCTGATTGCTTAGTCACGGACTGGGCGGGACCTAGGCACAGGTCTTAGTCTCATGGGCAGGATTTCGACACGCTTTGTCACGGTCCACCTTCATATCACACTGCTCAATAGATGGGAACCTCATGCAATAGTGATACCAGCATTTGATACCAGCATTTAAACCACCATTTGTTACCCTGCTCAAGAGATGGGAACTTATCATAGCAGTGTAGAGGAAGAGTGGTGGACCTATAATCCGCTGGTCATAAGATAAAACCTATCTCTGATACCATAATAACTATAGGAACTATTATGGAGAAGTGTCTCTAATCCAAATATATACATACAAGAGGAAAGTGTAAAATTAGCATATGGTTCTATCTACCACACTGCCATACAGCTGAACCAGTCTATCCTGCCAGTTGTATGTATCTATGCCAACAATACCAGCATCTAAATATGTCATTCCCTAAGAGTGTGAAAGCATCAAAATCTTTACTTTACAACTGCAAACATATAAATATACAAGGGTTGTTATTTGATACTCTGGCAGATTAGGATGCCGGATATGCAGGCTCTCAGAAATTGTACACACTACATCCGGAACTCAATTGTACTAAGAAATTGTGGAACACGCTACGTCACGATGCACCGTAAAATCAGATTAGTTGAACAATCCTAACCACTGACCCATACTTATTTGTTGAATAATTTTTATTTTTAACCATCCAATAAATGTCCACAAATACCATGGTGAGATGGTCTAATAAGCTTAAAGTAATTTCTAAGTGCCAAACTTAAAATCATGCATCACCCCTCCGGGCCCACATGCTGAGACGGTCCCACAATTCAAAGATTCAAATCGTCCACGCCTCGGTACTCCCGTAAATAAACTATGATCCCATAAGTAGGCCTTGGTGATTATCTTGGCCTTTAATATTTGGAATTGAATCTGAGCAATTGAAGATTCTTTTCAATGTTCTAAATTTTAGATGCAGATTTGATGGTCAGAATCATTAGTTGAAGCTAATTTTCTTAAGGATTACTGAATATGGGAGGATCCGGTCATTGGACCATCTCTCAGTATGTGGGTCCCAGCGAGCTAGTCATGCTGGGATCGTGAGTCACGACAGAGGCTAATCGAGCTTATAGAGTCAAAAGGTCGGCAATGAAAGTGTGAAAGTCGTCACATTCTTGCAAGTGGATAGCGGCCCCCTATAAAATACTACGAGAAAATATCTGATCCCTTTGCAACTCCCAATCCCACCTTCCAAAAAAAAAATAAAAAAAAGAGTAAGACGTCAAAATGTCCAGTCGACAAGCTGAATGATCATCAGGTGGGCCCTACCATGTAGAGTAGCACAAAACTGCATTGATGGACGATCGCAACCAAACCATTTGATAGGACGTTAGCAGGTAGAAATAGAAAGATTCCTCCCACAAAAACGTCAAACCAGTTTGATGATCAAACGATCCGTGACCATTGTTAGCTCTGGAATGTCCAACGTGGGCCCACCGAACGAATCGGTTCGGATCTCGTTCACATGATGCACGGTAGTCTTTGCGTTTTTAAACTATCTAAAGAGAATTTCCCGAGAGATCACGGCACCGAAACAGTCTCTCCCATTCTCCAACCGATCCAGAGGGGTTAGACTCCGCCTGGTTTAGTTCACCGACATTCGATCTAGCTGGCTGAAAAACTCGGTGGGTCCACCAATATGATGCATCTGTTTATCTACTTCCATCCATTTTGCCAGCTCATTTTAGGGCATGAGCTAAAAAATGTGGTAGATCCAAAGATCAAGTGGACCGCACCACAGGAAACAGTGGGGATTGAACGCCTACCCCTTGAAAACTTCCTGAGGCCACAGACTCTAGATCAAGCTGATATTTGTGCTGTCCCTTCATCCAGGGTTATGTGAATTTATCAACAGCTTGGATGGCAAATAAACATTGCGGTGGGCCCCCAAGAAGTTTTAAATGGTAGGCGTTCAATCCCCACCATTTTCTTTGGCGTAGTCCACTTGAGCTTTGGTGTGTCCACACACCTTTATCACATCTAGCTGGCTGGTGCAGGGGTCACCAGCCAATATGCGTCCCCTGAGGTGGTGATGACCCATCATCCTCAAACGTGTGGGCTCGGATTAGGTACTATCCCCACCAAAATGCAGGAGACTGACACCTACATGGCACGTTCTCATTGGCCGGTGCAGCGGGTCCGCACCTCAGGTCTGACTCAGATCTGTCAAACCCATCACATCCCACTAGTACCGAGGTGTGGAGCCCGCTGCGCAGGCCACTGGCAACATGCCATGTAAGTGTCTGTCTCCTCATACATCCTAGTGGGGTAGTACCTGATCCAGCCCCAAACATGTACCATATACGGATATTCATACGGTCAAAATCGGGACAGCATTTTCAACGGGGTCCATCTCTAAAATCACATAAGAAATTCGAACTATCTAATTGATGTGATTTCAAATGGATGGTGAAACTTAAATAGTGACAGGTCCAAATTCAAAATCAGATAGTTGATATCACTTAGCTTTTGTTTTTGTTTTTTCCTTCTTTTGCCATAATCTAGTAACATTTTGGACTTTCCACATCGCCGCATAACTATGGTGTGCAGATGAGAAGGCCAGGGCAGTAAATGGTTGAGTTCAGGGCAGGTTTAACCAAAATTAGACCTGCCCATTTACTAAACGGGTCGGGGTCCAAATTTTAGACCCAAACCCTTTTAGTAAATGGGCGGGTCCGAGTCCGGGTCGGGTCCGAGTCAACCCATCAGACCCATTTAAAAATGGGTCCAATTTTGGTAGAGAGAGATCCACCTGGACCCATTTACTCGGGTCTAATGGGTGCGAGTTTGGATCAAGTATGTAAGTATTTTACAAGGCTTAAAATCAGGTCTGGATGGGTTTGGGCTGAACAGGTCCCTTAAAACATAGACCAAACCTGCCCACTTACTAAATCGGTTCAGGTCGGGTCGGGTCGAGCTTAATATAAAGGAAACTAGACCTAGACCCATTTAACAACGGGGTCTTTTCTTGGACCTAGAAAAGACCTGAATCGTACCATTTAACAAATGGGTTGGGTCTCGGTTGGGTCTAAATGAGTTGGGTTTAGGTACCCCATCGGTCCGCTAACCCATTTACAGACCGAGAGAAGGTGCTTTTAAATGGTTGTGAACTATCATGGACTCCTACGCATGAAATAGAAAGAGAAGTTACATGGCTGCGTACGAAACTAGATACAAAGGCCCTCATAAAGTATACACATGGCATATACTAACTCAAATTAAACCGTCTATATTGTGCAGGCCACTATATCTAGATCATAATCTAAAGATCAGCTTGATTGAACAATCCTAACCTCTGATTCGTGGACACTTGTTCGTAGAAATAGGACCCTTGGATATTTTTCATTTTTAACCGTTCACTGAATGTCCACTAATCCGATAGTCAGGTAAGCTTAACTTTTTGTTCATGATAAATCTAATTTGGACGGTTTAATTTGACTGCTTGTATGCCACGTGTACAATTTAAAGTAATTTTTGTGTAGCTGCGTATCATCCATCACCCTCTGCCAGAGTATCAAAAATTTTCTGGTTCTAACGTACCGGAAAAGCGACACTTGAACGAGAGTACTTGGCCACCACATGTGGGCCGGCTCCACGACATACTTCCTCAACAGCCCCGCCCATCCGTAACCCAGTACCTGCACCGCTGGCGCACGTTAACCTCAAGCCTTCAACCAGAGAATGGAGAAACGAAGGAGAAAAACAAAAGATATAAAAATAAAATGGCCGAGCCAAGAAAAAAGAGACGAAACCAGTGGTTAGAAACAGAAGCCTGGGAACAATATTCGTGTCTCCACTTGAATATCCGGCCGGTGGATTTTAGCAAAGCTCGCAGAAAAGGCCGAAAACATAAATCGGGCGCACGTTAGCGACAGCAACTGGAAATGAGTAACCAAGCCATCGGGAAACGGCCCCGATATCGAAACCCGAACTCTAGAAATCCTATGCGGAAAAGACGGAAAATCAACGCATCGAAGGAACGCAACGGTGATGCAGTGAAACATAGAAAAAAGGTCTATCAATTTCATGATTCGGCACAGGTTAGCTAAAACGATAAGAAAATCTCGGAGAGCGGCGCGTAACGCCGATGGAAAATGGAGCGAGAAGGAACAAAATCAAGAGAACGGCGCACGTTACCGAATTCCAGAGTAATTAACGACCAAATGAATTGAGAGATCCGAAAGCGGCGCACGTTAGCAAATCCCACACAGAGATATGGCCATGGCGCTTCGGAGGCACCAAAAGCAACAGAAACATGAAAAAGGGCAGAAGAGAAAGTACGGGGCTCGTGTTAGCAAAACAAAACAAAACAAGACAGAGAACGGGAGAGGCAGTTGTTATGCCACGCCGGACAGCGAAACCCCGCAAGTCGATTGAAAATCTAGCAGATAACCACACCTCCGGAAAGGAAGAACAAAAGCCAGAGAGCGGCGCACGTCAGCAAAATCCGGCATGACACGGAATCGAAGGACAAGGAGAGATCTGAAGCGACGCACATTAGCAAATCACGCAGAGAACTGCGTATTATTTGTAAAGATTCAGCTCTCTCGGCGCAGATTAGAAAATCACGCAGACAGCAGCTTTAGTAACAATGATTCAACTCGTCCGGCGCAAACAATGACTCAGCTCGCCCGCTGGACATTAGCGAATCACGCAGAGAGAGAGCTGCGGAGTAATAATATGATTCAGCTCCACGGGCGCACATTAGCAAATCACGCAGCGAAAGAAGGCGCAGTAACAACAAGGATTCAGCATCCCCCGGCACACATTAGCAAAACACGCGTAGGGAGAGAGTACCTGCGTAGTAATAATAAGGA
This sequence comes from Liriodendron chinense, assembly GCA_003013855.2. Lineage (NCBI taxonomy): Eukaryota > Viridiplantae > Streptophyta > Magnoliopsida > Magnoliales > Magnoliaceae > Liriodendron > Liriodendron chinense. The sequence goes on along the minus strand of PVNU02002946.1, from coordinate 71,774 downwards.
TCCAGCTGGCCAGGAAAGAGATGTTCCTCCCATAGAAAGCCTTTATGATATTCACGATCCCAACCGCATACGCCGGTCCATTCCCAAACGCGCATCCCGCATTCGCGAATATCGATATCAGCACATGCTCCTTCATGTTGAACGGCCCAGGATTCAACGAGAACTCCCTCGTCCCGAATCCCGGCAATCTGAACCGCTTCCGCGGCAGGACCGACGCGAGGAAATGCCCCGCCGGTAGGGAGGCCACCTGGACAGAGATCTGGGTGATGATGAGTGGCTCCGTACGGTAGGAGAAGAACTGGTTGAGGAAGGACATGAGGGCGCACGATAGCACCCCCAGGGACCACATACGGAAGGTCCATACAGGGAGTGAAGGGTCATCCGTGTTCGTCACCGTCAGTCGCACCTGTTCGACGGGTGAGATTTCATCTTCGTCTAGGTACTCTTCTTGATCGTGACTTTTGATCGGAGGCTCGAGTGCCATAGTTCCCATCGCGAGAGAGAGAGAGAGAGAGAGAGAGAGAGAGAGTATCAAAGGTGGAAGTGACGACGGACGAGCTTATATGGATTTAGCTAAGTCCACGCGTGTGACTCGTCCTGCCTATATACAATCGCACGTGCCGGCAGGGAGACTTCCGCGAGGGAAGTGGATTGAACGTGTGGGATTGGCAAGTGGAGGTGTGGGGCCCACCTTGATGATATTATTTCGTGTTCACTCGGTTATCTCAAACATTATCTAAATCTCTGCAAAAGGTAGTGAATGGCAGTTAAAAGATTTTTTTAGGCCATTGAAGTTTTGGACGAAGCTAATCTTTGTAATTTTCCATCATCGAGTTTTGGTTGACCTTATCAACTGGTTGGATGGAAAATAAACATTAGGGATTTGCTTATAGTAGACCTTGAGAAGTTTTTAATGGTGGGCATTCAATTATCACTCTTTCTTGTTGCGTGGTCCACTTGAAAATTAGATATGGTTAATTTTTGGGACCATTTCCTATACTTGTCTGTAAAAACGGATGGACGGCGTGGATATTTAAAATATGATCATGGTGGGCCCTGCGGTAAGGGTAACACCGACTAAGCTGTTAGCCGGGGAACACCTAATCTGTCAGAGCCTGTCGAAAAGCTTTCCTATGCTCATTTTTGACCTGGGGCTAACTTCGGTGGACTCGTACTTACACTCCCAGGCTTCCAGCAGTGAGGAGGCTGCTGGACGGTGCTCTGTGGGCCCCACTATGATATATATATGTGTTCTATCCATGCCGTTCATCTATTGTTCCAGATCATTTTTAGGGCATTAGCCCAAATTTAAGACATGCAAATCTCAAATGGACTACACCACAGGGAAACGGTGGTGATTGAACGCCCACCATTAAAAACTTCCTAGGCCCACTGTAATGTTCATTTTCCATCCAAACCTATTGATTATGTCACACAGACATGAATGAATAGAAAACACAAATATCAGCTTCATACAGAAACTTTTGTGGCCGCTGATAAGTTTTTAATAACCATCCACTATTTCCTGTTGTGTTGTCCACATGCCATTTTTTTATCTGCCTCATCTTTTTTTTGTTCATGATCTAAAAAATTGGGTAGATGGATTGATAAAACACATACATTATGATGGGCTAGGAATTTTCCAGCAAGGGATCTACTGGTGAACCTTCCATTCACATCAAGAATATGATATCAACGGCATGGATTGCTGACCATGGCTTTGGTAGGTACTGAAAAAGCTAGGTGGGCCACCATGATGCATATGGTTTATCCACGTCCAACTCATTTTAAGGCCTGAAAGCTTTTCTTTGGAAAAACATAAAAAATAAAAAGAGAATTGAACCAAAGCCCTAAGTAGGCAACAGCACAGGAAAGAGTGGATGCGGATTGCATCCTGCCCCCGCCAGGATGCATTAGCGTCTGGGCGAACCTGTGGAGGGGCCCACCATGATGTATCCATTTTATACCATCATGCTTAGGATATGGGCCAAAAATGAGGTAGATCCAACCATCAAGTGGGCCATACGAAATAGTGATGGACCCTGGTGATGTCATCACTATAGTAGAGTGCTACTGTAGTGATGACATCACCAGGGTCTATCACTATTTGGTGTGGCTCACTTGAGTGTTGGATCTTCCTAATTTTTAGTTTCATACCTTAAAATGATATTATAAAATGGATGGACAGAGTGGATAAATGGATACATAATAGTGGGCCCCTCCACAGGTCTGCCCAGACAATAATGCGTCCGGGTGGGGCAGGACACAACTCAACTGTAGTCATAGACTGCTATTACTCCATAGCAAATAAACTTCACACTGAGGCCTTAGGAGAACTTCAACAATGGGCCTCATTATTCCCACTCCTATGGTGGGATGCTTTAGATCGGCCAACTTTTAATCTCATGCCTTGAAATGAAGAGGCAAATAGATGGACTGCATGGATTAAACACATACTTTATGGTGGGGTTTATAGAACTTTTTTCAATACTGGAGGGGTAATTACCATTGAATCCAAGTCCCTTACCTAATTCCTTTGGCAACCATAGCCACATGCATGTCCACCTCTCCATTAGGTAGGCTAGCAATCATAATAATCGGACAAACGAGCTTGGGATGAATGACAGATAATAATTATGTAAGACTCATGCCATTAGTGTGTGTATACCATGCAATCCATCATCTATCATCCATCTTATGTGCTCATCAAGATGAAAGAATTATCCAATATTTACAAACCCAGGCGAGTATCTGAAGTGAATTATAGTGTGTGTGTGTGTTTTGTAGCGGCTCCCTTGAGAGATTCTTTGTTTGGTGCCATGAAATATATAATTTTAATGTGTTATAAAAATTTGTCTTTTTATTTTAATTTAGTATAATTGAAGTTAAATATCTTTTTTTATTCTATTTTTAAAAGCAAGAGAATCGCATGCTTAACAAAAGTGTCACTAAACCACTAATCATCACACATGGCATATTAATGTTACTTCAAAACAATCAAATTATTATATACAATACTAAAATCACATCAATAGAATTATTATAACTATTGAAGCATTGGTCATTTAAATGGATGGTTGAAAAACATTGGTAAGTCACTCATTTGTGGTCCGTGTGATTGCAATCCACTTAGGCTTGAAATTTTGTCATTGTTTTGTTAAAGTATATGTTTTAATGAACTTATTATAACCATTTTGTCGAATATCACATATATATATATATATATATATATATATATATATATATATATATATATATATATATATATATACACTAATTTAAAATATTAAAATTGATTTAGATTGTCAAATTTTGATTACTATAAATATATTAGAGAATTCCAATTTCAATTACACAACGTATGTAAATTAATTATTACATTTCAACGCAATACCATCCAATGTAATTCTGGTCTGGTTGAATCCAGGTCGATGCATTCCAAATACAAAGCTCCCAAACGGGCATAAATGTAGAACCATTTTGAATTTGGGATCAAGGCCCAACAACGAGTGGTTTATGCTATGGACCGCGTAGATTTCATACAACTCCCACGAGGATAACCTCAGTAGGTACCTACCAAGATGCAGGATCGTTTTCCACAAAAACAACAACTACATTTCAACGATTTACACCACTGATTTCGTACTCTTGTCTTAAATGGATCACGACAAAAACCAGCGGTGTTTGAAAATCTGGCCCTCTACGTTGAATGTGAACTATTCACAACTGAAATCAATAAATAGAATCTAGGCTTACTGAAGAGATGTCCTGGGGATGGACGATCCACAATGACTGGTGAGGCCGATGGATTCTAGCCATCCAATCCAATCTTTGGACATTTCCCCACACTGCTGTACTGTTTCTTGACCATCCATTCATAGGCCAAAAATCAAAGAGCTAAGATTTCCACAATAACATTCCTGGCAAACGTGTAAGGGTGACAGTGATTGTATATATGAACGGCCACTATGTGATGGGACCTCGGCCAGAAATCACCCAATTTGAGATTCCCATTCTAATCCCTGATCAACGGTCCAGATCACCATACACAGTTCTGCCGGTGCGAGAGATATGATGATGGGCACGTGATTCCTGTAGTATTTCCTCTTCTTTTATTATTGGGTAGAGATTCCGCAACCCCAACTTTCCAAACGGAATCTAATCTCATGCTGACCATACTGCGATGACCCAGCTGTACACACTTAATGGTCAATGCCCCATTTGTTTGCGGAACCACTGAATTAAGGAAGGAATGCAGTTGCAGCCGCAAATCCGACGGCTGATTTTCTTTTATATTATTTTAAAAATCATTCACACTCTAGTAGAGTCTGACCTATGAAGTTCATAGGCTTGCACATGGCATACACGTATCAATATTGACCGTGCAAATTGTGGGATCCATGGTAGATGCGGTCCTGCCCCAAAATCAAGGGCGTGGATTAGGCGAGGGCGGTTTGACAGTGTAAATCTTACATATAGTGGAATGATAAGATCATCTATGCATCAATAATAGAGATTCCATACTGGAGATTCCATACTGTAATCTTAAAGCCATACATGATTGGAAAGATATTCCCGATGCCGCCGTGTTGCCGCACCTTATACCTTTAGGAGAATCACTCAATGGGACTAGTGTTTTCTCTTGTATGTTGGTGAGGGGACCAAGACATATATTTATAAGAAAGAGGGCCAGAGAAGCTCACCCATCACACTTCTCTCCTTTAGGGTCTCCATACCGTAGGTTTTCATATTTGGCTTAATAATCGCGTATAGGGAACATGATTCAAGCGTCTCGCCCTAAACCTATTTGCAATAATCACAACTGTAGTGGGGCCCACTGAATTGCTCAATCTGAATAATCCAACGGTCATGATCTAAACCGATGATCATGTGTGGCCCACTTAATGGAGTCTTACATACAATTTAGTGGGCGAGTCATTGATTGTGGGGCCCATCTAGATTTTTTTTGTTATCCAGGCTGTATATCCTCTTTGCCCGATCATTTTAGGGCGTGGGCTTAAAACAGAAGACATACAAGTCTTACGTTAACCACACCAGGGAAAACACAAACATCAGATCCAAAACCTTTGTGGCCATAAAATGTTTTTAATATTCAATCACCACTCTTTCCTATCGTGCGGTCCACCTGAAACTTGGATCTCCTTGATTTTTGGGCTTGTGATTTAAAATGAGCTTTAAAAATGGATGGACCGAATGGATATTTAACACATACATCAATGTGGCCCCCCGCGGTCAGGGACTCAGCCACTTAGCCCTGAGTCCGGACTCACCTAATCCGCGCCGAGATCGTTTGGTGTGTCTTCTACTAGGAAAGCTAATTCCAGGTGGGCCCATCTAGAAGATGACACCTCCGCGTCTCGCGACTGAGATGGAAGAGGGGCCTCGCAGCGCATGTGGCAAGTTGGTATACGTATAGGACATCGGGGCTATTCATTAGTTGAAGTCCAATGTGGAAATGTTTTGACCCAAAATTCGGATAGTCTACTGGGCCACAAGTACATACATGATCAACATGGTCTGTTTAACATTTTCCAACCGTCCATTCTTTAATTCATCATACCCAACTGATATTGGACCGGCTTGATTCTTGGGCCCAAAAGATACTCACATTTTGCATACCTGAGGAATGGCCTAGATCTCGTAGACATGTCCGCATGAGGACTCCTCACCGTTTCACTTGCGCGAGTCACCTTAGCAGGGCTTCTTTAAGGCCTAACATCATTGTTCTGAGTTTCTCTCAACGTCCATACTCGAGAGAATAGAAAGAGAGACAGGAAAAGCAACAGAGAAATGATCTGATACAGCGCCGGTATCATAAGTTATGGTACGCCTTTTTTTCTCCCGGAAACATGTAGATGGTCCCCCACGATGATCAGGAAGGTCTACTCATTGGGTGGGCCACACCAATAAACTAAGTCATACCAAAGACTGTCTGTTGATTTCGATGAACTGATCTGCATGATTTTTATACCAGTTGATCATCATATTGTGGCCTACCTTTTGTACGGATTGGATATTCCACACACTCGCCATATTGGCGTCAAGAAGTAGATGCAATGTAACTTATGGTACAGCCGATGTATCTCATCATTTCTCGTAATAAAATGATTACGGAAGCATGAAGATTGTGTTTTGATTTTTTAATTCTTCTGAGTACGTGGGTATGCCTGCTAAGGGAAGTGGGACGCGGATTCCGTCCTTCCTCGATATGTATCCAAAGCGTCCATGCTGATCTGTGGAGGGCCCACCGTAATGTATCAGTTTATCCACACCGTTCATACAGTTTCTAAAATCATTTTAAGCCACGAGACAAAGAATGAGTCAGATCCAACGTTCAGATGTACAACACCAAATAATGAGCATGATTGCATTAAATGTACAAAAGCATTAAATGCAAGAGTAGTCTTTGGTGATGCCCACATGAGCATTGGATCTACCTCATTCTTGATATAGTTACTTGAAATGATCTTAGAAAAGGTATGAACGACATGGATAAACAGATACGCCAAGGAAGACCATCCACAGATAAGCATGGACGCTTTGCGCCCATAATGAGGAAGGACGCGATCCGAGTCCAGGCAAGTGGACTTTGTCATCATGATCACTCCAGTGACCCCATGTAGACCCTTTTGTAGGTAAAGGTCGGTCGTGGTCTGCACTGGCCGGAAGAGATGAGACCCACCAAATGTCCACTCTACGTGGGGCCCACCTCTGGTGAATCATTTGTTGTATGGGTTGGAGAGGATTGCTTACTGAGTAACTAAGTACGCTTTTATCGTACTCATGAACAAACTCTGTTGGGCCCAGGATGTATGTAGCTTATCCACGCTGTACATCCAATTTGTCAGCTCATTTTAAGTGTGAACCCAAAATTGAAGGATAAAAAAAAATCTTAATTGGACCACACGGGGTAATGACGTTCACAATTGAAACCCTTTTAGACTCACAGTGTGAGCACTGGAAATCGGCGCCCACACTCTAATGCGTTTTACTTTTGTGATTGGTTAGAGGCTGATTTGATTAATGTAGATTTGGAATTGCCACTAGTCATTTATCTTAAAATCTCGCAGTCGGCTATAATTTGCAAAATTCACAAAAGCCAGAGAATTCGAAGACTCTCTTGCTTTAGGTTAACTTCTGATTTGTGTCATGAGATTTTGAGTAAGGGACCTCGGTTACAGAGAATGAAGGTGTTAAGTACCCTCTCTACTCATACAAATGTATGGTTTCTACTTTGTGTGATAAGTGGATTTTAGGGGATATATGATAGGATACAAAGTATAAAAAATAGGACTAGACAGACTCAGATTTCTTGTGTGACAGGGTTTGAAATTCCGACATGCCACAGAGTATATGTCCAAAGAATGTCTAGAAAAGAATGAAAGTTAAAAGGAGATATAATGATATCAAAATGATATGTAAGAAGACTAGGCTACCATGAGTTTCTAATGTGACAAGATCCGGAGTTCCGATAAGTCACAGAGCATACATTCAATGGCAATTTAGAAAAACAGGGGGGTTGAAAAGGAAAGTGATGATGCGATTGATGAAATATGAATGCTAGTGATGCTAGCACGATATTTAGCTTGCACTTGATATGACTTGGAGGTTTGGGTTCACCATGGTTTGGGAGGGTTAACTTAAGTGGGCTAGGTGGCTAAGAGAGGAGGAGGAGGAAGCTAGGGGGGCTGAAAAGAATGAAGGCTTTGGACACTCAAGCTCATCTTTCACTCCCACTCTCTCTCACTTTCCCTCTCACTCTCACTTTCCCTCTCACTCTCCCTCTCATCATGATTATGGGTTGGTGTTGGTGAGAAATGAAGAAAAAATAGGGGTATTTATAGCCCCTTTCCTGATTTTCTTGTAATTAGAAGGGCTATGTAGAATAAAAAATTGGGTATTGACTTGTGATTAGTTGAAAGAAAGAGAATACCACATGTCACACCACTATTGGTTGATGGGACTTGATAAAGCTATGAATAGATGCAACTCTAGGGATAAAGAGGGGTAGTAGGGTAGTTTTTTATTAGACAGGTCATAAGGTCATTCCTACCTAGATAAACTGAAAACACAAAACAATAACCTCACCCAAAACTTCTACGGTCCACGGTGAACATTTAATCTTTACTGTTTCATGTAGCGGCCAACTTTAGTTTTGGATTTGAGTCATTTTTTAAGTCATGTCCTAGCATGATTTAGCAAAATGGATGAGCCCCACCTAGATTTGGGTTGCGGAAAGTTCCTTCCAAAGGCTTTCTCGGGCTTTGCCAGCAAGAGGGCAAAGCCATCGTTTCACACAGGGATTCATAACTTTCGCATGGGATTGCCGATGACCCTTGCCAACCAACAGGCCTACAGCAATGCTGGTGAGAAATCCATCCCTTCCATTATCTCGCCATCTCATATTATGAGATTAGCTTAAAAATGAAGCTATCTAAAACTCAAGTGGGCCATGCGATATCCATTATCTCGCCATCTCATATTATGAGATTAGCTTATAAATGAAGCTATCTAAAACTCAAGTGGGCCATGCGACAGGTAATGGCGGCGTTTGAATACCCACCGATATTGAAACATTTGTGGGACAAAGAAAGTTTTAGATGAGGTTCATATTTGTGTTTTTAGTTCATTCCAATGAGACAGGCAGTATGAACGGTTTAAATGGCATATAAATATCAAGGTGGACCTAAAAAGGTTTCGACTTTCGGCATTTCCATTCCCTCTATTTCCAATCCTGAGGACCGCTTGATTTTTTTATCAATCTCATTTTTCGGCTACTAACATGAGCTGGCCGCCATCGCTGTGGGCCCTAGGTTGCACGTTCAGGAACTTCCTGATGGCAAGGCTATGATGGACGCATCTGGGCCCTTTCTGATTGACACTGAACGGAATGCATCCAGCGTCCAGCCCACTTGCAATCTATGTTTGTGATAGGGTGACCACTAAAAGGGTCGAAATTTGGGGGAGGGGATTAGGTGAGACCCGCTGATCCACCCAGGTGGGTTGGGACCACTGACTGTGGGGCCCACTGTGATGTATGTGATTACATCCACGCCATTCATCCGTATTGGAAAGCTTATTTTAGGGCAGCATACAAGAAACGAAGCAGTTCCAAATAGAGCTGTACATGAGCAGAGTCGGGCCAAGCTCTGCCATGTTCAAACTAAGCTTGACCAATGACCACCTTGGCTCATGTTCAGCTTGGCTTGGCCATGGAGCTAAAATTTTATGTTCAAGTGATTTTTGACCGAGCTTGGAAATATGTATATAGAAGTTTTATATACTACAGATGCATAGTTAGAATGGGGCTGGTCAAACGAGGTTGTTGGAAATTCAGGGGGGGTTAGGAGGTGGGACGGTGCCTTTAGATGTCGGATGGTGCCTCTGGACGTCTGATGGTGCCTAGTGGGATGGGCTGTTGGAGGTCAGACGATGCCTGGTGGCTGAAGGCTTGGGCAAGGTAGGGTTTAGGGTAGGGGAGCGCTCGGGTCAACAAAGGAACCAGGATGGATAAGGGTTTTTACTTTTTAATTTTTTTAAATATAATATATATTATATTATATATAAAATCGAGCAGAGTCCAACTCCAAACGAGCCGAGTTTCGAGCTTGGCCAAATCGGGCGAGCTAACCGAACCGGCTTGACTCGTGTACAGCTTTAGTTCCAAATCCCAGTTCGACCATGGTACAGGGAACATTGGTTATTGACCATTAAAAACCTTCTTGTGGGTTACAAAATCTTTTGATCAAGCTGTTGATCTAGGTCTTTGTGACCTTATCAGCAGGTTGGATGGCAAATAACCATTCTGGTGGGATTCATGATATTTTTAACGGTGAGATTCAATTACGACTGTTCCTGTGGTGTGGTCCACCTAGATTTGGGTCAGCTTCATTTTTGGGATCATGTCTTAAACTGAGATGTCAAAATGGTTGCACGGTGTGGATTTAAGTCAAATAGATTAAGATGGCCCCACAGTCAGGTGTCCCACCCACCTTGGTGGATCCGGGGTATCACATAATCCGCTACCGAAATTTGGAGGGCGTTCGCATTTTGAGTGAAGATGTCTTAAAGACCGTACTTTGAAAGTGCAGTATCCTCGCACGTGGCAACTAGTCACACGTGTGTAAGATCAGAGCCGCTGATCGGCCATGCACACTGTGTAGAAAACTAAGCTAATCACGATGGCCTCAAATGTACATGCAATTTGAACCCTTGATCAATTTCTCCTGACAGTTCATTTGTTTTTTTAGAGGTGGGCCCAGCTGATGGTCATGCCGATCCCAACAATGGTGCCGTGGGGCATACTGTGATGCATGTGTTTAATCCACTCTGTCCATCCATTTTACCAGCTCATTTTAAGAGATGGGTCCAAGAATGAAGCAGATCCAAATCTTAAGTGGACCACACAGTACGGATTGAATGCCTACCATTAAAAACTTCATGGGGTATACAAAAGCTTTGGATCAAGTTGAAATTTGTGTTTTCCCTTTCATTCAAGTCTCTGTTACCTTATCAACAAGTTAGATTGCAAATAAACAACACGGTGGGCCATAGAAAGGTTTGAACGGTGGCTGTAATTGCCCAACTGTTTCCTTTAGTGTGGTATACACTTGACCGTTGGATCTGCTTCTTTTTTTTGGGTACATGCCTAAAATGAGCTGGCAAAGCAGATGGATGGCGTGGATGTAAAACACATACATCAAGGTGGCCCCACAGCGCCCTACACCACCTACTGGGTGGTTTTGGGGTCACCAGTCAATCAATCCGCCGGATTATGAGGTGAGTGAACTTTTCAAGCGTGGAGCGGCATGCACACAACATTTTCACGTGGCCAGCCGAACTATTGGCGTTTGGGCGCGATCCCTGACTGTGTGTCCCACCATATAAAGTATCTGCATTATATCCACACCATCCATTCGTTTTGATGGATCATTCTAGGGTATTATCCCAAAATTGAAGCAGATCTAAATATCGGGTCGACCACACCACAGGAAAGAGTGGTAATTTATCACTAACAACTTTTTGCGGGCCACAAAAGTTTTGGATCGAGCTGATATTTGTGTGGTAGCTTCATCTAGGTCTTTTTTACCTTGTCAACAGGTTGGATGAAAAATAAACATACTTGCGGCCCCCAAGAAAATTTTAACGGCGAGCAATCAATTACCATTGTTTCCTGCAGTGTGGTTCAACTAAGATTTGGATCTGCTTCATTTTTTGGATCATGCCTTAAAATGAGGTGTCAAAATGGATGGATGGTGGATTTAAGGAAAATACATCCAATTGAGGCCCACAGTCAGAGATCCACCCACCTTGATCCGGTGATCCACCTTGGCGGCTAGGATGAGAATAAATTCAACGGTCCAATTCAACAAACAAATGTCCGTCTATTATTGACCAGCATCTCCATTCAATCTTTGCGACTATACCCAATCTACGGTGGGTTCCACTTTGGGCTGAAAGTCGGGCAGGCTGGGCCAAGTTGGTGCTCAACCCTATCCCCTATCCCATCCCAAGGTTCCTATACCTCGACCCTAACCCAACTCAGCCCAACCCAAGCAGGTTGGGACGGGTCAGTCGAGTTAATACTTGCTACTATTTTTGTTATTGCATTAGTTTACAATATTACAATACCTCTTTTTTTTCTTTTTTCTTTTTTTTTCTTTTTTTTTTTTTTTTTTTACCTATGACTTTATTAATTATATATGTAATTATTTATTATGAAGTTTTCTAAATAAATAGGCTAAAATATATGATAACTAATTTAACACCCAAGTATGTCAAATTTCAAACATTATAAGTTTACTTACTAAAGTAATATAAACTAATAACTTTACTTAAATAAAATATAATAAAATTCTAAGTAACTTGTATATATATCAGGTTCGGGTTCGGGTTCGATTCAGCCGGGCAACCCGAGACCTTAACCCAAGCCCAACCCAAGCTTTATTGGGTTGGTGTTTGCATATCCCAAGTTCGAGATTGGATCCGATACTTCCTGCCCAACCCAATGTCGGGGTCGGTCACTGGTTGGACGTGTTGAACCTGCCCAACTTTCAGCCCTAGTCTAACTGGGCTGTTTGGATTTTGTCATATGCAATGGTGTCTATGCACGTGCATATCGTTGTCATGCTCTGTCGGCGTATCATGTCAACTCCGGAGCAAAAATTACAATTTTGGTGGTGTTGTGAGAAGAATACGAGCTGACCTCAGGACTGTTGCGAGAAGAATACGAGCTGACCTGGGAATGGATCTGGATCAGCCTGCTCAGCTTGAATCCGACCTAAGAATAGACAGAACGACCCTAAAACAAGTCGTCAAGTCTGACCGACCAAGCCTAGAGAGAAAAGACGATCCCTCCGAACGACCTTGTAAGGACGATCTCTTTCATTGTAACGAGCTGGTTCTGTTACCACAATTCTCTAAGTTTGTGCGCAATAAGAGGAAAAGAATCCGGGAAATCTCTAACCAACTCGCCGATGACGCAGGAAGGACGTGGTAGGTCGATCACCGTCTCTCTAACCGATAGTTCTCGAATCCACGAGAAGAAATAAAAGATAAAAAGAGGAAATAAATTCTGAATAATTGATTTATTGATAATTGAATGAATAAAAACGAAATTACAATGCATATAAATAGGAAACTAAACCCTAAGTGAAGTATTAGAATCCAACTCCAACTAAAACTCTTAGAAAATGCAGCTTACTATAAATAGTAAACTTACTATTTATAGAAGTCGTTCAATCCTACTAGAACTCTTGGTTTTCGGCTAAAAATAGATAGTTATCAAACGGCCTTAACCACGTGGTTCTACTAGATATTCTAAGCCTTTTTCATGTTGGACACTAACTCTAAAGCCCTACAGATGCAAAATTATGATCGAATTAAAACTTACTATAAATAGTAAAACTGAAAATAAACTAGCCTAATGACCGTCGATACGGTCGATTCTCGCGATTCCGGCTTGGGCAACCCGGCGTAGCTGAGTTGGTTGGCTAAAGTAGCTCGAGCTACCCCAAATTGATATATTATACGTCCCGTAACTCATTCCGGTTTGTGAGATACGACCGATTTACGGTCCTGACGGTCCGGATCACTTTCGACCCCGACCGGTCTTCTTTTGCTCCATCTGGGCCATGAAATAATCAGCGACCCGTTCTACATCAGCCGAAGATCCCCGAAGATCACGGGACAACTCAGGAAATCTCAGAGATCCGAGATTTCCTCTACAAGCATCACGGCGGCAGAAAAGGAACGTAACCCCACGACCTAACTCTATAAATTGAGGCATTCTCTCTATTATTGAGGTACGATACAAAAATTGATAAAAAAAGAGATTTAATCTTTTAAGATCTAACTGATTTAGGCATCGGAGGGCTAATGGCTGGACCCCAGCCACCCCACTTTAGCTTTCCTTTGTGCTTTACAGGATCCAAGAAACCTTCGGTCCAGATCCAGGCTTCCCTCAAGAAGAAGATCAACATCACCCAACCGTCAAGATCACAGGATCCTCATCTTCTCTGTTGACTAATTTTCAGCATCAACAGGTGGTCCAACTTGATTGTTAGAAAGAGGGTCAGTCATTGACGTGGACCCTCTGTGAAATGGGACCCACCTTGGCCAATGCGCAATTTAAAGGCATACCGACACAGCCTTAATTAGGTGGAAAAAGTGGCAGAAGATGCCATCCAAACGGGTCCAAATTTTGTGGAATTTCCACGACCGGTTCACATTTGTCTGCTTTCGTCAAGTGATTTATGTGATCGCCAATTAGGTCACTGATATGACCAAAATTTTCCATCAGATGGGCCCCACTGTTTAGATCTTGTGGCTAAAAATCAGGGCGTTTTGCTCCTCGGGTGGGAAGCCGATTGCCTGTGACCCCAGGCACAGAAATCTTCCTGTGCCAGGGCTGTGTGGGGCCCACAGGGATGTATGTGAGAAATCCACTCCGTCCATCTGTTTTGCAAGGCGGCAGTAGAGTAAGACTCTAAAAATCAGGCAGAACCAAAACCCATGTGGGCCATACCACATGAAACAGTGGGGATTGAACGCTTGGGGTGACAGAAGTTTTGTTTCAGGATGATATTTGTGCTCGGAGTGGTAATAACCCTATGAATGGTTTGGATGGCATATAAACATCATGGTCAGCTCCAGGAAGGTTTCAACGCTGGACGCTTCCGTTTCCACTGTTTCGTCTGTTGTGGCCCACCTGAATTTTGGATCTGCCAGATTTTTTTATTTATGTACTATTGTGGTCTTTAAAAACAGATGAACGGTGTGGATTTCTCACGGACATCTCTGTGAGCCCCACGCAGCTCCGGCCGGGCACAAGTATATTCCTGTGCCCAGGGTCACAGGCAATCCGTTTCCCCTCAGGTGGGCCATTTGTACGAACAAATGAATGGCAACGAAGATTTTTAGCCATCCATTTGTCCTGTGCATTATATCCACCTGACAAGTTAGACGGTTTGAGATTTATGCTAGAAAATCTAAATAGAATGGGCCATGTTATGGGTAAAGAGCCGACCTGAAGGATAACAGATTGTGCCGACCCAGGAAAGACGAGCCGACCCGATTCCGGTCCCGGATACGAGTCGGGTCGTATTAACCTGATGGAAACTGGTCGGTTCGGCCCTATGTAATGAAGATCGTCCTAAGCGAGCTGAATTGTAAATCCGCAATCTTAAGATTACTCCGAGATATCAGGAGGAAAGATCGACATCCCCAGCTTTCAGGGATAAGGATCTTCGTTTGTTATAGGCAGATCCGAAGATCTCGGAAACCCAGCTAGCAGTCCGCTGGAATTACGACTCTCCAAAAGGCAAGCAGTTTCGCAACCTAAGTCTATAAATAAGGGTATTCTCTCCAGGATCAAGGTATGAAAACTAATATCGATCTACACTAAGATATTGATTTATCCAGAAAAGTGCTGACTTAGGCATCGGAGGGTTATTGGCTGGACCCCAGCCACCCCCCTTATCCTCTGTGTTCTTTTGCAGGATCTGAGGATTCAATCATCTCAGTCTTCTTTCATCTGAAGTCCGACTTCACTCATCTGTCCAGATCATAAATCTACATTTTTGTTTGTTGACCATTTTTTGGTAACAACAGATTGGCGCCGTCTGTGAGAACCGCCTTCTTCCTTTAATTAGGAAGTCCGTGTTCTCGCCCAATCGCTAAAGACGATCTCAACTTCTTCCTTCTCTTTCACTATGGCTGGAAAGAGAAAGTATAAAGGGAAAGCACCCGCGATCGATGGACTTTCAAACGATCAAATCTCTGAGAATGAAGGATCATTCCCTGACGCCCCTGCTATCCAGCTCGGTGGGAACTCTCCTCTTTTCGCTCAGCAGGGGGGACAACAGAGGCCTCGCAACCAAGGAGTCAGGTTGTCCCTTCTCGAAGAGCAGGTAGGAGGGGTCAACCAAAAACTGGGTGGGGTCGATGAGCGACTGGGCTACGTGGACCAGAGGCTGGACGAAATTAAAGCTCTGCTAACTGGTCTAGCCCATCCAACCATGTTGAATGGTAGAGATCGTGAGGGGCCTCGGCATACCCATTCTCAGCCTCAACAAACCCAGCACTCTCACCAAACTCGGCCGTCGCAGCGTTCTCAACACCCCACTCCGATAGAAGAAAACGAGGTCGCCAGCCAAGCAACCGAGACCAGATCTCGGCCAACGACAGGCTTGCCTGCCACCGATCTACGACATAGACTCGAGGAACGAAGAACAGCTCGTCTCGCACATGAACGAGCTGATCTTAGAGCCAGCAACCGGGTTGACGACAACCTAAGCCCACTAGAGGCCGAGTTAAGAGAACTGCGGGAACAAGTGGGCGATATTCAGAGAGCACAGAGGGCCCGAGCTCCAATCGCTTTGGACGCACTGGTCGATTCATCTGAGTCACCGTTCACCGACGAAATTCGTGAAGAGCCCCTTCCCAAATGGTTTAAAGTTCCTCAGTTGAAGCAGTACTCTGGGATAGGAGATCCAGCGGAACACTTAGAAAACTTCAAAGTCCTAATGGATCTCCTCGGGGCTAACGGACACATTATGTGTAAGGCTTTTCCTTTGTCTTTGACGAGTTCGGCATGGACTTGGTTTCGCAACCTTAAACCCAGAACTATCAACTCGTTCTCTCAACTAAGCCGAGCCTTCGCAACTCAGTTCATCAGGAGCACCGACCCGAGGAAGCATTCGACACACCTCGCAGCAATCAGGCAAAAAGAAGATGAGTCCCTGAAAGATTACCTCGCGGGCTTCAATTCTGAAGCGGTACAAATTGAGAACCTCTCCCAAGATGTGCTGTTACACACCATGATTGGAGGGCTGCGAGACCGAAGGTTTCTTTGGTCTGTTGGGGAAAAGCCGCCCCAGTCTGTGGCCGAATTCCTAGATCGAGCAGCTAAACACATCAACGCCGAAGAACTGGTCAACGCTCACCGACCGACGACCAGAAATAAGGATCGTCAGGATAGCAGCGGCTCGAAAAAACATAGGTCGGAACGAAAGTCGGAACGAAGGTCACCAGTTCGAAAAGTATACACCGCTCAATAAAACCATCGAACAAGTGTACTTAGCAGAGAAAGGTAGGTACAACTTTGAACGACCTGCGAAAATAAAGACCGACCCTAATAGAAGGTCGAATTCAAGGTACTGTTTGTACCACAAAGACCACGGTCACAACACCGTGGATTGCTTTAACTTGAAGCGACAGATAGAAGCCCTCATTCAGCAAGGATTTTTGAAAGACTACATCGCCCAGCGCTCGGATGGAAGAAGAGATGAAGGTCAAGCCAACGACCTGAACGAGGAACAAGGCAACAACCCTGTGGAAGAAATCCACATGATCTTCGGGGGACCGACCACCGGAGATACCGGGAACTCCCGCAAAAACTACGTACGACAAGGAAGAACATCCTTACCGAGGTCTTCTGTTAACATCACCAGCCGACCTGCAAAGGTCGCAAAGGTAACCTCACAAACAGTAACTTTTACCGAAGAGGACGCTCGAGGGGTCGTACATCCACATGACAACTCCCTTGTAGTTGCGATGGTGGTCGCCAATAAAAGACTCCACAAGATGATGGTCGACACGGGTAGTTCAGCTGATATCCTCTATGCTTTGGCATTTGAAAAAATGAAGATAGATCGATCCCGACTGAGACCGGTCAAGACAGCGTTGACCGGATTCACAGGGGACAGCATCATGCCCGAAGGGGAAATAACTCTACCAGTTACTGCCGGGGAAGAACCAAACCAGAAAATAATTATGGTTGACTTCCTTGTTGTAAATATCCCCTCTGCCTACAAAGCCATCATCAGCCGCCCTATCCTGCGAGCTCTCAAAGGGGCCGTCTCCATCTATCACCTCGCAATGAAGTTCGAAACAGACGAAGGAATCGGTGTGGTCAGGGGAGATCAGCAGGAAGCCCGTCGTTGCTACGAACTTTCCCTGCGAGGAAAAAATAAAAGCACTATATTAACTGTCACCCTCGCGGCCTTTTTGGATCCAAGAGAAGACGAACAGGAGCGCGGGTCACCAGCAGAGAAGTTGGTCGATATTCAATTATCGGAGGCCGACCCGAACAGGGTTATTCAGATCGGGTCACGTGTGGCAGGCGAGGTACGAAATAGTTTGATTAACTTTTTAAAGGAGCATATAGATGTCTTTGCGTGGTCCCATGAAGAAATGCCCGGAATCTCTCCGGAGGTAATGGTCCACCGACTCAATGTCGATCCGACCATGAGACCGATCCGCCAAAAAAGGCGTACTTTCAACAAGGAAAGGTACGCGATAATTGAAGAAGAGGTGCAGAAGCTACGCAAGGCAGGATTCGTCCAAGAAATATGCTATCCGGAATGGCTTGCAAACGTTGTCCTTGTCAAAAAGAACAATGGGAAATGGAGAGTCTGTGTGGACTACACTAACCTGAACAAGGCTTGTCTTAAAGATAGCTTCCCTCTACCACGAATAGATCAGCTCGTCGACGCAACCGCCGGGCACGAGCTCCTCAGCTTCATGGATGCTCACTCTGGATATAATAAAATCCAAATGTA
Source organism: Liriodendron chinense (assembly GCA_003013855.2). NCBI lineage: Eukaryota > Viridiplantae > Streptophyta > Magnoliopsida > Magnoliales > Magnoliaceae > Liriodendron > Liriodendron chinense. Next base: position 53,691 of record PVNU02002946.1, on the reverse strand, counting down.
TGCTCCTGATCGGCAAAAGACCGCATTCATCACGGACCGGGGACTCTACTGCTACAAAGTTATGCCCTTCAGACTCAAGAACGCCGGGGCAACGTACCAACGACTGGTAAACAAGATGTTTGCGGATCAACTAGGCAAAACTATGGAGGTATATGTCGACGACATGCTCGTCAAGAGTAAGAGTTCAGAAGATCACGTCAACGAACTACGCACTGCATTCAGAATATTAAGGGAGTATCGTATGAAGCTCAACCCTAGCAAATGTGCCTTTGGCGTAGGTTCAGGAAAATTCCTTGGCTCATGGTAAACCAGTGAGGAATTGAAGCCAATCCAGAAAAAATTCAGGCCCTCCTCAATATGAGCTCGCCTCGCAAATTAAAAGAAGTTCAGCGGCTCACAGGAAGGATCGCAGCACTTAACAGGTTCGTCTCGAAGGCTACTGACCGATGCCTTCCCTTCTTCAAACAGTTGCGTAAATGTAAGGAAATGACATGGACTCCTGAATCCGAGCAAGCTTTTGTACAGCTTAAAGCCTACCTCGGCTCCCCACCACTGTTGTCCAAGCCAGAGCATAAAGAAGAATTGCTCCTGTACCTAGCAGTCTCAGAAGCGGCGGTCAGCTCCGCTCTAGTCCGAGACGACGAGGGGATACAAAGGCCTGTCTATTACACAAGCAAAGCCCTGATCGACTCTGAAACACGATACCCTCAAATCGAAAAACTCGCCCTGGCTTTAATCACTTCAGCTCGCAAATTGAGGCCATACTTCCAAGCGCATCCGATAGCTGTGCTAACTAATCAGCCATTACGGCAGGTGCTGCAGAATCCCCAAACATCAGGTCGCCTCGTCAAATGGGCAGTCGAGTTGGGCGAATTCGATATACGATACCGACCTCGTGCCGCAATCAAGGGACAGGCTGTAGCCGACTTCATCGTCGAATTAACCGAGCCTCATGGGGCTGAGTGCGGTCGTGAACTTATCCAAAACCCGGAGGTAGAGCATGCCATACCTTCTTGGACATTGCATGTCGATGGGTCTTCCAATGCACAGGGCAGTGGAGCTGGCCTCGTTCTGTCCTCACCTGATGGGATCAAAATTCAGTACGCACTTCGATTCGGATTCCGGGCTTCGAATAACGAAGCGGAATATGAAGCCCTCCTAGCCGATCTTTGCCTCGCCTCGGAAATAGGAATACGATCGGTAAGGGTATTCAGCGACTCGCAACTTGTGGTCGGGCAGGTGACTACGGAATATCAGGCAAAGGGAGGAAGAATGGCTGCATATCTGAACAAAGCTCAGGAGCTGCTGTTGCGATTCGACCATTATGAAATCGTTCAAATTCCACGAGATGGGAACACAAACGCAGATGCTCTCACGAAGCTTGCGTCATCAGCAGACGACGAGCTTGGCAGAATGATACCCATCGAATTCCTCCCTCAGCGCAGCATATCGTTAATTGAGCTCATGTGAGTTTTTCCAATATCGGCGAATCCAGATTGGAGGGATCCTATCATCCGATTTTTGCAATCAGGCGAGTTACCTGACGACCAGAAAGAAGCTCGACGCGTCCGCTATAGGTCAGCTCGATATACACTGATAGAGGGTGTCCTCTATAAGAAGGGCTTCTCCCGCCCGTGTCTGCGTTGTTTAGGACCTAAGGAAGCTGATTATGTATTACGTGAAATCCACTACGGATGTTGCGGGAACCATTTTGGGGCACGAGCACTTGCACAAAAATCAATCCGACAGGGATATTATTGGCCCACTATCCAGCAAGACGCCCGAGAAACTGTTAAAAGATGCGATAAGTGTCAACGATTCGCCCTGATACCTCACCTACCGCCTGAGGAGCTCACGCCCATGCTGGCCCCTGGCCATTTGCTCAATGGGGGGTCGACATCATCGGTCCACTTCCAACGGGAAAAGGACAAGTTAAATATGCGATTGTCGCCGTCGACTACTTTACAAAGTGGGCTGAAGCAGAACCACTGGCCACCATCACAGAAAAGAAGACGACGGACTTCATTTGAAGGGCGATTGTGTGTCGCTTCGGGATCCCGAATACCATAATCATGGACAACGGGCGACAATTCGACAATCAAGGATTTCGTGCATTCTGCACTGGATTGGGTATTAAAAATGTATATTCGTCCCCTCACCACCCTCAAGCCAACGGTCAGGTTGAAGCAGTTAACAAGATTATCAAAAACCATCTCAAAACGAAGCTCGGAGAACGAAAGGGGGCTTGGGCGGAAGAACTTCCCGAGGTGCTGTAGGCCTATCGAACCACAGCTCGGTCTACTACTGGGGAAACCCCTTTCTTCCTGGCATTTGGAGCCGAAGCCGTTATGCCTGTTGAAATCGGACTGCCCACGAGCAGGACGAGCCATCATAGACCTGACCAAAATGAAGGTCAGCTGCGAATAGGCCTGGACCTACTGGACGAAGCGAGAGAAGCTTCTCAAGTCCGTGTAGCTGCATATCAGCAGAGGGTCCGACGATACTACAACTCCAAAGTCCGGGAGCGACGGTTCCGAGCCGCTGACCTCGTCCTTAAAAAGGTAAACGTAAACGACAAAGCAGGTGTATTCGGCCCTAATTGGGAAGGACCGTTTAAGGTTGTCAGTTCACATCGTCTCGGCACTTATCGGCTCGAAAACATGGAGGGAAAACCACTTCCTCATCCATGGAACGCCGAACATCTCAAAATCTACTATCCGTGAATAAAGAGCCGTACTCGGCGCAAAATATGTGTTTCAGGACGATAATTTAATAAAATCTTCTTTTAGGAGTTGTTTTACGACGTTCTTCCAATGCAACTTAATATCATCATAGTATATCTGAGCTTACTGAAATGCTTGGGACAATAGGAGGCCGACCTGGCTGGCCAGTCCCAGATCAGTTCGACAATACAAAAATGAAATCTACAAAAGTGAAATCTACAGGGGGATCAGCAAAATCTGCCTCAAAGGGCTTGTATTCAAAATTTTTGTGTACATCTTAGAACAAAACAATATATATATATATATACAAGTCCAGTCTACTCCTTGCCAGCCCCGGATGGGCCAGCACCATCATCTCCGACTCGCGCCTCCTCCTCCTCCTCCTCGTCTTCGTCCACAGGCGTAAGATCAAGGGTTGGGAAGTGCTTAAGTACGAGACGTCTGTATTCCTGGAGACCGTCGTTGTACAAATCCTCAGAAATGGCAGACAATTTCTCGTGCTTGGCCTTCGCCTTATTGATATCCGCCAGGGACTTTAGCTGGACCTCCTTCAGAAGCCCAGCCAGGCTCATCTTCTCCTCCTCGGCCGTCTTCAGAGCAGCCTCAAGGGATTCGACCTTGTTCCCGTCAGATACGGCCTTGGCCTCAGCCTCCTTCAGAGCCTCCTCCAGAGACCGAACCTGAACCTGAGATACCTCCAGCTCCGATTGCGCGACCTTCAGCTCAGACTGGGAAGACTCCAGCTCAGACTTGGTAGACTTCAGCTCGGACTGAGCTTCCTTCAAAAGAAGGATACATTTCTTCAGCTCGGCCTTCACGGCTTCGGTCTTTGTCTTCCAAGAAGAAGTAGCAACCAGAGCTTTCTGTAGCTGGTCGTTCCGCTCGACCATTACCCGGCGGATCATAATAAGTGCAGCCGAATCCTGCGAAAGTAACACAGTTGACACATAAGTCAGAGAGCATCGCGGGTATATGAAAGAAGAGATTAAAAAGTGTTTGTGAAATTACCCTAAGACTGCTCTCTATTACCGCTCCGACCATTTGATCCGGGTCGGAGGAAGCAAGGATATTCAAATCTTGGGGAATGGTGTGATTGACACGCATATATGCGTTGACACCCTCCATCCAAGACGAATATTGCTCCGTTAACGGAGGCATCTCGACCCATTCTTCCCGTTGCTCAGCAGCATCAGCGCTTGGATGAGGAGGATGACTGGAGGAAGCACCTGCAGCCAGTTGGTCGGGTCCAGCTGCAGCAGGTTGGGAAGCCTGGGAGGAGACAGTTGGAGGCACGGATATGTTGATGGGCTCAGCTCGGGAGCCCGAGTTATCCGGCACGTTGATCATCAGATCCTTAGCAGATGTCACCAGGGTGGCCGTTTGCTCGGTTCTGGGCCCCGTTCGCTCGGTTCTGGGCTGAGCGGGATCCGAGCTGGGAAGTTGTCCTGACCCACAGACGAAGGATTGGGGCAGATGAGACGGTCTCTGCGCCTTGGTGGTGGCCGCCCTCTTCCTAGGGGGCTCGGCAGAGCTCTGCCCGTGGTCTAGAAACCGAGCTGGAATCTTCCGCTTGGAGATTGCCTTCGGAGCCATTCCTGTCCAAGAAAAGGAAGAAAAAATGAGGAGATAACAATACGAAAATTCTCAGAAATACGTTATTGTTTCAGTTTACCGACCTGATTCAGCGACAGAGTTGAGTGTGATCACTCTTCGGAAATCCCTCTCTACAACAAGGAGAGCTCGGACTTTGTGGATCTGCCTCTCTTGAGCTACAGATAAAGCCACCCGAATGGTCGCCGACACTGTAAAATAAGCAGACACATACGTTAAGAAAAATAAAATGTATACGAAAAAATTGAAAAATCAGTTAGGTCGGAACTTCATCCGACCTGGCAGAGCAAAGTCGGCTCGGACTCGGAATTTCAGGGGTTGAGGCTCGTCCGGCGCGCACTCCCAACTGTCCGACGCGAAGAACCACTTCCTCTTCCAAGTTTTGGTGGAGGAGGGCATGCAAGTGATCATCGAGCTGCCCTGACCCGGCAACGACGAAAGATAATAGAGTCCTTGGCCGCCCAAGGACTTGAGAATATATAGAGAAGAGTTCATTGGAGGTCAACTCCTTATTTCCTAACCTCTGCCAGAGTATATAGCATCCGACCATGCACTTCCATGCATTCGGTTGCAGTTGGCTCGGAGACAGACCTAAGACACTAAGGACTTCTCTCACAAAAGGGTGTAAGGGTAACCTCAGCTCAGACTCTAAGTGCATAAGGGAAATTACTACCTCCCCGGCCTTAGGTCGGCTCGGCCTATCGGCTCGGTCAAGAACCCTAAAATTTATGTAATCTGGGAGGTCGTATATCTCCTTCGCAGCGTCCAGCTCATCCTGGGTAATCTGCGAAATCACAGAGTCTAACTCAAAGGGTTCTTTCTGGACCGTGGCACTGCCGGCAGCTGACCCAGGAAGATTAGACTCCCCCTCTCCGACGGCCTCATCTACCCTCTCTCCAGAATCCGATTCACTGGAGTTTTCCTCCTCGCAACAGAGGAGAGGTAAGTCAAACTCACGGTCATCATACCTCACCTTGAGGATGGCCTCGGAACATGAGGTTTCTGGCTCCAACATTTCCCAAATAAAAAAGGAGGGGAGAAGAGAAAAACTTTTGAAAAGAAAGAAAAATGAGCGTACCAGAATGCTGGCACGGCCGCTGGGAGAGAAAAAGTTAAGGAGAATGGGGGAGGAAGAAGAACCAGGGTATGAAAGCTGTGAAGAGAATGAAGAGAGGTTTCCAAAATCCGGCTAAGTCTCGGATTATATACTCGGGAAAGGATTTGGGCCCTGCACAGGTTTCATCGCATTCAATGCGAAAGCGACACGTGGCAACTCCTTGGTGAATTCGAAAAGCTGCGTCGTTCAGGACACGCGGCGACACCCCGTTCGACTAAATCATATCGACGATATCACGCCGTACGGAGGAATAATGACCCCTCGATATTTCAAGAGACGCATTTAATGCCATTCTCCCGCCCATCGAAACGGCGGCGTTACGGATACTAAACGACAAAAAGCATTTAGGTCGGCAATTTCCTCCTGCATTTTTTACCCCCGAGCTGAGCAGAATACACTCGAGGGTAAAAGGGGGCTTCTGTTATGGGTAAAGAGCCGACCTGAAGGACAACAGATTGTGCCAACCCGGGAAAGACGAGCCGACCCGATTCCGGTCGCAGATACGAGTCGGGTCGTATTAACCTGATGGAAACTGGTTGGCTCGGCCCTATGTAATGAAGATCGTCCTAAGCGAGCTGAATTGCAAATCTGCAATCTTAAGATTACTCCGAGATATCAGGAAGAAAGATCGACATCCCCAGCTTTCAGGGATAAGGATCTTCGTTTGTTATAGGCAGATCCGAAGATCTCGGAAACCCAGCTAGCAGTCCGCTGGAATTACGACTCTACAAAAGGCAAGTAGTTTCGCAACCTAAGTCTATAAATAAGGGTATTCTCTCCAGGATCAAGGTATGAAAACTAATATCGATCTACACTAAGATATTGATTTATCCAGAAAAGTGCTGACTTAGGCATCGGAGGGTTATTGGCTGGACCCCAGCCACCCCCCTTATCCTCTGTGTTCTTTTGCAGGATCTGAGGATTCAATCATCTCAGTCTTCTTTCATCTGAAGTCTGACTTCACTCATCTGTCCAGATCATAAATCTACATTTTTGTCTGTTGACCATTTTTTGGTAACAACAGGCCACATGATGAAAAGCTCCAGACACGTATGATTTACCACATGTATGCCATCTGGTACGTGTGATTGCGTGTGGATGGGTAGGGATCTCGATGTGCATGTGGGCTAATCAAACCTAGTCATAGAGGTGGACTACTAACTGAACCGAGTCGAACATAGGCCAGTTCAGTTCAGTTCGGTTGCTAATTGGTTGTGTTTGAATAACGTTCGAACAAACATACAAACAATGAGCCATGTTCGTGTTCGGTGCAGTCTAGTCCAGCATATGTTCAAACATGATCAAATATTTTTTATTTCCAACAATTTTTTCAATTGGAATGATTTCGATTTTTTTTTTTTTTTGGTGTAAAAATATTTCATAAAAAACAATGTTTATAAACAAAACCAACTAACATAAGTAGTTAACTGCATAACCAATGTTCCCTATTTTAATTACATCAATTTAAAATTCACATAACATTTGTAAAATCACATCACAAGCACATATTATTAATATTAATAATATTAAATATTTAAAAATAAAAAAGATTAGAGTATCAGATTCAGACCTTTGGAGCTGGACAAGCAAGCAGAGTATCGGATTCAGATTGACATGCAGACTGACGAGCAAGATGACATGGCTGAAATCGGATGGGCAAGCAGGAGCAGAGAGATGGCTGCAAGGAAAAAACGATGGGAAGGACGAACAGAGAAGAAAGGATGAGGGTTAGTCGATTCGACGGGCAGGGGAAAAATGATTGGATTGGGAAGGACGAACAAAGCTGCAGAGGTCCTCATCAGAATCACCATATGGGCGAGCAAAGCTGCAGAGGTCCTGATCGGAATCGCTAGATGGGCAAGCAAATAGGTCAGCAGATGGTCAGATGGATTGTCTCGGTTAAGGTTTCGGTCATTCGTTAGGTAGGGGAAAATGGCTAGGGCCGACTGGGGTCGAGTGAAAATGAGTGAACAAAAAATAATATTTATATCAATTTCAATGAATTGAATCAAACTAATTCAAATCAGACAACTTCGAACCGGGTTAATGAATTGAATCGAATCGAACAGTGGTATGTTCGTGTTTGGTTCGAAAAAATTTCGAACACCTAAAATCTTGTTCAATCCGCTTTTGAACCAGTTGTTCGGTTCATTTTTTTCAGTCCGAACGAAACAAACTATTCGGTAATTTCCTGTTCATGTCGGGCTCTACCTAATTGTTTGTAGAGGAGAATTTGATAGATACTAGAGGTGACATAGTGGATCTGCATCACGGGACATAGGTCAATGTGGTGTATGTGGCAAGATCCGGTCCATTCATCAGCTGAGGGCCTCAGTTTTTTAAGGAAAAAAATGTGCAAAAACTCTCGTGTCCATTTGTTGGAACATGTGTGGCCCACCTAAGAAATGGACCATTTCAGTTGATTGCGTATTATTGTAATATTCTCTTGGTAAGATTAATTTCGATTTTCGAAACGTGTGTTTTAAAAGAGTCCAATGATGGGATGAAACAAACCAACAGTCCTGGAAGCATGGCCCCATTTATCAGAACTGTAAACCCGAGAATAGAAATATGAGATTCGTATTTGATTGTGACCCCTCCAATACTGAGATCTCCCGTACTAGTAGGTGCTGGAAATACCCTGTGATCCCACCAGGGTTAGGTTTGTGTTTTATCCACACCGTTCATCCATCGTTCCAGTTATTTTAGGGTATGATCGCAAAAATGAGTCAGATTTAAATCTCAAGTAGACCACACCATGGGAAAAGAGTGGTAATTAAATGCCCACCATTAAAAACTTCTTACGGGCCCTTAGGAGGTTTTTAATGGTGGGTATGTTTCCTATGATGTGTTCCACCTGAGACTTGGATCTGACTCATTTTTGGGCTCATTCCCTAATATGAGCTCAAAAAATTGATAGCAAGAATAGATAAAACGCATATATTATGGTGGGGCTCACAAAGCTTTTCTAAGACTAACCAATACTGAGGTAGGTACTGGCGATGTCACGTCCCGAAATCTGGACACAGAGTGTGCATCCTCAGGCCTAGGTTATGGGGTATGACTCGTGCACAAATACACTTAATTCAAAAGTCAAACTGTTATAGAAGCATTAGATCATATATGTACTAAGTTCAAAATATCATTCGACATTAATTAAATAAAAACACAATGCATATACAATGGTCCACCGATTTGGGACTTATTAATAATGTCATTAAACGAAAATAAAACAGAAAAATGACTAGCTAAGCATCTTGATTTATGGCAGCCACTTCTTCATTCGTTAAGATATTTGGTGGTTCCTCCACTTGTTCAGGTTTCTACTCATGTATATCGTATGTACCATCTGTATATATTTACTTTCGTCAGTGGGAAAGTTCAGTGAGTAAACCCATCATGGTTTACACCCATCTAAATAAGTAGTACATCAAAATATAGTCTTACGATTAAATTTACATGATGGATGCAAGAATGTTATGCAATATGATATGATGCATCAAGTGGGCATATACTCAGTCTTCCACTTGCTTCGATTGGATCCCATCAATCGGCTCCCCCTTCCTTGTAGGTTGGACTTCTACATACTAGTGGGCTTCCAAGATGGTCCTTGAGTAACCGGATGCTTAAGTACCTACCGGTCTTCCAGAACAATGCTCCAGGATAACGATGTATGAATGTATGAAGCGTATGGCATGTCGTGTTCAATAATCATCTCTCTAATTGAGAGGCAACAGATAATTCAGTCATCTCTCCTTTTGAGAGGCACATACATATTATTTAATCATCTATCTTTTTGAGAGGCACATACATATCATTCGTGTCATCTCTCATTTTGAGAGGCACATACATATTATTTGTCATTCCTTTCATTCAACATGTATAAGTACTAATGTGCATTGGCATATATGCATAACATCATCATAATCAACACAAGTTACTCCAAGTATAGCATCACATCACAACAACTTACTTTATTCAAATGAATAATTAAGAAATATGTTGGGATTCACTCACCTGTTGGTAGTGGTGATTATTCTGTTAATTTTGTCACGGCCTGAGTTAGAATCGGTCTTGGATGTACAATCAGTGTAATTTATATTTATTCATCATCAGTATAACCTTAGATATATTTATTTTTAAATTGTATTTTACTTTATTTAGGTTTGGCCCCTTAATAGATGGTTCAGATTCAATTATTGTGACTCGCTTTTTCAAAAGGAATGACCCTTTTACTATTTTTCTAATGATAAGGCCCACTTCATTGGTGGATTGTCTTATTATTGGCCACATGTTCTCTAATGATATAATAATAAAGATGGTTAACTAAATTTTGTAAAGACCTTATGCTGGAGTACCCAAAATGATCTAATTGTGAGAATCCAAACCATACCTCCCCACTATTTTTTTTTGGCATGGCTCCCCCGGAAGGCTGATTGGGCTAATTTTTTTTATTACAATACCAACAACCTATTATTCAAGAGATTGGGTGTAACAGATTTTTCAAAAACTACATAGTGGGGCCCATGAGTTTTCAATCAGTGGACAGGTGTTGTCCCCACAGTTTGTCTCAGTACGGCCCACTGGAATGTCCTATATGGACCATTTTTTGTCCTCAACCAGAAAACTTGCTTATTAAGATATTGGACAAATTAGATTTCTCAAAATACCTCCAAGTGGGCCCCAAAAGTAGACAGCAATCCAAAATCAAACTAGTTCAATCATGTGTGTTGTTATCATTACTGTTTCAAGTGGTGTGGGCCACCTAAGATTCGGATTTATCTGATTTTTGGACCCAAGCTGTAAAATGTCATGATACAACATATGGTCAGCTTGGATCTAATGATTTCATCACAGTGGGGTCCACGAGTGGACCGCTGTCCATGCCTAGAAATTCCAACTTTATGTTTTTATTTTATTTTATATTTTTTTTCATTAAATTGTTCGAGGTGGTGTGGCCCACTCGAACCTCTATTTGGGTCCAAATTTGGATACAAGTCCTAAAATGAGATGGGGAAGAAAATGGACAGAGTAGATATACTAAATACATCGAGGTGGGTCCCATGAGTGGAGCCCCCACATTGGCACTCTCCTAGTTCAACACTGGACGTCCAGCAACCCCTTTCTCTTTTTTCTTTTTTCTTTTATTTATTTATTATTATTATTATTAAAAGTGGGTGATCCACTAGAGATCTGAATCGTTTATTTGATCAGTCATCTCTTATGTGGGCCCAATGGCTCCGATCATAAAAAATATTATTTTACAACTAACACGAAATGAAAACAATGCATTTAACGATCATCATCCATTTCATCGCTGGGGCCCACCAGAAACTCGATTTGGCTTGAAATTATTAGCCATGCCTTTTAATGGGCCGTAGAATCCAATGAAAGAGATGAATTTCCTTAATTAAGTGTACCCCAAGCGACATCAATAATGAATCTTAATTTTTTAACCATTAAATTGCGATGCGGCCCACCTATGGGTCGGATCTATCTATGATTCCCGAGCCTTACCTGGTTTGACCCTAGGGTCCTTAGAATCCGTAAAGATTAGATCCGGCCCACCCAGAGGGCCCTAAAATTCGAATTTAGAGCAAAAAGGAAAATTATATTTTTGTAAAAAAAAAGCCTTAATCCCTAGTCTTCCCTCTCGCTTAAGAGAGCTTTAACCAACTAGTTCATGTTTTCTTTTTGTTTATTAATAAAAAATTAATTTATTTAGCCTCATTTTCTATCATTACAAAATTTTTAAAAGACAAGAATTTCTCAGGTTGTTACAGCTACCCCCTTAAAATAATATCGTCATCGAGATTCAAATCCTAGGTAGTTTATTAAATGATTATATTTTACATTAATATAATTATCGTATTACCTATGAAGTACGTTCTTACGTATACTAGTATGTATTTTGTTAACTACAATATTACAGATTTTCACCAGCTACCGCCCTTAAAATTTTTGATATAGTAGGTAAACTCTATTTACAACTAACACAAAATCAAAACAATGCATTTAACGGTCATCATCCATTTCATCGTTGGGGCCCATCAGAAACTCGGATTGGCTTGAAATTATTGGCCATGCCTTTTAATGGGCCATAAAATCCAATGAAGGAGACGGATTTTCTTAATTAAGTGTACCCCAAGCGACATCAATAATGGATTGAATTTCAAAATTCGAATTTAGAGTGAAAAGGAAAATTATATTCTTGTCAATAAGAAGCCTTGATCCCTAGTCTTCTTTCTCACTTAATAGAACTTTAACCAACTAGTCCATGTTTTCTTTTTATTTATTAATGAAAAATTAATTCATTTAGCCACATTTTCTATTATTATAAAATCTTTAAGCGACAAGAATTTCTCGGGTCATTACAGTTACCCCCCTTAAAATAATCTCATCCTCGAGATTCAAATCCTCGGTAGTGTATTAAATGATCATATTTTAAATTAGTGTAATTGTCATATTACTTATGAAGTACGTTCTTACGTATACTATTATGTATTTTCTTAACTATAATATTGTAAATTTTCACCAGCTACCCCACTTAAAATTTCCGACGTAGTAGGTTTACCTGCTTAGAGATGTTTAAACTAGATTTTAAATGTTTAGAAAAATTTCAAGTAAGATTTCAATGTTTTACATTACATCAAAAAGTATGAGAATCCTATAAGTTAGCTTGCTAAGATTTTGTTTAACACTACAGTTGATGGGAATTTTATTTTTTTAAATAAGGTATGGAATGTTTGAAAATATATACGATCATATAATTAGGAGCAAGGTTTGGTTGTTAGCAAATTTTAATGGTTTGAATAATCACATACAAGGGTGGTAGACAAGATGAACACGTTGGATTATAAATAGACATGTTTACCATTTGATGAAAAACTTTCGAAGTTGATTTATAATAATTAGATGACCTAAAAGTGATATAAGTGTCGGGATTTCAACTTTTAAAGATAAATAAAGTTTTGCAAGGGTTGAAGAGATAATTCAACATACATGAGAACACTTATTGGGTTTCGGGGGTCAATACAAAGCGTTTGGGTCAAATGTATCTAACTTGTTCTTCAAATCCTTATTTTTAGCAAGTTTTAGAAGTGTGGTCTAGTTAAGATCTAACCCTAGCAATAAATGAATAAAATAGTTTAGCATTCAGCTACTCAACTTATTATATGGTTTAATCATGACTAAAATTTATGGATCATTTTCTAATTAGATGATTACAAAGTAGTTTTAGAATGACAATATTGAGATATGTATCGAGGTCAAATGCATAAATTTTTTATTTTGATGACTTTAGTCATACTGATGATTTCAACACTTCTAAATATTAGCTTGATTTTAAACTTTTTATATTGATACATATATGATCTTACTAATATTCGATTAAATTTCAACCAGAAAATGAGATATATAAAAAATCGTAAAATTCAGACCGTGAAGACTAATTTATCTTGTGATTTTCTGATTAGTTCTAAAATGTTGTATAAGTAAAATTGTGATTCACACTTTTATATATATATATATATATATATATATATATATATATATATATATATATATATATATATATATATATATATATATATATATATATCCAAGAGCGTCTAATTTATATTAATTATAATTATGATCCTCCACCCACAAAATAAGGAAAAATTTAAGTAAAGACTCTCTATCGATTACAATCAGTAGAACAAGAGTTTCAAAAATAAATTCGGTGTGATCGATTGTCAATCTGATCAGGTTGGTAAGGCCTTTATACAGACTCTAAGTACCCTTAAATTATAATAACCTTAGGAGTAAAGGTGAGAATGCTAATTAATAAACTCAAGTTAATTTTTTTTTTTTTTTATAAAAATGACTGTTTGGGTCTAGCTGGCATGGTTTTATCGACATCCCTGAGTTGCTACGTTCATATTGGTCCTCACGCCTCACTATGTTGCAAAAAATGATTTTGTTGCTACTTCATCATTGCCACCATTTGGTGAAGTAGTCTGAATGTTGCATCCAAAGGCTGAATGTTGGGCCTCGCAGGATTCGCCTACATTGTCGTGGGAGACAAAGGTAGTCGAGTACTTTGCTCAGCTTCGCCTTGAGTTATTACATTCTACCCCCTTTAAAACATTTCATCACTAATTCACTCACTTTGAGACATCTGAATCAACTCCTAAATTTGAGAAAAATTCGAAGTTCAATTCATAAGTTGTATATATATAATATCAAACAAAAGGGAACCCTACGTGTTAGACCATTAAGTTTTTTTTATTTATTATTTTTTTACACCACAACTAATATGAAAATAGATTAATTATTATTATTATTATTTTCATTAAGTATCTAATTTATATTTATAGTAATCATAATTTGGGTACATTCATTCTAAATAAGGGAAAATTTATGAAAAGGTTATATTGGTAGAAAATCGCAGTGGAAAAACCAGCTTAATTACTATTGTTGGCTTCTGTTCCTGCCATTGTTACACATATTTATAAATTTCATATTTTTATAAAAAAAAATTATGGAGACTCTACTATAAGTATAAACCGCTTCTTTAAAATTTTAGCTTCATCCACCAAACACAGAAGTTTCTAAAATTCATGCAGTCAGACCGTTTCAAAGTTCGACGAATTCTGACCAGTCTGCATTAACTTTCCAAATCAGCATAGTGACTACTATATTTACATTTTGAACTATTTTTACTTCACATTAGACTATTTATCTACGATCACGATTTTAAATCAGCTTAACGATTTTAAGGGTTGAATATATTATTCATTATGTTCTGAAATTCAGAAGGTGCATTTTTTAAACCAAAAGGCATGACGTTCCACTCATATTGACCAAAGGGTACATTAAAAGCTGTCTTATATTTATCTTGTTCTGATATTTGTATGTGCCAAAATCCTGATTTCATATCGAACTTAGAATAAATAGAAGCATTAACTAATCTATTTAGTAAATCTTTTTTATTAGGTATAGGGTATCTGATCCATTGCAATACTTTATTTAGAGGTTTATAATTAATTACTAATCTAGGTGTTCCCCTTTCTATCTCTGCACTTTTATTAACATAAAAAGCTGAACAACTCCAAGGAGATTTACTAGGTTTAATTAAGTTTTTATCTAGTAATTCTTGTATTTCTTTTTTTATAGTATTCTAATAATTCCTGGTTCATCTGTATGGGTCTTGCTTTTATTGGTATTTTATTTTCTTTAAAATCTTGTTCGTATGGTAAGTTTACTATATGTCTCTTTCTACTCCAAAAAGCATGAGGAAGATCAGCGCAAATTTCTTGCTTAAGTTTTTCTTCAAATTGTTTTATTTTGTCTTTAAAATAATCTTTTTCTAGTTTTACTTCTATTTTCTTAAGGTATCTCTTGCTTTAAGTGATGTAGACAATTTGTCTTAGTGTCTATTAAATTTATAACTTTACTATAATGCTGTTGTTTTAATTCATTAATATTTCTAATTTGTGGATGACTGATAAACTTAAGAGTAATATTTTCTCCTAGTATGTTTGTATGAATCCCTATATCATCTATACTAAATGGTTTTAGAAGTTCAATAAATGGGGTTCCTAATATTAATGGTCTATTGATATCATTAATTACAAGGAGATCAGTAGTAAGACAGATTCCTTGGATACAAATTTTTGTATTAGGTAGTTTATATTTAATATTAAGACGTGATCCATTGGCTGTCCTAAGTTCTTCAATGATTTTCTCAAAGTATTCATTAGGAACTATTCATTCTTGTATACAATTCATATCTGCTCAGGTATCAATCAAGGCTGTGGTGGTAAAATGGTGGTTTTTAATTACAACGGACACATAAACATGCCATTTCTGGGATTCTATTTCTGTTATTGTATTTAATTGGTTTGTTTCTGGCATAGATCCTAGGTCTAAGGAAGTAGATGGTTGATTAGCTATGGGTATATTTTGATTTATAGTTAATATGGTTATTTGCCTTTTTAAGTCTTGAATATCTTTTTAAATATTTTTTAATTCATATTGTAGGTCTTCTATTGTTGGTGTTCTAATTATAGGATCATCAAACCTTGCTATTATATCTTTTATATTATATGATTCTATGGTTTGCTTTGGAGGTTGATTTAAGGAATCATGTAATTGTTTTAAATAATATTTCTTTAATTCTGGATTATCTAACTTATTAGCAAATTCTATAAGTAGTTTTTGTTCATTAGTAAGTGTATAAATTTCTTTGGTTAAAACATTAATAGACTTACATTTTCCTTTATTATCACATCCCTGGCAGTAATTAAAATCTGATTTCATAGAGTTGCTATTATCACTATCTGTACTATCTAATGAGTCGTCTAAGATATCTATTTCATTATCTGAAAAATTTGAAATTTGTGATTTGTCATCTTGGTCTATTTCAGAATCGGATGAGTGTTCCTTAAGTATATTGTATAAGTTTTGTTTTAATTTATCATCTATGTCAAATTCAAAGATTTTAATTTTTAAAGGGCATTTATTTTTATAATATCCTACTTTTCCACACTTATAACAGGTTGGTGGGGTTTTACTGTTCTGGTTGGAAAATGTTCTAAATGGTTTTCTAAACTTATTGTTTTGAAGGTATTTTTTAAAAGGTTTTCTTTTTTAGGGATATTTTTGTTTCCAATGATAAAGTTTATTAAAATTTCTTTTAAAACTTTTACGCCTTTTATAAGATTTTTTTTCTCTGTACTGATGGTGGAATTAATGGTTGAAATCCAAATTGTTCACAAAATAAACCTATCTGCTTATTACCTAACCTGGATTCTTTATCTATTTTATTTTTAATTCTTTGTTCATTACAAAATACTAATGCATCATTATTAATATACGAAACTATATCTTCATAGGTTATTCTATCGTACGGAATGGTATTATTGTAATGGCTAAGTAATTTATTTCTGACTCTTTCTGCAAATAATTTTGGTAATCAGTAGTTTTCTGTAATCTTTAAGCAATAAAAGATAGTTTTCTGTATTTATTTATCAAAATTTTAGTTTATGTCAGACTTTTTATTTATATTTAAATATCCAAAATTAGTAATAATTAATACAGCAGCAAATGATCATATGATCTTAGCTACTTTTCACTACGCTTGGAAAGTAACCCTACCTCCGCCTGGGTTTTCTAATAGAAATTGGTATCAGAGAAAATTAAGCTTGGGTCTAGCATAAACATTTCAAGCTGGGTCTAGCATAAACATTTCTATTAGCTGTATTAATTATTTGCTGCTGTATTACCTTAAATTTAGAGAATTTAAGGTAAGATCGGTATAGGTTTCAAATGAATTTGTCTCTAATTAGTTGTTATGTTCCACGTTCGTCAAATGTTGGTGGCAAGCCAGTTTATGCTCTACGTTCGTCAAATTCTCTAAATTTCAAATTGGACTTAAGCTTGGGTCTAGCATAAACATTTCAAGCTGGACTTGGGTGCCTATTTTGGCCCGTCATGGGCCATGGTCGAGTTTGGGCTTGGCGTTAGGCCCATGTGATCTGGATGGTCTCAATTCTCTTTGATGGTCATATCTTGAAGTGGAACTCATGGGGCCCATTATCATTGGCACATTCAATCCACCATGATCATAGAGGATGATTTGCTCACATTTCCATGTGGATCTGTGCCTTTGAATAATCCATTTAGGGGCCATGCTGATATCAAAGGTGGAGAATAATTGGATTTAAATGAGACTGCCATTATCTTTCAAGTTAAATAATCCTGGCGTAGATGCTGCCATGAGACTGTCTAATAGAAACAACGTCAATGTATAATGAAAACTGATCATAGACTTTTTGCACGTATATCATTTATGCCGAATTCAAAATAATTGTTGGACAGCTAAGATGATGATGATACGGTGAGATTCCATTTTAACCAGTGTTTTGAAACTTAGGCTGCACAGACAGTCGGACCGGTTTAGACCGAAATCAGCCACAAAAACGGATTGAATTCCATAATTGCTTGGGTGGACCATTTATTTTTCCAATGCACACATGGATTTTGCAATTTGGGACCTGTTTGGATTTCCTTAAAAATCTGAATGGTCATACTTTTACTCATGGATGGGAGCTTATAACACATCTATTCATTGCTGGATACGTAAAAAAAATGCAGCCTGGCTGGACCACATCTCATTCCATTCTTATTGTGGGGTCCATCCAAACAGGTCCTAGTATTCATTAGAAAGGAAAAAAAAAAGAATAGAATTTATATTAAGAATCCATAATAGGCAACATAAACCTTTACGTACAACATTGTATGTGAACTTCTGCATGCAATGCTTTCTTTCCTGCCAACATGTCGCTTGCAGAGCAGTGATGCCGTGAAAATGGTGGACCACACCAGAAAGATCACCTGTCGCAAAAACCGCAATGATCGCCACTCGTCATGTTGGCTGCACCATAGAAATAAATGGAAGTCTAATAGTCAGACTCAATGTACAGGCAGGGCCCACCTAACGAGTGGAATGGCCCGATTTGGTCATGATTATCTCTAAGATGTAGCTCACCTATTGCACGGCTCAGATGTCCTAAAAAAGTGGCACTTTGGTTGGAAAGAAAGCATTATATGTGAAATGTTCATATACAAGGGTTGCAAGGAAATCCTTCCAAACGTTTGTACATGAACATTTTGGCTGTAGTCTATGTAAAATCATCTGACAATAACGTATAACGTTTTCCTACGACTGGTTTGCAGTTACATCAATGGCCACATCAATCTTATCGATTTTTTTATAGAAAGGAAATGCTATGTATTTACTTCAACTAAAAATTCGGTTGGTGAAAAATGAATTGCGTACAGCATAACACTAATGAAAACAGGCTTAGAAAGGCTTTTCATAAGAGCTTCCCATTGCAGGTGGGGTCCCACCATGATGCTTGTGAGAAATCTACCCAGTCCATCTATTTTGCCAGATCATGTTAAGACATGGGCCTAAAAAAAGATAGATCCAACACTCTTAGTGGGCTACACGATAGGAAATAGTGGGTACGGAAATGCCTACCGTTGAAACCTCCCTGGGTCTACCGTGATGATTATCTGTCATCCATACCGTTCATAAGGTCATTTCTACCGAGATGAACTGAAAACATGAAATTATTATCTTAATCCAAAACTTCTATGGCCCCATGAATGTTTCAATGGTAGATGTTCAATCCTTACCATTTAATGTCATGCGGCTCGTTTGAGTTTTGGATTCCAACTTCGGGTCGCAGAAAGTTCTTACCAAAGGCTTTTTCCGGCCATGCCTGCAAGGAGGGGCGAAGTCATTCTAACATACAGGGAGCCATTACCTTTTCACAGCGGGTTCGGAACCCATTCCAACCAACAGACCTACAGCAATGTTGGTGAGAAATCCATCCCTTCCATCATTTCGCCAGCTCATATTACGACAGTAGCTTAAAAATGAAGCAATCCAAAACTCAAGTGGGCCACACCATAGGAAGTGGTGGCGATTGAATATGATACCCACCATTGAAACGTTTGTGGGACCACGGAAGTTTTGGATCATGCTAACATTATTATTTTTAATTCATTCCAATGAGACAGGCAGTATGAACGGTTTGGATGGCATATAAACATCACGGTGGACCTAGAAAGGTTAATTTCAACTTTGGGCATTCCTCACAGGTTCCTATCCTGTGGACCACTTGATTTTTTTATCAGTCTCATTTTTGGCCTATTAACACGACCCAGCGAAATGGATGGATGGATGAATTTCTTCCATCCCTGCCAGCCCTAAGTTGCTTTCACGTACAGGATCTTCCTGATGGCAAGGGCAAAGGTGCATGTGGGCTTTTTTCCATTGACATTAAATCGAGCGCATCCAATGTCCTGCCAGCGCAATCCACGTTAGTGATAGTGATACTGATACTGATAGCGTGGAGTGCGGATCGTCTGTGTTGAAGGCGCAAGAAATTCCAGCGCCATTGCTTCTCATTGGTCCACGTCATATGAGAGGACTTTGGCTGACGAGATACGCGGGTTTTCTCTCTCCCAAATACAACGCGTGCTACACAACATCATTTTTAGCGTGTGTAACTTCTTTGGGTCCCACAATGATTTATGTTTCATATCCACACCGTCTATCAAATTTTAAAGATGATTCTAGAGCATTAGCCCAAAATCGAGGCATATCCAAAATTCGAGTAAACCACGTCAAAGAAAGTAACCAAGATTGAATGGAAACCGTTGACACCTTCCTAAGGTCTACTGTTACGTTTATTTGCTATCTAGCCTTTTAATAATGTTACACATACCTTCATGAAGGGAAAACACAAATATAAGTTTGATAAGAGCCTCCTATGGCCCCAAGAAGTTTTCAACAGTAGGCGTTCAATGCAGACTGTTTCTGTAAGGTGGCTCGGTTGAGCTTGGTTCTGCCTCATTTTTTTGTCTAGTTCAATAAAATGGTATGAAAAAATGGCTGGACGGTGTGGATCTGATAAATACAACATAATAGGGCCCACTGAAGTTTCACCTATAAATACTTTCCGTTTTCTTCTCTCACCAGAATGTGCTGCACCACGGGAGCATATTAGGTGAGACCCAGGCCTCACCTAAGACTGTACGGCCCTTACGGTGGTGCCCACCTTGTCATGTATATTCTATATCCACACCGTTCATCCGTTTTTCCAGATCATTTTAAAGAATTATCCAAAAAATGAAACAGTGGTAGCTTACCATTACCTATGCCATAGGAAACAGTGGTGACTTACCAATAACGGGCCACAAAAGTTTTGTATCAAGGTGATATATGTTTTTCCTATTCATCCAGGCTTATGTGAACTTATCAACAGATTGGATGTCAAATAAAAACCATAGAAACATTAAGGTGATTCCCAAGAAGTTTTTAATAGTAAGACGGTCAATCACAACTTTTTCCTAGAGTATGGTCCACCTGATGATTGGATATTCTTAAATTTCAGCAGAATGCTCTAAAATGATCTGAAAAATCGGATCTACCGAGTGGATGTAGAATAAACAAATCAAGGTGGGCCCCACGGTAAGGGTTGCACCGTCTTGGGTGATGCCCGGTCTAACCTAATCCACTCCCCTGCATCACACAGCAAGCGCCGGAGGTGTGAAATTTAAGTGGGCTCCACGATGATGTATTTGTTAGATCCACACCGTCAATTCATTTTTTCATTTCATTATAGGCTATGAACCCAAAAACAATGCAGATTTAAAGTTAAAGTGGACCACATCATTGAGGACAGTAAGAATTAATGCTACCATTGAAAATTTCTTGAGGCCACATAATGCTCTTATCAAGCTGATATTTTTATTTTAACTTCATCTAGGCATGTGTGATCTTATGAACAGGTAACATGTTGGCCCTAGAAAAGTTTCAACGGAAGTTTGTTCAATTCCGACTGCTTTATGTGATGTGATCCACTTGAGGTTTGGATGTACCTCGTTTTTGGGATCGTGCTCTAGATTTATCTGGAAAAATTGATGGACGGTATGGATTTAACAAAAAAATCATGGTGGGACCCAAAAAAAAGTTTCACACGTTAAAAGTGGGTTGTGTAGTTAGCAATGTATATGGAAGAGAAAAATCCGGCGTATATTAGTAGATGGAGTCATCGAAAATGACGTCGACTAATGAGAAGCAATGGCAATGGCGCTGGAATTTTTTGTGCCTTCAACACAGACGATCCGCACTCGATAGCGTGACCACCAAAGGATCCAAATCTGGAGGAATTTACTCCATAAATGTCGTTTACATTTTGAGTCTAGATGTCTCAAGGACTGTACTTTGAAAGTCCAATGGCCTCACACGTGGCAACAAGTCACATGTGTGTAAGATCATCTGTAGCTTGGGTCATGGTTAATTTTAATTACCATATCCCATATTATCAATAAAATTTTCAGCTATCATTGTTTCGCATTTTATGGATTTGAGATTTTCTCTCATGAATTTAAGGAAGCTCTATTGAGAATTTTGGAAAACTCGTGAATTCAGAATAGTTACCTCACGAGAAAAATGAGGATCGACCTCACCGCATCTCTCCCCTGTCAGGAGATGAGTACGCCGGAAGAGCCCAAATGATCTTTCACAACTAGGCCTTGTGTATGCTTAAGAGGGAAGTGGATTGGGTGGTGACCCAACAATGGTGCTGCTGGGCATACCGTGATGTATGTGTTTTATCCATACCCTCCATTAATTCTGCCCACTCATTTTAGCTTATGAGCCCAAAAATAGAGTAGGTCCAAATATCAAGTGGATCACACAGTAGAGATTGAATGCCTAACTTCTTCAGGGCTACTAGAATTTTGAATCAAGTTGAAATTTATGTTTCCCATCTATCTAGGTATGTATTACCTTATGAACAAGTCGGATGACACATACACATTGCTATGGCCCGTAGATAGCTTTCAACGGTAGCCACTACCCCTACTGTTTCTTGTGGTGTGACATACACTTGAGCTTAGGATCTGCTTATTGAATGGCCCAGATGTAAAACACATACATAAGGTAAGCCCACAGAGGTAAGTGCACTTTTCAAGCGTAGAGCAGCATGTACACAATATTGACACGTGGGTTAAATAAAAATATATAAATTTGCCAGCCGAAATATTGACGGCTAGAATGAAAAATGTTAATATTCAACGGTCCAATTCAACAAACAAATGTCCGTTTTGGATTTGCTAACATTAATCTCATGTGCATGGTGGCTAAGCTCTACCCGAGCTGAGTTGAGTTGAGCTTTGCTCTATTGGAAGTAGGCTCGCTCAGTAACCACCCTGACTTTTGTTTGGCTCAGCTCAGACCTTCAAGCTAGTTACACCTCACAGTTTTTTGCTCTCTTTCGATAAGATAAGTGAGTAAACAACATATATTTCCAGCTAATTGAGTCATGTTCCAACTAAATCAATCAAATTGAGCTAAATCATGTTGAGCTGAATCGAGCTATGCTTGAAACTCATTTGGAGCATGTAAAAACAGCTCGACTTGAATCGGACCCTGCATTCGAATCGTGTCGAGCCAACTCGACTGTGTACAGCTGGTGGCTGTGTGCATGCATATCGTTGTCATGCTCTGTCAGCGTATCATATCAACTCCGCGTCTAAAATGACAACTTTGGTGGGTCCGACTTGTTAGGGCCAGATCATTGATTTGACCCTCTGTGAAAAGGGGCCCACCTTGACCAATACGCAATTTCAGGCATACCAACACGGCCTTAATTAGGTGGAAAAAGTGGCAGAAGATGACATCCAAATGGGTCCAAATTTTGTGGAATTTCCATCACCGGTTCACATCTGTCCGCTTTTGGCCAAGGACTTATGTAATTCGTTAGGTGGGCCATTGGTACAAACAAATGGATGGCAAGGAAGATTTTTAGCCATCCATTTGTCCTGTGAATTATATCCACCTGACAAGTTGGACGGTTTGAGATTTAGGCTAGAAGCTCTAAATAAAATGGGTCACGTGATGAAAAGCTCCAGACACTTGATATGTCCCGCACGTATGCCATTTGGTACGTGCGATTGCGTGTGGATCGGTAGGGATCCACGCGTGCGTGTGGGCTTACCAAACCGGACAGGGATTGTCTTCGAAAGCCCTTTTGGAAAAACTTCCTGCTACGGTCGAAAGCTATGTGGGGCCCACCGTGATGTTTGTGAGAAATCCACTCTGTTCATCTATTTTTCCAAATTATATTAAGGAGAAATTTCCAACCGTAAACCCTTCTTTTCACCTACCAGAAAAAGTAAACTCCTTAAAATTATTGTTTCTTAGTCTAAACTTTTAAAAATTTGTCGGACGAAAATACTCTTTCCTTCTCTCTTCCTCCTCCACGGTTGTATTCCTCCTCCGTCTTCCTCCGCCGCCGTCCGCCGTTAGCTTCCTCCTCCGTCATCTTCCTTAGCCATCGTCTTCTTCTTTCGAGCGGTCGTCTTCATCCTTCGAGCGGCTAAAAATGGCTGCCCGTCCACGCATCGAAAATGTATTCTAATATAAGTAAAAATGTAAAAGTGTGAATGGAGTGTGCCAATTAGATTGTGAAGTGTTTGTGAAAATGTGGAAATGAAGGTGAAAAAGGAATGGAATGTGAAGTGTTTGTGAAAATGTGAAAATGAAGGTAGAAATGCTAATGGAGGTGAGAATGATGGTGAATGTGAAATGTTTGTGAAAATGTGAAAATGGAGGTGAAAACCCTCTGTGATTGGCCTAAACTTCGTTGTGATCGGTCTAAATCCGGTTTGATCGGACAAAATGACTTAGTTTCTCCCTTGTGATCGGCCAAAGCCCACTGTGATCGGTCAAAATGACCAATCATAGTCAAATATACCCCTGTGATCGGTCAAAATGACCGATCACAGTGAAATCTACTATTGTGATCGTCCAAAGCCCACTGTGATCGGTCAAAATGGACCGACTTCTCCTTTTATGACGGACTTCGGCCGTCGTTGCACCAATCACTCAGTCAAAATTACAACGTGATTGGTGAAATTGACCGACTTTAGTCGTCGTTTTTTCACTTTTTTTTTGTGTATCTGACTAAACGATCGGTCAAATACACCAAAATGCGAAAAAACGACGGCCTATGTCCATCGTAAAAGGAGAAGTCGGTCAATTTCACCGATCACGTTGTAATTTTGACCGAGTGATTGGTGAAACGACGGCCGAAGTCCGTCGTAAAAGGAGAAGTCGGTCCATTTTGACCGATCACATAGGGCTTTGGACGATCACAATGGTAGATTTCACAATGGTCAAAATGAACGATCACAGAGGGTTTTGATCGATCACAGGGGCAGATTTCACTGTGATCGATCATTTTGACCGATCACAGTGGGCTTTGGCCGATCACAGGGGCATATTTGACTGTGATCAGTCATTTTGACCGATCATAGTGGGCTTTGGCCGATTACAGGGGCAAAACTAAGTCATTTTGTTCAATCAAACCGGATTTAAACCGATCACAACGAAGTTTAAGCCGATCAAAGAGGGTTTTCAACCCCATTCGCACTTCCATTTTCACATTTTCACAAATATTTCACATTCACCATCATTCTCACCTCCATTAGTATTTTCACATTCATTTTCACATTTTCACAAACATTTCACATTCACCATCATTCTCACCTCCATTAGTATTTCCACCTTCATTTTCGCATTTTCACAAATACTTCACATTCCATTCCATTTTCACATTCATTTCCACATTTTCACAAACACTTCACAATCAAATTGGCAAACTCCATTCACACTTTCACATTTTTACTTATATTCGAATGCATTTTCAACGCTTGGACGGGTAGCCATTTTCAGCCGCTCGAAGGATAAAGACGACTGCTCCAAAGAGGAAGACGATGGCTAAGGAAGATGACGGAGGAGGAAGCTAACGGCGGACGGCGGTTGAGAAAGACGGAGGAGGAATACAACCGTGGAGGAGGAAGAGAGAAGGAAAGGGTATTTTCGTCCAACAAATTTTCAAAAGTTTAGACAGGGAAACAATAATTTTGAGGAGTTTACTTTTGCTGGTGGGTGAAAAAAAGGGTTTGCAGTTGGAAATTTCTCTATGTTAAGACATGGGCACAAAATACATGGCAGATCCAAAACTCAAGTGGGCTGCACAATAAGAAAAAGTGAGGATTGAACATCCCCCTTTGAAACATTCGTGGGGGCCATAGAAGTTTTAGATCAGGCTAAATTTTTTGTGTTTTCGGTTCATAACAGTAGGAATGACCTTATGAACGGTATGGATGATATATAAACATCATAGTGGATCCATGGAGGTTTCAAAGGTAGGCACTACCCAGCCCACTTTTTCCTGTTGTGCAGCCCACTTAAATTTTTGATCTGCTTCATTTTTGGCCCACATCCTAACATGATCATGAAAAACGGATGGACGGGTCGATTTCTCACAAACATCACGGTGGGCCCACCTAGCTTTCTGGTTGCATGAAGTTCTTTCGCATGCAATCCGCACGTCCGCACCAAACCTATCCTTTGGAGAGGAGAATCTGATGGATAATGGATCAGGTGACACAGAGGATCTGCTTCATGGGACGTTGATCAATGTGGTGATGTGGCAAGATCCGAGCCATTCATCAGGTGGGTAGCCCAGATTGTTAAAAAAAAAAAAAGGTCCCACAAAATCGTGTCCATTTGTTTGAACATGTGTGGCTCACCTGAGAAATGGACTTGCATGATCTTTTTCATGCGGCCTGTGGGCCCATATTCCTTGATAAAACAGACTATAAACTGATGGTTAGGAAGAGAAATATCTCAACGATACCCAATCAACTCAAATGGCCCTAAGATTAATTTCGATTTCCCAAACTTATTCCTCAAACGGTCCATCAATCAATGATGGGATGGAACAAACCAACGGTCTTGCAACCATGGGCCCCAGCAAACCCGAGAATGGAAACATGGGATTCGTACTCGACAGTGGTCCCACCATGAGGTATGTGTTTTATCCACGCTGTCCATCCAATATTTTTCCAGCTCATTTTAGGGCATGATCCAAAAATTGAGGCAGATCCAATCCCAGGTGGACTACCCTACAGGAAACAGTGGCAATTGAATGCTCACCATTAAAAAACTTCTTACGGCCCATTGTAATGTTTATTTGCTATCTAATCCGTTGAATAGGTCACCTAGACTTGGGTGAGAGGAAAGCACAAATATCAGCTTGGTCTAAAACTTTTGTGGCCCACAAGAAGTTTTTAATGGTAGTTGTTCAATCCCCACTGTTTCCTATAGTGTGGTCCACCTGAGACTTGGATCTGAATCATTTTTGGGTTCATTCTCTAATATAAGCTCCAAAAATGGATGGACAGAATACATACATCATGGTGGGCCTACAAAGCTTTTTCAGCACCTACTGGCGGTGACACTACCGAATCCGAGTCCACATTTAGGATTCTGTAGTTCCACATTTATTTTCCACAGTCCCAAAAGTGGGCGTGGCTTCGGTGGATCCCTGACTGTAGGGCTTACCGTAATGTATAAATATGCCCTGCCTCCACATCCTCCATCCGTTTTGGCAGCTCATTTTAGAGCAACATTCAAAAAATGAAGCAGATACAAATCTTAGGTGGACCACACCACTGTAAACAGATTTGGATATGGTCCAACTAAGATTTGGATATGCTTTGGATATGCTTTGGATATGGTCCAACTAAGATTTGGATATGCTTTGGATATGCTTTGGATATGGTCCAACTAAGATTTGGATATGCTTTGGATATGCTTTGGATATGGTCCAACTAATCCTGTGGTGTGGTGTGGTCCAACTAAGATTTGGATATGCTTTATTTTTGGGTCATGCCTCAAAACAGATGGACAACATCGAATTAAGGCACATACATCTAGGTGGGCCCCTTTGAAAGGATACTTACACCTAAGTCAGTGGATCCCAAGTTCTTCCCAAAAGTCAAGCACAGCTGGACAGCATGTGGGCATTAATCTCATGTATTTAACATGAAAATCTTATTTGCCGATCACTTATTGGTCCAACTTAACACTGCATTTAATGCAGTTGTCAGTATTGATGTGTGCTAGTTGGACCAATCAGGTGCTTGACAAATGAGATATTCCTGTTAAAGCTGAGCAGATGATCCAGATTCTAATATCATACATGTAGGTGTGGTCTGAGTCCGAATCCTCTGTTTTGCAACCTTTTTATTGGTCCACATTATCACATAGGTCTGCAACCACATCACATCTTCAGTGCAAACTCATCACACTGACATTATTAATTATTTTATTTGGAGTCATTAATTAATTCATTCTAGAACTGTTTGATTGGCTTCCATTCCAATAAAACAAACTTATGTTTATAGGAAATTTCTATGTTACTCATTACTTCGCATGGAACTGAAAAAAAAAAAAAAAAGATTACTAAAATTATCTTTATCATGTATCATTTAACATATTAACTACCAGTCTCATTTTAATTTAAATTATCGATACTCTATCCTCGAGCTTGATCAATTATGGATTTCTGACCACATTATTCATAATGAACTCTTATCCCTTCCTTCTCGGAGCTCGGATTATGGAAGAAGGAACCAAGAGGTATTAGCAATAACTAGTTTTATCACGGGACTATTCATGATATTCATATCGATTTATTATGTGCCTTTGCATCTAGCATTAGATAAACCTCATACAATAACTGTTCTGGTTCTACTATATCTTTTGTTTCATTTCTTATGGAACAAAGCCCTCCCAATATAAGATATTTATTATCTTTAAAGTACCATGATGTGTACGATCATATAGTGGTTAGTAGTCCTTTCGAACCTTGTCTATTTTTCCTACGGATGCCCTGAACTCGAAAAGTTTGTTTTTTTTTTTTTTTTTTTTTTTTTATCTCGGAAGATCTTTCTTTGATGAAAAGTTTTCTATTTAAAATTTATTTGATCAGTTGTACCTGATGTTTCTTTAAAAGAAAACACTTTACAGTACACATGATTATGATGCAAGAAATCACCTTATCAATGACGCTACAACAACTTGAAAGAGAGACATTCCATCACATTCTTTTGATTTTCCATGCAACCTCATAACACTGATGTCATGCAGTGAGATGTGGACCAATGAAAAGATTGCAAATAGAGATTTCTTGTTTTGCAGCCAACAAAGAATCTAAACGGGTGGTCATGTGTATGATTTAGAGTAGTATTTCTTAGGTCCATTGGATTAATGGAACTCCAAATGATTATTCACTCAAATGAGAGGATGTTTTTCTTCTAAAAAAAAGTACAAGGAATTTAAAAAAAAAGAGAAAAAAAAAATGGCAGGAACTTTGAACGAGGCCACCTGTCGTAACCATGGTTTTAAGGGGTCCATTGGCAACTGCTATTTCTTTTGGCAGCAAGTAAATAGAATTGGAGGTATTTGAAATACAAACCTTTGATGTCTTTTAAAATCTAAGAAAAATGCCATAAGATGTAATCCCAGTGGAATGGCTTTTTTTTGCTCTCTTTTAAGGATGGAAGAGTGGGGGTTAGTACATATCCCACGGTTAGTACACCCATACTGTTACTAACACTTCAATGTTAGCCACCCTCATTGTTAGTCATAAAGACAATATTCTTAAACCAATTGGTAAGCCCTTGATAAAATCGCACCTAACCTCCTTAAGCACCATTGGATGACTAAGTGAATTTAGAGGTAGAACCCCAAGTTCATCCCCAACAAGGTTACTGTACCCAATTCAGAGATTGCAAACTCCTAGTCCCGCAACAAGAGAACTTAAGTGACCATCCCCAAAACTCACTACCCTGACACATTCCGATAGTACTGCACCTATGATATGGCAAAAGAACTCTTGAAAGCCCACCAAATAAGGATACATGAGCTAAGAACCTCCTCTTGAAGAGGGTAAATAGGTTGGATCCCCTGATCCCTAGCCATCAATTCAAAAAAAAAAAAAAACACACACACACACAAGAAGCCCAAGGAAAAAGAGGGGAAACGTGACCATTGGATGGAAACTAAAGGAAGTGCACCGTCGACCAAGCACTGACCGATGGATGCCTAGCACCTCCTTTCGGCCAACCTAAGATTTAAATGCTCTCTGACAAATCTTGCATGACAAATTTTTGTCAAGCGTCTACCGTCGACTAATAGATGGCCAATGGTTTTTCCTTATAAATTCAACATCCAGTCTTCGGTCTAGAGAGAAGGGAGCCAACAAAGAGGTAGCGTAAGACTACAACAAGCCAAGCTAGCCTGACCATCCCAAGGAAAAACCTTGCTATCTAGGAGTTTAGAAAACACCACACCTATACCTAGATTCCGCTAAATCCAAACCAACTATGAAAAGCTGACCTAGTAGAAAAGTAAGCCCCCCCCCCCCCCCCCCCCCCCCCCCCTTCTTTTTTATTTTTTATTTTTTTTATTTTATCAAAAAGGGTATTTGACTTTCCTTTTTCTTTCTCACATCTCACTTACAGTCCATTCCATGCATTCCATCATAGCAGTTGTTACCATTTTGTTCTTTTTAGCTATATTTATTTCTGGTTATCCATTTATTCTGCTTGCATGCCCAATGTCGCTCAACTCTGCTAAGCAATGCTAAGCCCTTTTTATATTTATTCACCTGCTTGGCTCTCTCATAAGGTAATGCAAAGCATGAGCAAATGACTAACATATTTGCGGATATCATATTTTCCTAAAAATCGCACGCTACTTAAAGTAGAAACTACATATAGTGCTTTTAGGAGATGTTACATGACCCCTTCCTCTCCTATAATCGTTGATGGCCACAGTTTCAACTATAATATATCTTGTGCAATCACAAGTAGGGTTGTTAATGGGCCAAGTTGGTTTTCGGTTTAGATTTATGGGCTTATCACCAAGCATGGTCCATATTTTACTTTGTACAGAATAAGAACATGAATTGATATTGTTGTGAATTTGAAACCATTTCATACTATGGATACAACTTGGGATATTGACCAAACAAGCTCTGCAGTATGGCCAAATATCCTAAAAGGAAAATTCTTTTAAAATATTCCCTACTTAGTCCTTCGATAGTGTAAAAAGAAGTTTAGGACGAAATTGCCCCTACTTGGAGGCTAGTGCCCATACAGATATTCTTCTCCTTCCTTTGTTGTTTTTCTGCTACTTTTTTTCTCTTTTTTCAAGGATGTCTTCGGGGGACCCACCACCACCCTCTCCAACTACATTTTCTGACGTACAATCACCGCCGTCAACTTCTTCGATGTGTGGGCACCACCAACAACTTCTACGACCCTAAAATTGAGTATTGTTTTTCTTCGACGACCACATTTCTTAAAGATGAAAGCCACATAGTAGAAGACATTTTAAATGCATCTTTATTTTATTTTTTTGTAGAATAACATTTTCTTAGAGATGGAAGCCACTTTTGGTTGTGGTTAAAGAAAGATGGCTGTGGTTGTTGTCATGGGAAGAAGTGATTGTCGGAAGGAATTTAAGGTGGAGATAGATGGTTGTGGTTGTCATGTGGAAGACAAGGAAGGAGATAGAATTTGGATTTTATATTGTATTACCTTGGAAGACAATAAACATATATCATTTGTTAAGGGTCGAGGTTGTCATGTGTTAAGGGGTCTAGGTCGAAGTTGTCACGTACTAAGGGTTGATGTTGTCATGTAGTAAGGATCAAGGTTGTCATCTGTTAAGGGTCTGGGTCAAGGTTGTCATGTGCTAAGGGTCGAGGTTGTCATTTATTAAGAATCTGGATTGTGGTAGTCATGTGTTAAGAGTCGAGGTTGTGAGGGTCTGGGTCGAAGTTGTCATGTGCTAAGAGTCGAGGTTGTCATGTGTTAAAGGTTTGGATAGTGGTTGTCATCGGTTAAGGGTTGATGTTGTGATGTCTTACGTGTCAAGGTTGTCATGTTTTAAGGGTTGTGGGGCCTACCGTGGGATATGTGTCAAATCCACTATGTCCAATGGATTCAGAATTAAATTTAACGTCATGGGCCAAAAATTGAGTTACATCAAAAAATTATATGGCTTGAAGAAGTTTTCAATGGTAGGTTTTTAATCTCACTGTTTTCCATGGTGTGGTCCATTTGAGCCTTTGATATGCCTCATTTTTAGGCTCAGGCCCTAAAATATACTTTCAAAATGGATGGACGACGTGGATAAAATACATAAATCACAGTAGGCCCCACAAGATCATCCATCTCTAGCCAGGTCCAGCTACCTAATCTGCTTCACATCATTGATGCGGATTTCAAGCAAAAGCTTTTTGTGGGAAAATTCACTCCATCCATCTATTTTGGAAGATCATATTAAGACATAAGATAAAAAATTAGACTGATCTAGAATTCAAGTGGGCCACATGACTGCAAACGATGGAAAGGGGTTTCCTACCATTCAAACCTTTCTTGGTTCCACTGTGATGTTTATGTGCAATTTAAAATGTTCATAAAGTAGCCTAAATGCTCATAAGGTCTTTATCACGGGGATGAACTGAAAGAATAAAAATATTAGCTTGATCCAAAGCTTCTGCAGGCCCATGAATGTTTCAATCGTGGGCATATGATCTCCATTGTTTTCTGTTGTGTCACCCACTTGAGCTTTGGATCTACCTTATTTTTGGGCTGAGGTCATAAAATAACTTGACAAAACATGTGAATATGGTGTGGATTTCTCACAAATACCATAGTGGGCCTTATAGTGTTTACACGGCTGAATAAAAAAGATAGTCAGGGGCTGATCCTCTGGGGGCTCATCCTAAAAATATTTTAACAGTCCAAACTTTTAGGGTATTTGGTCATACCAAGGGGCTATTTTGGTCAAAATCCCATATAACTTCAGAGAAGTTACATAATCTATAAGGTGAATCACCTGCTTGTGAAAATTTATTCACATGCGTGCCGAGGCTGTTCTCCAGCCTACTCATATGAATGAATATTCACCTACTCATATTTATTGTCCTGTGGAGCCCATCGTATTGTTTGTTTGCCACCAAAGCCGTGCATTAAGCAAGACCACCAATACAATGGAATGTCGCAAAAATCACACACTTATCACATCATTAGGTGGGCCATGCCGTAAAAAATAATAGACAGCCACGATACAACTTCCAAATTCACGTGGTGGCCTTGGTTGGATTGACCTGACTTTCCAGGGTTTTTAATTTTCTCAGTGACGTGACATTGCGGATGGGTTGGATGCCACACCACCACGATGAGCCATGGGAAGTGTGCGCAACGCATGAATAGTAGGACCTATAATCATGTATGCGTGCCATCTACTCTGTCAATAAGTCGGGCCACCTCATCTCCACTATACTTTTCAAAAATTAGCTTGATCAAAAATTTAGATGGGCCAGACCACAGGGAAAGAAAATGGAATTTTCAAAATCATAACCACTTATTGTAGAATTTACATTCAAGCACTACCTTTTAAAAATGTTTTTAATATAAGTTATTTCATTAATTAGGTAATTATCATTAGAGTACCTGCCATTAGATTTGTTAATGTCTCATTTGGGTTGGCTCACATGAAGAAAAGGGCTTGGCAGCACGGGTAGGCCCACCGTGAGTCATCTTGTGCTAGGACGACCACGGCATAAAAATCAGCCCTATCCATGATTTAGGTGGACCACATGATTAGAAACATTATATAAGGAAATGCTTGCCTTCTAAAATCTTCCCTTGGTGTGGTCTAGATAAATCACAGATGAGCCTACTTTTTGAGCGAACTACCTAAATTTTGACATGGCATCTAATGGTTGAAGTGGATTTCATGTAATAATCATGGTGGGCCTTATAAAAATAAGCCTGGACCTCTCTCTCCCAACTCTTTCCTTCTGGGTATTGCTACTACATAATCACAGGTAAGCCTAATTATTTGGCCTTGGCTTAATCCTTATCACCAAAGTGTTTAGTCATACGCTTGAAAGATAACCCAGAAAATAAAAAGAATAATTTTATAATTGGTTTATATCGATCCTGTCCGGTTCAAACCACAAGTAAAAAATCATGTTGTAAAAAATTGACAAGGTGAGATTTCCATTTCTTCATCAGAAGACGAGTCATCTTCATAAACATCACAATGGGCCCCTGAAAAATAATGGCGAGCTTCCCATGAAATTCCTTTTTGTCTCTCTTCTTTTATTTTTTTTTTTTTTTTCTTTTAAAAGCAGGTGGGAGAGAGAGACACTAATCATTGGTTTTTGACAGGCCGACTGTGATGTTTACATAGAATTCATCAGACCATTAAGGAGAGAGCATTCACCCTTAATTTTTATGGGGTCCGCTTGACGACTATATGAATCCACTCCAACCATTAGATACCACACCAAAATTTAGGCATTGGACCCAAATATCAGACCCCTGTGATGTGTATGAAAAATCCACTCACCATTAGATGAAGTGGTTAGGAGAGATCATCCAACCTTAATTTTTACAGGGCCCACTGTGATGATTATATGGAAACCACTCCAACCATTAAATACCACACTAAAATTTAGTCTTGAGGCCCAAATATCAGGCCCGGTGTGATTCAAGCGGGCCATATCAAGGGAAACAGTTTGAAGGGTGAACATTGCCCCCTACGTTGTTTCCAAATTGTGTAGTCTACCTGGTTCATGGATGGAACTAAGCTTTGGAGCAAGGGCCTAACAGTAGAGCAACATTGTTTCCAAACTGTGACACACCTGGTAATCAGGTCACAGAAACATCATGATGGGCCCACCACAGCCGCGCCACTCCTTTGCTCCCACAGCCAACAAAAGCTACGGAATGTAAAATCTATTTAAGTAGGTAGTTTATTGTAAAATTCTCCAAAATAAAAATCACCAACACAACTCCTAAGGGTGAGTGTCCCATGAAATTCCCCTTTCTAGCCTCTATTTTTTTTTTTTGGAACAGTTGGGAGAGAGACGCTTAGCATTGGGTTTGACAACCCACCGTGATGTGTACCTAGAATTCATGGGACCATTAAGGGGAGAGCATCCACCATTAATTTTTTGTAGGACCCACCTGATGACTATATGAAAACTACTCCAACCAGTAGATGCCACACCAAAATTTAGACATTGGGCCTAAATATCAGGCCCACCTGTGATGTGTATGTAAATTCCACTCTAATGGTGGTTAGGAGAGGTCGTCCACCGTAATTTTTACAGGGCTCACCATAATGATTATGTGAAATCCTTTACCACCATTAGATATCACACTAAAATTTAGTTTTGGGCCCAAATATCAGGCCCATCTGTGATTCAAGTGGGCCACACAAAAGAAATAGTTAAAAGGGTAAGTGTTGCCCTGTACATTGTTTCCAAATTATGCCGTGACAGATGGAACTAAGCTTTGGCGCCTGGGCCTAACAGGAGGTGACCCACCTGGTAGTCAGGGTGGATGTCACATAAACATCGCGGTGGGGCACACCCCAGCCGCCACCCCTTTGCTCACACAGCCAACAAAAGGTACGGAATGTAAATTCTATTTCAAGTACATAGTTTATTTTAAAATTCCAAAAAAAAAAAAAAATTCCATTTCAAGTACATAGTTTATTTTAAAATTCCAAAAAAAAAAAAAAAATCACAAATACAACCTCTAAATTCACTTCGTGTGACCCAGACCTAATCAAGGATTGAAATCAAAACCTCCCATTTCTATGATCTTGTAAACCCCATTTTATGATACAAAGATAACTTGCAGTTCAATGTACAACAACTTGCAGTACATAGAAACAAAGATAAGACATTACTATTATCTTTTAAACACCATTTCATCAAACATCTAACCTCCTCCCGGCTTTCTCTTTGCACTTCCAAACCACATCTATCAACCGCCTTCTTTCTCTTTGTATTTCTACAACAAAGCCAATCTCAAGGCCTTCTATTTTCTTTCAAGTAGCTCAGCCTGAAAAGGACCCAGTTGCGTTTGGATGCAGTTTCTCTACTGCAGTCACCTTCATTAGCATTTCAAGGCATCGTTGCAATTCAATAGCGCATCCAAACGCAGCCTAAAAATGCTACTGCAACAAGGCATAGCTTCACTAGGCAAACATATAGAGAGGAAAATTAGAAAGCTGGACACCCATGAACCTGTATCCCCTTGGCTGTAGGACACTTGGCAAGATCACAACGCTCCCCACCTGTGCCCCACCAAGTCACACTTCTGTTCTCCATGGTCAAAGTAAAGTATATCAGCACCCCCATGAATGCCACACCAGCATCCAGCGCTGCCGAGAGAACGTAGTTGTACCTCTGCCACCATTTCTTCTGGTACCTGAAAATGAAGAAGTTGAATATGGTTCCAACCAAGGCCCAAGAGTTGTAGTTCAATGCAGTTGCCGGTGGCATGTTGGCCGTCGCTCCCAAAAGAATGGGGAGATTTATCAGTGGGATCCAAGTCTGCTTTGGGAATGCTTTATGTAACAGCCATACAAAAAATGGCCCCAGCGCACCACCGAGGAAGAACCAGTTGAGAGCAGCATAGTTCCCGAGAGAGCCGAAGATCCGTTTGGGTCCCACTAGACCCCAGATAACAGATGCGTCGAAGAAGACACGGTCGCCCGGGCATGTCCAAGGACTGTTGGGGGGCAGGAGCTCGTCATGGCATATGTTCTCAATAGAGTCAAGCAGCCACATTGCCACTGCAAGGTTGATTGTTCCAGCTATAATGGTGCCAATCAACTGATAGAAAAAACCAAGCAGACATTGAAATAACAAAAAGGAGAGACATCAGTCAGTAGATAGCATTCCTCTACCGAATACAAATACTTGCAAGCATGTAATTTATCTAGTTTAGTTCTTATGCATTTATTACAGATGCTATAAGAGAACACCTAGTCTCTGAGTGAAACCAACGCCATTCAACAGGTGGGCACATACAGAGGTAGAATGTGGACCGTTCGTCTATTCCTTTTTACTGTCGAAATGAATGAAGCCACATGACGAACAGACTAGCCTGATTTTTGGGCCACAGCATATACACAGTGGGGCCTACATGACGAATGGCCGGTCTCACACAAACACTGGCACAAGTTGGAAAAATAATATTTAGCCTTCATTATTTCTCAAATCATAGCTAGCAGTTAATTACAATTTTCTAAATTCATGTTGGCAACCACTATTCAAATGTTCAACTGCTGATCCAGGCTTATGTTGGCAACCGGCCAGTTGGCCATCCAGGCACTTGGCATTGTTACGAGACCACCGATAAGGAAAGTTGTGCCGCTTCTTAAGTGGTAAAGGCCTCCTGAGGGCTGGGTGAAGGTGGATGTGGATGGGTCTGCAAGGGGCAATCCGGGGCCCTCAGGCAGAGGGGGAGTGTGTAGAAGTTGGGACAGAAGTTCCTCTTAGCATTCTCCAGCAGGTATGGGCTGGGATTGAACGTTAGGGCAGAGTGTAGAGCTGTGCTTGCTGGCCTTTCCCAATGCAATGACCAGGGGTTCACTAAAATTGTGGTGGAGAGCGATTCGAAAACCATGGTGGGCATTCTTAACAAGGAGCACCGCCCAGCGAATTGGAGCCTGTGGTACTGGTGGGCCCGTGTGGCTTCTATTTTGCGTGAGGTGGAAGCTATCATCTCCTTCACACGCCACGAGAGGTGAATGGGGCCACGGACAGTATGGCTCGCTTGGGCACCGTCTCCCAAACCAAGAAATCCTTCCAGGTTCTGAGCAACCTCCCATCTTCCATCCATGGGATCCTGTTTCTCGATGGAGTTAGCCTTGGTTGCTTCCGAGCGTGTTGAGGCAGTTTGGGCGCTGTCCTGTGTTTGGTTTTTCATTTTTGGTTTCTTCTTTAGTTCTATAATAAGCGATCTGAGGCAGCTTTTTGTGTTTTCAGGCCGCCCAAATGTAAATAAAATAAAAGGCTTCTTTTCTCAAAAAAAAAAAAAAAAGTTCAACTGCTGATCCAAAAGTAAGGTTTAGCATATGAGCATGTTAACATTCTCTGCCTGATTCCCTTGTTTCTTTTCTCTAAAAAATAAAAAGTTCAACTGCTGATCCAAAAGTAAGGTTTAGCATATGAGCATGTTAACATTCTCTGCCTGATTCCCTTGTTTCTTTTCTAAATGCCTTATAGACTGTTATAGAAGATTGAATGGAGAAAAGAGAAAATACCTGAACTAAGAACATTGATCTTGGTGGGATCTTCATGTAGTGCCCAAGCTTGAAATCAGAAAGGAAGGAGATGGCCTGTGTCATGCTCATATACCCGTACACTTTGAAGCAGACATTGGCTATTGGCATTCCTGGTAGTATCAAACCCATGATGTATTCTGTGATGATGTTCAGTCCTGGCGTCTGAAAATTGAAGGTGCCAATAAATATAAGACCATCCAAAAATTTCTTCTGGTATTTTGAAGGACTCTGTTGTGAAACTCTCATGCACTAGAATTTATGGCAATAAATGAAATGTCGGTATTATTTTTTGAGTGTTGATATATATTAGAACATCAGGATATTGTTGTGATAAGATGAATTGCAGTAGCATCATCAGCTACTCAAGTCTTCTTTTGCGATCTTTAGTTTTGTTTGTGAATGGTTATATATACACTATACAAGTAACCTCCAACATAGGCCTGGTTTGGGTTTTAGGTGCAAATGGAATAAAAGAAAGAGAAGGAAAAAGAAGATATGACTCTCTCTACCTGATTTGTAGTGGCAGTTATAATGCTGATGGGAAGAGTGAAAACAAAGGCAATGCCAATGGCGAATAGGAGACCACCCCACCATGGCAGTTGAACCTGGTCTTTCAGGGCAGTGCACATGACAAGAGAGGCTACAACAGTCACCACCAGCAACAGGTAGAACCACCATTCAGGTACGTCCTTGTACTTCCTCATCAGCTTGGTGTGAATGTCTTCCTTGCCTTTATAGGAAGCTCGAAAACGTTCATACACCTCCCTGCACATATGAACTTCAATCTATCGTA
Source organism: Liriodendron chinense (assembly GCA_003013855.2). Lineage (NCBI taxonomy): Eukaryota > Viridiplantae > Streptophyta > Magnoliopsida > Magnoliales > Magnoliaceae > Liriodendron > Liriodendron chinense. The sequence continues at coordinate 15,856 of PVNU02002946.1, read as the reverse complement.
GAATTGACACACAACTGTCAATGCTGTAAGAAATTACTGAGGAAGCAGAGCTAAAAAACTTTTATTTATTTATTTAATTGCGTGCGTGCGTGTGTAAATGGGTGGTTTTAGTGGGTTAGGTCTGTCTTTCTCTTGACTCTCTTCCATTATAAAGCAGAAACACATGTCTAGAAGTATGCCATGAGCCTTTCAATCATCCTTCTTGCTGTAATCCTCAGGGATTTCCAGCAGTCTTGTGTGAGTTGAAGTGACAAGGGGGTCACTCATTTTTGGGTGTTCTGGGAATTTTCTCACAGTTGTATCTGGTTTCTCTTGTGTTTTCCACATTAAGAAGTTCTTTTTCTTTCTTTCTTTCTTTTTTTTATTTTATTTTTTTATTTAGTTACTTTCAAGTAGTAACGAAGGAAATTTTATTTGTGGAATAGGAAAGCAAAGAAGAGATGACCCAACCATTCGAGTTTCTTTTATTCATGTTTTTAGCACAACCCCCAGGCTTCATCAGCTCAAAATGACGTCATTCCACCAACAGACTGGGTACTTCCGAACACTACCTCAACTGACTCTGTCTCTCAACTAAGGTATCCCGTAATGGTAGTGGTGGTCGTAATGGCTACTACTGTTATATTTACGATACAGGCTATGACAGTTGTTACGGCCCCCATAATGGCTACTACTGTTATATTTACGATACAGACTATGACAGTTGTTACGGCCCCCATAATGGCTACTACTGTTATCTTTACGATACAGGCAATAAGGGTTGTTACGGCCCCCATAATGGCTGTTACTCTCTCTCTCCTTCTCTCTCTCTCTAAAAAAAACAACAAACCTGTATCAGCTTACAATGGATTGTTATGGGGCCGTTACAGCCTTTATGGGGAGTGTAACAGGCTGTTATGAGGCTGTAACAGTCGTTACGGGTCATTTTTTTCCGTAATCACCATTATGACCTCATAATGCGTAACAGTTGCCACTGTTACCTTTATGTAATGGCCTTTACGGCCTTATAACCACCATTATAACACAGTATTCTCAACTGACGTTCGAAGCATACAATTGGACAACCAAAACCAAAAGTAGGACAGAAATTTGGTACATTTTACAGCAGTCAGAAGTTCATTAGGCCAAGGTCGCCAGAGTCACCACCCATCAAAACAGGGAAAAATAAATGGAAGAAATCCTTTCATCAATGGTAAAACCCAAGTAATCAAGCTCCCATCCTGAATTCAAATAGAGCATGTGTGTCCCACAACAACTATAATGATGATGATGATGATAAATAAATAAATCAAGCACATACCTTCCATTGAAAAGGGCAACATGTGTGAGCGTAGATGCGATGGTGGCAAAACCGAACCCGTAAGTGAGAGCGAAGAACATGCTCAGATGAATCCGTCCCTGATCATCGTATGCAGGCATATTTATCTCGAATTTGTTATTGACAATAGCCGATATGTTATAAGTCTGGCCGGTGGCTGTGAACAAGTGTGATGAGAACAACGGAAATGTCTTTGCATTGTACAAGTCGAGAGACCAATAAGCCACAGGGATTGCAACATATACTATCAAAACAAAGCCAAGGTAGACATTGGCAATGGCGAAGAAGGGGCAGATCAGAGGGCTGAACATGAAGGCGGCGACTGCAGACCAGTCGAGCGTGAATGCACCGAGTCCAAGGCCCCGCATTCCAGACCCGAGCTGCTGGGCTGTGACTGACTTAGAGAAGGCCCAGCAGAGCCATGAGATGTTCGTCAGGGTCGGGAAGAGGTAACCAGGCATCACGTACCAAGAGAAGCTGCAGATGAGGGCAATGAGGAAGAACTTTACGCGTGACATGCGCTGCTCCTCCTTCTCATGTAGGGCCCTAAAAATTCAAATTGAATCCGGATTAGCCGTTGGCATCCTCACAACTACCGAGGAGTTGTCCAGTATACAGCGTGTGGCATTGATCAAGATGTGAGGGCAATATGTGAAGTGGGACCTATCTCCTTGATCAAATTCAGACGTTGGTTCAAGCCAAAACAAAAAGAACATGGAGGGACTGGGTGGTAGGCCCCATCATCTGATCACCGGCATTTAATCAGGAAAATATAATGCACTGGTTATTACTATTCTGAGCAGAGATTTTACTAATTCTACTTTTGTAGACGAGAAACTGCGAGACATGCCAATGTGGAACGGATGGGAGATCCAAGACATCCATTAGGCAGGCTTCATTGTGCGTTTGGTGGTCCAAGAACACAGCCATCCAACAATACTAGTGCTGCATTTGATACATACATGGTAGCCTACCTGATTCGTTGATTGGCCAAATTCTCAGGCCGGACACTTACACAATGGAATCCACCCATTGGACAAACCAAATCTCGCAGTGGGTAGAGTGGGACGCGGATTGCGTACTGAGTAACTCCGCACGCTAGCGTGCGGAGTAAACTCTGTGGGGCCCACAGTGATTTACGCATTTTATCCACTCCGTCCATCCATCTTAACAGAGCATTTTAGGTATGGTGCCAAAAAATGAAGCATATTAAAATCTAAAGTGGACCACACCACTAGAAAAGTGTGAACTGAATGTCTACCATTGAAAAATTCTTGGAGGACACAGAAGTTTTGGATCAAGTTGATATTTTTTTTTCCCTTCATCCATATCCATGTGATCTTATGAACAGGTTGGATGACAAATAAACAATACTGTAGGGCCTGGGAAGGTTTCAACGGTGGAAATCATTATTCCCACTGTTTCCCGTGGCATGATCCACTTGAGATTTGAATATGCTTAAATTTTGGGCTCAACCACTAAAATGAGCTGGAAAAACATACGGACAGAATAGATGAAGCATATACATTCTATGTGGGCCCAACTGAGTTTACTCCGCACGATAAGAGCGTGCGGAGTTACTCCGCATGCAATCCGATTCCGGTAGAGTGAGTTAGCCTCTTGTCCTTATTTTTTGAGGAATTATCCAGCGTATCTGTTGATTTTAGAACCTGGTTGCCTAGTTTAAAAAAAGAAAAAAAAGAAAAGAAAAAAAAGAAAAAAAAGAAAAAAAAAAAAAGCCAGTTCCACTTTGAGACCTGGCAGGAAAGCATAGTCTACAAGTTTGAGCATGGCAGACAATGGTGTGTGTACAAAAAAGTTGGAAGGCCAAAATCAGGTCAATCTGGTGGACCAGGTTTTTTAGTTGTTGTCAATTGCTTTCTATGGTAGGCCCACATAATGATTGGATAGGTTTGATTTTTGGAGCATCCCTTCATCATGGTGGGATCACTGAATGCATGGTTTGGATGGCATTCACGCCGTATGGTGGCCCCACACAAGCAATAGTGTATAAGCAAATGATATTCATGTGAATTAACACAAAGGTGAATAACCTTTTACATGCAGATTACTAACTCTTGAAATAAGCTACAAAGACTTGGAGAGGAACCGGCCTCTTGCTTAAATGGCTATCATGTGCTATACCACGACAGTATATTGGAGAAACAACTAGTTCTACCTAGTGATTTAAATATCGAAAGAATTGGCCGATATAATATATGGCAATATGATACATAGGGGAAGTAATTAAATTCTCCTATAAAGCATAAAATATCGCAATATGTCACCAATATATTATGATATATTTATACATTATGATATTTTGTAAGAAATTCTTCATATAATTCCCCTATTTTTTCAATACATGCGATACATTGTGATATATTTCTTAGTGGAAATTAAAAAAAAAAAAATCACAAAAGACCTTATACAAATTTATTTTCTCCAAAATTTGTTTGGCAGAATTTGTTTTCATGGGCATGGCTTAAAACCCTGTGCAAAGAAAAATCGTTGTGCAAGCATTTTTTTTTCTTTTCTTTTTGTCATCTTTTGAATTCTAGTGTGTAAATTATATTCTTTCAACACATCTTGAAGTTTTATTGAAAAACTCAAATGTTTCCTATTGTTTTCCTGAAATAGCAAGACATTCCCTAATACATGTGATATTTCCCATGTGATGAAGATGTGTTTTCCGTTTTCTGAAGGTGTGATTTGTGCATTGATAACAACTTGGTCAACTGAAAGATTTTAAAACACATACATCTTGGTGGGGCCACCCACCTTTTACACATCTAGCGGGCTGGTGCAGGGGTCACCAGCCAATCTGCGTCCCCGGCAGTAGTGGTGACCCATCATCCTCACACGTGTACCATGTACAGCTATTCATATGTTAAAATCGGGAGAGCATTGTTGATGGGGCCCATCTCTAAAATCACACAAGAAATCCAAACCATCTAATTGATGGGTTTCAAATAGATGGTTAAGCTTAAATAGTGACGGGTACAAATTATAATTGCAAAATCCAATAGTCAATATTACTTCAGCGTTTTTTTTTTTTTCCAATTTAGTAAGTATTTGGACCGTCCACATTGCCACTTAACTATGATGTGCAGATGGGAATGCGCTTTTAAATGGTTGTGGGCTATCATAGGATTCCAATGCATGAAAATAAAAATATTTTACACCCAGCTCCATAGCTCAAGTGGTAGATTGAATGAAGATAACATCATTTCAACACTGACGTCTTAGGGCCTATTTGGTAAAACTTATTTTTTGTACTTATCACTGAAACGGGCCATTTTCAGTGATTTTTCTATTTCAAACTATTTGTTAAATACAAAACCTTAAGTGCTTAATTTAAGTTTTCACTGAAAAAAACGAGTATTTTTTAAGTTACCTCCAACTTAACACTTAACACTAAAAGCGGTAAGTGATATTACTTTAGGTAGTTTTTTCCTAAATGACAATATTACCCCTGTGCTCTCCTAACCTTCCTTGCAAGCTTTTCCGCATTGTTTATGTGGCAAAGTTCCTTACCCCCTTAGTGATGTATGTGTTATATCCTCACCGTCTAACTATTTTTCCATATCATTTTAGGGCATGAGCAAAAAAATGAGGTTGACCCAAAGGTTGAGTGGACCACACCACATAAAACTATGGAGATAATGACGTCCACCATTGAAGCCTTCCAAGGGCCCAACATTGAAGCCTTCCAAGGGCCCAACATGATATTTATTTGCCATCAAATCTGTTAATAAGGTCATAAATACCTGGACGAAGGGAAAACAAAAATATCAACTTAGATCCAAAACTTCTGTGGGCCCTAAGAAGTTGTCAATTGTAGCATACCAACCCCACTTTTTTCTGTGGTGTGGTTCAATTGAGCTTTGGACTTGCCTAATTTTTTGTCTCATGACTTAGAATGATCTTAAAAAATGGATGGACAATATGGATCTAACATATATATCATTGAGGGACCTATGGCATTTTGCTATGTCAACCCATATCGTGGCTACAGCCACTGATTGAGCGGGGATTTCGCCTATGATCTTGCCTTGTCGTGGTTAGTGGACGGTTCTTTGTGGGGCCATCATGATATATGTGTTTTATCAATGCCGTTTATCGATTTTGGATAATTATTTTAGGACATGAGCCCAAAAATGAGGTAGATCTTAATCTCAGGTGGACCACGTCATAGGAAAAAAGTGGTGATTGAACACCTACCATTAAAAACTTCCTAAGGTCCACTGTAATGTTTATTTTCCATCCAACCCTTTGATTAGGTCACACAAATCTTGATGAATGGAAAAAAAAATATATCAGCTTCATCCAAAACTTATGTAGCACCAAAGGGGTTTTTTTAATGGTGAGCGTTCAATCACCATAGTTTTGTATGTTGCAGTCTCCTGAGATCTGCCTCATTTTTAGGCTCATTCTCTAAAATAAGATAGAAAATTGGCAAAACAACTTAGATTTCTTATAGACATCAAGGTGGGCCATCTCAATTTTTGGAATGGCCAAACACACATGTACAATCCTTTACATCAAGATGGTATGGCATGTATAGGTTATATTGGTTTGTATATGAAGATTAGCCTGATCATGATGTATACCTGTTTATCCACACCATCCATCTATTTTTGAAATAAGGCATGAGACAAAATAAGATGCTGATCAAAATCACAAGTGAACTGCAGTAAAGGAAAAGAGGTGATTGGTGAGTAAAGGAAAAGAGGTGATTGAATGGCCACCGTTAAAAACTTCCTAGGGCCCCACTAAAATGTTTATTTCCCATCCAACCCGTTGAGTTGGTCACACAGATATGGACGAATGAAAAACACAAACATCAGCTTGATCCAAAAACTTATGTGGCCTCGGGAAGTTTTTAATGGTGGGCATTCAATTAGCACTGATTCCCATGGTGTGGTCCACCTGAGATTTGGATCTGCCTCATTTATGGGCTCATGCCCCTAAAAGTGGCATGAAAATAACAAGTCTTATCTGATACTCTACAGAAGATAGAATTTGAGGCAATAGGGGCAAATATGACAAAATGTCAATTTTCAGTTATTTATGATGTGTGTTTAGCCAACAGATTTTTGTACAAAAAGTACTTAATTTCAGATATCAAAACTTTTTTTCAGAAAAATTACCAAACAGGTTTTTCAGTATTTATATATTACTAAAATTCACAGCACTTTAAGTTTTCAGCAATTAAATTAATTTTCAGGCCTTATATTTCAGTTTACCAAACAGCACCTTAGTGTGACTATTGTACACGTGGCATATACTGTGCAGGCAACTTGGTTGAACAGTCCTAACCTCTGATTCGTTTACACTTGTTCCTAGAAATAGGCCCCTTGGATATTTTCCATACATGTAATTTGGACGGTTTAATTGACTATTTGTATGCCACATGTGCAAACCTAAGGTAATTTCTATGCAGCTGCGTATTATCAGAAGTCACCCTCTTCCAGAGTATCAATTTTTTTCTGGTTCTAACTCACCGGAAGAGCGATACTTGAACGAGAGTACTGGGCCACCACATGTGGGCCGGCACCACGACATACTTCCTTAGCAGCCCCGCCCATCCGTACCCCAGCACCTGCACCGTGGGCGCACGTTAACTTCAAGCATTCAACCAGAATGAAAAATAAAAAATAAAAATAATAGCCCAACAATCAAACAAAGAGACGAAACCAGTGTATAGACACAGAAGCATGGGATTATCTCATATCCATCAGGTCGGCGGATTTTAGCAAAGCCCGCACAAAAAGCCGAAAACATAAACCGGCTCACGTTAGCGAAAGCAACTAGAAATGGGTAACCTAGCCGGAGGGAAGCGACCCCGATATCGAAACCCGAAATCCAGAAATCCTATGCGGAAAAAAAAAAAACTCGGAACAAAATCAACGCATTGCAAGAAACACAACCCATGATGCACTAAAACATAGGAAAATAGATAATAATTTCATGATTCTGCGCAGGTTAGCGAAAACGATAAGAAAACCTCAGAGAGCGGTGTGAAGATCGAGGGAGAAGGAGACCTGATAAGAGAAGGAACAAAATCATCAAGAGAACGGTGCACTTTACCGAATTCCAGCATAACTAATGACCAAATGAGTGGATAGATCAAAGCCGCGCACATTAGCAAATCCCAGAGAGATGGCCATGGCGCGTCGGAGGCACGGAAAGCAACAGAAACATGAAAAATGAGAAGAAGACACAGTACGGGGCTCGTGTTGGCAAAACAAAACAGAGAACGGGAGAGGGTAGGTGTTATGCCACGCCGGACTGCATATTGTGTCCCCCCTCATGTGAGGGTGGGACCCACGTGCATGCTTAAGTAGTTTTTTGTGCCACGTGTGTGGGAGTATTTTGGTCTTTGGTCAAGTAAGTAAAAAGAGAGAAAAATGAGCTTTTGGTGGGAGGGACTTGTTGCAACATAAAAAAGATTTTCTTTCTTGGAGAAAAAAAAAAAAAAAAGAACAAAGAAGAAATTTTGTGAGAAAAGAAGAATAAGAGTCTTCTACCGCTGAAATCTATGCATCCGAGTTCGTGAAGCTCCATCCATAACGTCGGTTTCTTCGATTGTCATATCCAAGGGTTGTGTTGGGGATTTTTATAATCTCTAATTGGTGATAAATTCATTTCTTTTATAGTACTTGTAATTCACATTTAGGTGATGAAGTTTAGGTATCCAGGAAAGGTCGCTTGATATTGTACTTTTATTATTTCTATTATGCTGAATTTATGTTGGACTAGGTCTCTGGTTTTTCCCTTCAAATCGGAAGGTTTTCCACTTAAAAAAATTTAGTGTCTCTTCCATCCTACATGCTTGATGATTTGCTTGTTTGTATTAGAAGTGATTTCCATCTACTAAATATTTTATATTGTTAATCCTTGATTTGCACATAGAAGGAAAAGTTATGTGGTTTATCAACAAGTGGTATCAAAGATCCAAGTTTGGTTCTAATTATTTTGTGTGTGAATCATGGAGGCAAGAACAAGTCCAACGGTTAGTTTGAATAGAAATAATTGGATGATATGGAAAGTCACAATGGAAGATTTATTGTATTGCAATGATTTATATGCACCCGTGAAGGTGTTGGGCGCACCCGTGAAGGTGTTGGGCAAAACTGAAAGATATAACCAATGATGAGTGGAAGAAATTAGATCAGAAAGCCATTGGGTTTATTCAACAATGGTTGGTGATAGTGTCTTTCATCATGTGTTTACAGAGACTTCGGCATAATCACTTTGGAAAAAATTGAAAGGGTTGTATGAGAGAAGGACCGTGGGTAACAAAGCTTTCTTAATTAGGAAGCTCATGAATTTAAAATATAAAGAAGAAAGCTCAATTGCAGAATATTTGAATGAAATTTAAAGTATTGTGAATCAACTCTACTCTACGAAGATAGTGTTGGATGACAAGGTACGAGCCTTATTACTTCTCAATTTTTTGCCTGATAGTTGGGAAACATTAATAGTGTCTCTAAATAACTTTGCTCCAAATAAAGTTGTTATTATGAGTCAAGTAACGAGAAGCTCGTTAAATGAGAAAATTAACAAGAAGAAAATTCTCGGATTCCACTCAATTAGATGCATTTGTCACAGAAAATCGAGGGAGAAACAAAAGAAAAAAGCCTCACTATCGTGCAAAATCAAGAGGCAAATTCAAGTCAAGAAAAGATGTTAATTGTTATATTTGTGGCAAGTTAGGCCACTACCAAAATGAGTGTCGAAAGCCTAAAAAGGAGAAGAAAAAAGAAAAATGGGATGAAAAGCAAGAAGAGAAGGACACAACTGCGGTTGTTTCAGATGACGATATTATCATCTTCTCGGGTTGTAAACAAGCATATCTCAAGCTCACTTGTCAAGGTACAGACTGCATCGTTGACACTGATACTTTATATCACGCTACTCACAAGGACTTCTTCACATCTTACAAGTTGAGGGAATTTGGTGTTATGAGGATGGGTAACAATGGCTCTTCAAAATTTGCGGGGATGGGTGATGTGCACGCTGACACTGATGTTGGTTGCACGTTAATTATCAAGGATGTGAGACATGTACCCAATCTTCGTCTTAATTTAATTTTTGCAAGAAGATCGGATGGAGAAGGTTATAACAATCATTTTGATGATGGACAGTGGAAGCTTACAAAGGGGTCTCTTGTTGTACCAAGAGGCAAGAGGTATTGCACTTTATACAATTCGCAAGCATAGCTATGCAAGGCCGAGGAGAATACAATAGAAAATGATTCTTCTATTGATGTATGGCACAAGCGGTTGGGTCACATGAGAGAAAAGGGTCTACAAATCCTCACCAAGAAGAAGCTCCTTCTGGCATAAAAGGTATGTCTTTAAATAGTTGTGTTCATTGCTTTTGGAAACCAACATAAAGTTTCATTTCATAAAAATCCCCCCAAAAGAAAATAGATATTTTGTGATTAGCTTATTGTAACGATTGTGGTCTCATAAAGGTGAAAATTCTAAGCAATGCTTCTTACTTTGTTACCTTCATAGATGAAACTTCTAGAAAGGTGGGACATTTGCTTGAAAGACTAAAGACCAAGTCTTAGATGTTTGTAAGCATTTCCATGCTATGGTGGAAAGGAAAACAGGTAAACCGTTGAAGTGTATTCACACGGATAATGGTGGAGAATATATTTGTCCGTTTGAACAATATTATAAAGGCCATGGAATTCGACATAAGCAATTTATTCCTAAGACTCCACAGCACAATGACATAGCAAAAAGGATTAATTGCACTATTGTGGAGAGAATCAAGTGTATGCTTTCACATGCCAAATTACCAAAATCATTTTGGGGAGAAGCAATTTGCACAATGTATCTTCTTAGGCTATGCAGATGAGCCTTGGTTGAGAGGTCGACTAAAGCGAGTCAACCGTCTAAGATATACCCACCTCATGAGTATGCCATACTTAAAGATGGGGTAAATCAGAAAACTATCAAGAAGCTCAAACCGATGAATATAAAGGGGAGTTGCTGAGAGCTATGCAAGAGGAGATAGATTCTTTGCATTAGAACCACACCTATGACTTGGTAAAGCTGCTAAAGGACAAGAAAGCACTCAAGAATAAGTGAGTATTTAGGTTGAAGACTGGAGAAGAGCTTATAACCAAGGTATAAGGCAAGGTTGGTTGTGAAAAGATTTCAGCAAAATAAGCATTGACTTTGATAAAAAAAAAAAAAAAAAAAAAAAAAAAAAAAAAAAAAAAAAAAAAAAATCGTCTATAGTGAAGATGTCATCAATTCGGGTCGTGTTAGGTTTGGCTGCAAGCATGGATATAGAGATTGAGCAACTAGATATCAAAACAACATTCGTTCATGGCGATTTTGAGGAAGAGATATATATGGAGCAGCCGAAAGGTTTCGAAGTTAAAAACAAGGGGTGCATGATTTACAAGTTGAAGAAGAGCCTATATGGGTTAAAACAGGTCCCAAGGCAATGGTACCAAAAGTTTAACTTATTTATAGTGGATCATGGGTATAGGAAAACTACTTCAAACTATTGTGTATTTACTAAGAAATTTTCTGATGGTGATTGTATTATCCTTTTGCCTTATGTTGATAATATGTTAATTGTTGGTCAAGATATTGGTAAAATTGACAGGTTGAAAAAAGAATTAAGTCATTTGCCATGAAGGACTTAAGACCGCACAATAAATTTTGGGCATGAAGATCTCTCATGATAGGAAAGTTGGCAAACTTTGGTTATCATAAGAAATGTACATTGAAAGTGCTTGAAAGGTTTCATATGGACAAGGTAAAACCCATCGGTTCTCACTTGTACATCACTTCAAGTTAAGTAGTGAGCAAAATCCTTCCAGTGAGAAAGAAAAAGAAGACATGAAGAAAATTCCCTATGCATCAGCAGTATGAAGTTTGATATATGCTATGGTGTGCACGAGGCCCAACATCGCACATGCAGTCAGCGTTGTTAGCATATTTTTTGCAAATCCTGGCAAAGAGCACCGGGAAGCAGTTAAGTAGATTCTCAGATATCTCAAGGGTTCATCCAATGTGTGTTTATGCTTTGGAGGTAGTAAGCCTGTGTTAGAAGGTTACACAGATGTAAATATGACCAGCGACATTGACTCTAAGAAGTTCACATCGGGGGTACATGCTTACTTTTGAAAGTGGAGCAATGTCATGACATTCCAAGTTACAAAAGTGTATGGCCTTATCTATTGCAGAAGCTGAGTATATTGCAGTGACAAAAGCTTGAAAGGAAATGTTGTGGATGAAGAGATTCTTTCAAGAACTTGGCTTGATGCAAGATACTTATATTGTTTATTGTGACAATCATAGTGCCATCCATCTCAATAAAAATCCAAGTCTTCATTCCAGGTCCAAGCATGATGTAAGGTATTATTGGATTCGCGATGCACTTGAAGAAAAGTTGCTACAACTTTGAGAAAATCCATACCAATAAGAATGGCTTAGATATGATGACCAAGGCTTTACCTAAAGAAAATCATAAGACTTGTAGAAGCATGACAGGTTTAGACATGGCGAAGCCCTCCTCATGAGTTAAGAGGGAGAGATTGCCCAGGTCCCTCCTCAAGTGGAGGTGGGGCCCACATGTGTGGGCTTAAGTGGCTTTTTAGTGCCACATGTGCGTGGGAATATTTTGGTCTTTTAGCCAAGCAAGTAAAAGGAGAGAGAAAAAAGAGTTTTTGCCAAGAGAGACTTTTTTTTTAGGCGAATCATGCAAACCACCCACCTAGTCAATCGCGCAACGCACCCACCTAGTCAGTCATGCAACGCACCCACTGGTGCTGTCAGCAGCGTGGATATTTCACCACTGATCGGTTTCGAGACTGAGACCCCTTGTTGAAACTCCACAAAGTCTACCAACGAGGCAAGGCCTCGAACCCTTGCCAAGAGAGACTTGTTGTAACACAAAAGGGGTTTTCTTTCTTGAGAAAAAGAGAAGAAGAGAGAAGGAGAATTTGTGAGAGAATAAGAACAAGAGCCTTCTACCACTAAAACCACTACATTCGGGTTCGTGAAGCTTCATTTCTTTGATTGTCTTTTCCAAGGGTTTGTTAAGGATTTTCTACAATCCCTAATTGTGAGAAATTCATTTCTTTCATGTTACTTATGATCCACCTTTAGACGATGTAGTTTAAGGATCCAAGAGAAGTCTCTTGATAATTGTACTTCCATTATTTCTATTATACTACATTTACGACGGACTAGGTCTTGTGATTTTTCCCTTCACATCGGAGGGTTTTCCACGTAAAAAATCTTCATGTCTCTTGCATTCTACATATTTGATGATTTACTTATTTGTGTTAGAAGTGATTTCCATCCACTAAATATTTCATATTGTTAATCCCGTTGACTTGCACATAGAAAGGAAATTTGTATGGTTTCCTAACACAGTGAAACCTTGAACTAAATAAAAAATCTTACAGATAATGAGAGAAAGAAACCTCCACAAAAGGAAGAACAAAAACCAGAGGGCGGCGCACGTCAGCAAAATTCTAGCAAATCAGGCAGAGACCATGGTTTTTTCCTTCACATCGGAGGATTTTCCACGTAAAAAATCTTGGTGTCTCTTGCATTCTACATATTTGATGATTTATTTATTTGTGTTAGAAGTGATTTCCATCCACTAAATATTTTATATTGTTAATATCATTGATTTGCACATAGAAGAGAAAATTATGTAATTTCCCAACACAGCAAAACCCCAAACCAAATAGAAAATCTTGTAGATCATGAGAGAAAGATATCTCGATAAAAGGAAGAACAAAAACCAAAAGGCGCGCACGTCAGCAAAATTCGACATGATACAAACCAAATGACTAATATCAAAGGATAAGGAGACACCTTGAGCAACACATATTAGTAAATCAGGTAGAGAGTAGCCGATAAGAAGGGGAGCGCACTAATAAATTATCAGCTTAGCGGATGTTACCATAATCGTGTGAGGCCACCTTGATGATTTTTTTTCATATCCATGTCACCCATCTGCTTTCTCAGCTCATTTAAGGGAGCTCGGATTAGGTACTACCCCCACCAGGACGCAGAGGGAACAAACGGGTATGTGGCGCCTTGGTATTGGTGGAGAGCAAGTGGGGCCCGCATCGATGTGACAAGTTTGTTAGCACTCTACCAATATCGAGGTGTGGCTCCCCTGTTCTCCACCAAGATCGAGGTGCCACACACCCGTCCATCTCCAGCTGCGACCTGGTGGGGTAATACCTAATCCGAGGTCCATTTAAGGGCATATTCGAAACCTTAAGAAGATACAATCTTGGGTGGACCACACCACTAGAAAAAAGTGGTGAAGGACAATTAAATGCTTTTTGTAGGCTACAAAAGTTTTAGATCAAGTTAATCTTTGTATTTTCCCTTAACCAGTTCTTTTTTACATTATCAACGGGTTGGATGATAATTAAACATTATGGATCTACTTACAATGGGTCTTGGGAACTTTTTAATGGTGAGCGTTTAAACACCACTGTTTCTTGTGGTGTGGTCCACCTGAGATTTAGATGTGCTTAATTTTTGGACCGATTCCTAAAATGAGCTGGAAAAAACGAATGGACGGAGTGGGATATACAAGTGGACCCTAACACCCACTAAGCTGTTACCCAGGGTAACACCTAATACGCGCCCGATAAGAAGTCCAGCTCGACTGGTGCAAATCATGCAGAGAGCAGCGTAGTAGCTAGAGGTTGGCAATGAGTCGGGTCGGGTCGGGTCGGGTCGGATTCGAGTAGGGTCATTTCCAACTCAAACCCTACACCAACCCAAATTGAATTCGGTTTGGATTTTCTCGATCCTTACCCAACCCAAATTAAACTGGGTCGGGTCGGGTTGACCCGCATTTTAATGATCAACTAACTAATTTGTAGATTAAACTAGATGCATATAATACTAGCATTCAATTGAAAACCAAACCACACACACACACACACACACACACACACACACACACACACACACACACACACGCACACGGGAAAAGGTACTATGGCGCCTCCCATGAGGTTAAGTTGTGTGGGCCCCCTATGATGGGTGATGGGCATCCACACCATCAGTCAGATGCACCATTCCATGGTGGGCCATTGGCCTAAAACTCAAGCCAATTCATGACTTGGGTGGGCCACAACATAGACAACACTTAAGAGTGTCTATCCACCCATTGAAACCTTTATGATGACCGTTTATAGGATCGACTAAGATGTGGTTGAGAAATCCAGCCTATCAATTGTGTGTGTCCCACTTAAACAAGAGGTCACACTAGGTTTCAACTGTATCCAAAACTCAGGTGGGCCCCAAAAAGTGCTTTTAGATGTTGTAGGCATGATTTTACACTGTTTCAATTGGTATGGCCCACTTGAGTTCTGACTACAGCTGATTTTTAGGATATCCCATAACTAAATAGGGGACCCATCAAATGCATGGTTTGGATGTCCGATACACATCACAGTGGGGCCCACACAGCTCAACCGCATGGGAAGTTCTCATGAGGCACTCTCAAGTCCAACCGGTTGGACCACAATTTGCAGTCCACCCAGTGGAATACTCCCCATATGTTAAGCTCTTGTGACATCCAATCCTCCTAATAGCTTGGCCCCACCATGAGGAACAATTTAAACAAAAATCAACTTCATCCACTAACCCAGTGTACCACATTAAAATTTTGCTATCAATCAATGGCTATATACTATTTTCTATATTGTAGCTCATATAATGATTGGATTAGGCTGATTTTTGCGTTAGAAGATCATCATGGTGGGGCCAACCTACTAGGAGGATTGGATGTCACAAGCACTTAAGAGGTTTAGAGAAATCAACTAGGTGGACTACAAAATGTGGTCCAACCGGTTAGACTATATATATATATATATATATATATATATATATATATATATATATAACTGAGGTATTTTTATAGAGTATTTTTATTACGCAAATACTGAAAGAGAAAAATAAATGAATAGAATGGAGTGTAGATTTAAAGCATAACTCTTTCATCCGAACCATTCAGTTAATGTCAAGCAATTCCATTTTTATTTTTTGACCATTGGATCAAATCAACAAGACCATTTGATATTTAATTTTTTAAATAGTTAAATTGTGGACACGATTATTGAAATGGAACCATTTCATCCTTTTCATTTTAACCGTCTAATAAATTCCCATCAACAATCAAATAAATATAATCATTAAGATAATTTTATTAATTTATTTTATGGACCATTAGCTACGATTTCAGTTCTCCGATAAATGAGCACTAGAAAAACAAAACTCATGATACTTTAATTCTATATGTCATAAAATAATTATGTATTATTTAACTAATAAGAAAATCAATATATAATAGTCTATTTAACCCCTATATAATTCGGGTTGGGTCACCTTTAACCCTAACCCGACCCATAAAAATCCGGGTCGGCGGGTCGGGTTAGCAGGTCGGGTTGAATTTTGCCAGGTCTACAGTAGTAACAATGATTCAACTCATCCGGCGCACATTAGCAAATCACGCAGC